>VZSF01006075.1:0-178372 GCA_013398295.1 Chionis minor | reverse complement strand
CCACCCCAAAGAAGCAACAACTGCAGCATGAGTGGTAGGTGACTCTAAAAAAATTTTTAAAAATTAACTTATCCTAAGAAAGACAGAGAGTTTAGAGAGTGGCATGAAATTACAGAGGGCTTAAAAAATATTTGAAATCGTGGGTATGTTTACTTCATGTGGAGATCACTATAACTGATGATACAACTTTGCAAAGATCCTGAAATCCATAACAGTATGTAGCTGGAGGATTAGGTAATACCTGCTTCAGCATCATAGCTTCTTAGTTAGCACAGCTGCCCAGGAGGGAAATTTTGCTTTATTGTAGCCAAAACGGTTTTGTGTAGTTCACCCCAGCTCTCTAACCAGCATTCTGGGGAGAAGAATCCTTCATCCAACCTTCGAAACTGGGACGTTGGGTACTCTGCAAGATTCCTGCCTGAAGAGGTAAGGACGAGCAGTTTGCAGCTTTGCAGTGTCTAGTGGGATAAGCATGGGAGGCACAAATCCTTGTTTTCCGAATGTTTCTAGGCTTCAGTCAGTCATGTGAATTAAGCACATGCACACACCCATACATTAATGGTGTTATAGAGACACATACTTCTGGGTGCTGGATTTTGACTTCCTGTCTACAATGACAGATAGCGTCTCACCCTTGTGTCATGCAGATGTTTGTCCAAGTAGAATTAACACATGGTCAGGAATGGTTTAACCTGTCCTCAAAAAACTTCCAGTGACGAAGACTCTGTAAGCTCCAGAAGAAATCTCTTCTGTTTTAATTTTTGTTGATTGGAATATGATATGGTACCAGTAAAAGTAGGTGCATTTTATCAACTACCTGGATCAAGTGCACCCTCAGTAAGTTTGCAGGTGACACCAAGTTGGGCAGGAGTGTTTGTCTGCTTGAGGGTAGGAAGGCCCCACAGAGGGATCTGGACAGGCTGGATCAATGGGTGGAGGCCAGTGGTATGAGGTTCAACAACCAAGTGCCGGATCCTGCACTTGTGTCACAACAACCCCGCACAGCGCTGCAGGCTTGGGGAAGAGTGGCTGGAAAGCTGCCTGGTGGAAAAGGACCTTGGGGTGTTGGTTGACAGTTGTCTAAATATGAGCCAGCAGTGTGCCCAAGTGGCCATGACCACTGACAGCATCCTGGCTTGTGTTGGAAATAGTGTGGCCAGCAGGAGCAGGGAAGTGATCGTCCCCCTGTGCTTGGCACTGGTGAGGCTGCACTCTGAATACTGTGTTCAGTTTTGGGTCCTTCACTGCAAGAAAGACATTGAGGTGATGGATCATGTCCAGAGGAGGGTGATGAAGTTGATGAGGGCTCTAGAGCACAAGTCTTATGAGGAGCAGCTGAGGGAACTGGGGTTGTTTAGCCTGGAGAAAAGGAGGCTGAGGGGAGACCTTATTGCTCACTACAACTACCTGAAAGGAGGCCGTAGCGAGGTGGGGGTCAGTATCTTCTCCCAAGTAACAAGTGATACAACAAGAGGCAATGGCCTCAAGTTGCACTAGGGGAGGTTTAGATTGGGTATTAGGAAAAATTTCTCCACTGAAAGAGTTATCAAATGTTGGAACAGTCTTCCCAGGGAAGTGGTTGAAGCACCATCCCTGGAGGTATTTAAAAGACATGGAGGTGTGTTGCTTAGGGACATGGTTTAGTGGTGGTTTTGGCAGTGTTAAGTTGATGGACTCGATTTTAAAGGTGCCTTCCAAGCTAGACAATGCTATGATTTCAATAATTTCTTGATGGAACAGTGGAAACACTGAAATTCTCCGATTTGATCGCACCGTCTCAGTATTGCCCAGCATAAATTAATTTTCATCTCAAGTTTCTGGAACACTGCCAAATTAAGTGCTTCTGATATGATCAGTGGCTGTTGCTAGTCTGAGATCTGATTACTGTTTTCCTTGTAAGAAGAAACAACCTCCCATCAGTCAAACCTGTGAGCCAGAAAGTGTGATCTTTTGATTCAAAAGATAATAAAATCCTTTACAGATGGCGTGCGTGCTTAGTATTACAGCTCTGGATTGATCGTGACATGGCATCATCTTGTACAGATACAACCTGAAAATGTAGGTCTGAGGAACAGTCTAGGAAAGAATGTTAAGGGAATTGGTTAGAGATGTGGGAAAACTCCCTCAAAACAGAATGAAACTACTGGGGCAGTGCGTTTTTCAATAAGCAGGAACGTCTGAAGTGATGGAAATATATAAGGTATTCTGGAAACACATAAGCTTCGGTTTGGTCTGGGGAAGAAACAAAGATGAAGTGTGATCCAGAAACTGACATTTCAGCACAATTGGCTGGTATCTTAGATTAAAATAAACTGAACGTGGTTAAGAAGGAGACTCAGAATAGTAATGCTTTTGTTCTTTGACACACATGAAAAATACATTCTTTTAAAAGAATTATTTTAATACCATAATTGTCTAAACAAATGCGCTAATCAGGTAAATCTACATTAGTGCTTGAAAGAATAGGGAGATACAGTGATGTCTCTCTATTTATTTTTTTTATTTTACAGACCACAGTTACTTAACAAGGAGAGCAAAATAACCATTGAAAGCAACAGGTGACTCTTCTCACAAAAAAGAAAAGTTGTTGTGTATGAAAGGATTATGGAAAAATGGGAAGTACATGCAAATACAAGCCTGTGTTTTAGTTATCGTCTTTTATTGGATTGAAACAATATCAAACTATTTAGTAACAGCAAGCTAGTGTTAGGCTTTATATAAGGTATAGCACAGAGGAATGGAGACATCAACCTTGCTAACAGCTTTCGCTGGTAATTAGTGACATAAGACTAGTTTTTATACTTGGCAAACACAAGTTCTGTTCCAAAAAGGAATATGTAGAGTTGCGAAGACAATTTTCTGTGTGTCTGTCTCATCCTGTTTTTGTTGTCTCCCCTCCTTTGCCCTAGGTCATTATCTAGTCTGCTTCTCCTTTCAGCTCCCAGCAAGACTGGCTAGTCTTATTTTCTCTGGCTTCCCTAGCTGCCTTTGGCAGAGATATTGGAAATACAGGAGAGGCATTCTGCTGGGGCTTGGTTCTCATGCTGAACCTCTGCATCGTCTAATACCAGGCCTGGGGAGCAATTGCAGAAAGATGCTTGATAGCCCTGAAGCAGATGATGATACTAATTGCCTAGCATGACATGCATAGTCTTCAGCGTAGCATTCACAGAAAATGTTGAATCAAGGACTAGAAGTTCGGTTTCTGGCATGATTAGTTTAATTAGGAGAATGAGTCAAGCTGGTAAACATGCCCAGTTTTCCTTTGGGGGTAGATAAATTGTGCGGGCTCTATGGGAGGAATGAATATGCTCCGTATAAACAAGATTGTCATAGGGTAAAGTAGGTGACCTCAACAGAGTACAGGCAAAAAGCAGCCTTCAAAGGTTTGTCACTTTGCAGGATTTAAATAGGCTTTTGTGGGCTCAGAAGAAACTATAAGTTCATAGAAATTTAATCTCTGGACAGATTCTGGTTCATTAAAATATCTCAATGAAATAATTGTAAGAACTTCATAGTATTGGCAGAATAATATATTCTACCTCTACCTGGTTTCCAATAATAGTTGAGCAATTTTAATTGGAAACTTGAAAGAAAATATTCAGCTTTTAATAGACACCCAGCATGGAAAATTCTAGTCTGAATAGCGGAGGTTATAAAAGCTGGATCTCACAATTAGGCAATGGGTGTCACTGTACATGCTGTCTGTAATGATCCAAAGGAGAAAGTAATTTAGGTATCAAAGCAGGGAAGAAATATTTCAGATCACCTGCTTTTTGCTGAGGCTAATCAAACAAATTAAAACAATTTACAATCTAATTATAGACCCTTTGCAGCAGCAAATGGTACTGTTTTAGTGCTTCAGGTAATTTCTCTCATTGGTTTGGAGCAGGATATTTGAAAGAGACAGTGGTAAATCTAGATTGATAGCTTCAGTTAATCACTTGCATGCTGCTTGCCAGGCTTGAAGAGTAAAAAGCTTTCAGCCGCACATACATGTGGACATAGTTTGGGACACATTTCAAACAAATATTTGAATCATTGTAGGCTGTTTTATAGACTGACTTAGGGGGAAAATGCCTTCACTGACAGGTGCTACATTGAATCACTTTGAGCTTAGCATTTCTGGAAACTACAAAGGATATTTAAAGCATCTTTAGCTGGGAGTTCTTTTCAGAAATCGAAACCTTTTTTTTTTTCTTTTCCTTTTTTTCTTTTTTACTTTTCTTTTTCCCCTTCTTCTCTATATTTCATTCACAAAGGATAATAGCATTAGCATTGTAAGCTCTCTGGGCAGGGGCAGACCTGCCATTGGAGAGGGCTTTGCACAGTGACCCTTTGGGGGCTGGTCCTGCTTATTATAATTTTCCTTCTATTCATGCAATTTGACAGAGAAAAAGAGAATAGTTATCACAAATAAATCAAGTCTATTCTAGTCCCTTCTCTTAAAATATAACATTATAAATTGCATGTAATACTAATTGGTGCTTGACCTTTATTTTGTTATATAGATTACTTTTTAAAATGGTTTAGAGTGAGTACTATTTCTAAATGAAATCTTTTGAGTCATCATCCTTCTTAATTGCATTTGAGTTTGCTGGCCAAATGAGTAAAGACAGATGATGTGGAAGTAGTTTTAATGTGGCCTTGGCTGTTGACCTACTTGAGGCCCCTGAAATAGGTTTAGGCCCAGTTTAGAAATATGTTGTGCAGCATTCATTACACAACCATGGGTTAGAGAGCTCTGTTCAGGACAGTATGGTGCCTTAAAAACCCACCACAAATCCTTTTTTTGGCGAGGCTGCATAGCTGTGCTATGAAATCAAAGACTTTCTTTTTTTACAAATACAATTTTTAAACCTGTTGATTGTAGGGTAGGTTAGTACTGTTAATTGAGAAAGACAAATAGATGAACGTAAACTCAGTGTTTGTGATTACTTATTTTTCTGTCTGGCACTGATGCAGTTTAAACTGGATCTGTAAAGTCCAAGTGCAATATTTTAAGATTTCAGCACTTTTTATCCTTTTCCAACTGATAACTGCTAAAGTGATTTTTCACTTAACATGTTCTGTGTTCATAATGGCAAATGTAAAATTTGCTGTCAAAATATGTTGAGGTGTTGGATTAGAAGATTAGATTTCTTGTTTTCCAAAAAAGGATGAAATGGGAAGGTGGCAGGCACTTCTTGTTTCTTCCCAAGTAACAATCAGAGTTTGGATCTTGGCTCTTTACACAAGATCTCAGGAAAAGCAATAGCTCATACCAAGTACAATGTTCTTTTTATTACACACAATTTGCTTAATTTACTGGGATTTTATTGTAGTAAATTATTGAAGAAATGACTTCTTTTTTCCTGTGGTAGTGTGTCTTGTTAGAGTCTTGATTAATAGTGTTATAAATAATATTATCTTTTCCAAAAACAAAGAATTTTTCTTACTGTGCAAAATTAAAATTAACCTAGGTGCTAGCAGTCCAAACTTGTCTGCTTGCCAGTCATCATCACCTCCAGATTTTCTTGGTGAGCTGTGTAGTGTACTATTCATTCAATAATCTGTTGCACATTTATGGGTATGTAAAATAGTCTCAAATTTACCTTTAACATTAAAAGCAAGATGGGATATTGTACTGTATCCTGCCTTAAAATTAATTGAAGTGGTCTGACTGTAGTAGGGCTTCTGCCAAATGGAGGAATCCTACTGCGTAAGTTATACATAGGTCTGTACGGTACAAGGTGCCTTAGTAAGGATTTAAAATTGGCCAACTCAGCAACTCATGATTGGTTAATATTGTGCATGGAATGAATTTGTAGCTTGTTGGTTCCTGCAGGACAAATCTTTAAATTACAAAAAGAATCAACATAATTGGCATTAATTACACATCTATATGAGTGGATTGAAGGAGTTACTCAATGATTAAGCATCCATCTTCTTACCATTTGGTAATTTACTGATTAACAGAGGTTTGAAAGAAAATGACAAGTGTAATAGGAAGAATAACATTCAGTTGATGATTTTAATGCATACCTTTTCTGCAGATTGTTTATTGACAAGTGTATATCACTTAGTTTATCACATTAGCAAGGCCAAAAGTTAAAACTGGATTTTGAAAGACAGTTGTCAAAAGTACCTGCAATATATAGGCAGAAAATATCATCCTAGCAACAACAGATTTTTTTAAAGAGTCAGTACTGAATGTAGGCCACCATAGGTGGAGAAGTTTAACATCTGGGTTGGAAAAAAGCTCTGTGATATGTTTGAGGGTTATTTTCCATTCTTAAAAGTTGTTCCTGCTCTTTTTGTCTCCATAAAATGAATTTTAGTATGAAACACTAATATCTGATCCCATGACTGAAATGGTAGATTTCCATTTAAGGAAGACAATTCTGTTAACATTATCTTGATCTTTTAATTAATTTAGGATAATAACACAGACAGTTTCTGATGATTAAATCCATTTTAGTAGCTGTATTTCCTAAATGCCAATTATTGTTTTTGAATGGTTTGTTTTAATATGGTACCTAATAAAAAAAGTGAGTCCTTATCCTTTACATCTTATGCTTTTTATTATATGTGTTTGCTGTGTTGTGTGAAACTAACTATAAGGTTGTGAAGGAGCCATTTATTTGCTTTCTACTTCTTGAGATGCCTTTTCATAACTCTGAGTTTCAAGAGCTGGCTGCTTTTTTCCAATGGATACCCAGAAAATGAGGACATGTCTCTAGAAAGTTCCCCAAATTATAATATAATCCCACAAAACACCAAGTAAAGGTGTTAAGAATGAGGTTTTTGTTGTGGGTTTGCTTTTTTTCTTTTTTCTTTTGGTAGAGAGGCACACATACCATCTACATAGGTTTTTAAAGAGGACAGGTGAATTCTCTGGGTGTCTGCGTTTGATTACCATTACATATTTTCGAAAGTTACAAGTTGGAGATACTGTTTGCACTGAGGGTCAGATAAATTAGTGTTCTAAAGAATAAGATAACCTCCACATGTATTATAATCTAAACGTTATTTCCAATTATGATTTCGTGTGTAGATTTAGCCCCTTTGTATATACACATTTTGTTTTAGAAAGTCATTTTCCTGTCAGATACGCTTATCATTCTGTTGTTTTGTAATTAGAAAATCATGGTGGTACCAAGTTTTGAACAATCAGAAGCAATACCAAGTATCGGAAGTTTTCATAAACACTGAGAGCTGCTTTTTTATCTAAAGGCAGAGAATTTCCATTATGCTTATTTGCATTTGTGTAATCTCTGGATGTGACTTTGGCATTATATGGTCGTGCTTTCTAATCTGCACCTGCTTGTGTTCATCCATCTGGTGAAGTGTGAGGTGCTGAAATCTATGCTTCTGCCAAATATAGCCAATGTTTAACACATGCTTATGCCCATATATAGGTCTCTGCTTAGTCATATTTTTCTACCATATGTCTTACTCTTCAATTAAAAATTAATTTACTTTTTTTCTTGCTTTTTTTTTTTAACAGATCATAGACTAATAGCTTTGATAACTGTTACATGAAGAATGAGCCATCTTTCACTGAGCTTTTGGGTTCCTGCTTATCTTTCAGTTTCTGTATATTCAAAAAAATCATCTATTTCTCCCGATTTTTTCATCCGTAACCACAATTTTTATAACCTCAGAATACATATAACCAGAAGTGAGCCAAGACTTCTGAGACAGATAAAATTAAGTTTCATAATGATTACAGCGTGCGTTCTGGACAGGAGAGAGAGAGAGAGAGAGCTACGAAGGATAATTTAATGGTGTTGAAGGCAAGAGAAGCTGTGGCTTCTAAAGGGTTGGGACCAGAGGAGCCATCTTTTGTTCTCACTTCCTCTCTTCCCTGCTGCTCAAATCCCTTTGTCTTTCTCCATCATTTTGGTGTTGAGAATCCACCAGCCTCCCTATGTTTATTTCAATTGGATCTATTAAGTAACAGCATTTTAATTTTCCTTCCAAATGATGTAGCTTGTTCTGCTAATCTGCTGCAGTAGGTGATGAGATGGAAAAGGAAACAGAGAGGCCAAGACTGGCTCTGCCTCTCTAGAGGAACTTGGTCGGAATAGCCATGGAGCTAATGGAGTAGCATGATTATCTTGTCCACTTTGTTAAGTGGGTGTTTTCAAAAGAATAAAGACTCTCAATTATGGTAGTACAAGCTTAAAGGTGAGTGACTCTAGATATATACAGAACTGCACCATTTCTAGTGATCAAGTGCTTCTTTCTGCCCCTAATTAGGAATATTTTTTCTACTGTAAACCTGATTGTATTTGGCATGCTTTTGAGCAGATTTGTTCGTGAGATTAATGTGAACAGATGGTAAGGTGAGCATCACAGCAGCACCTAAAATATGGACCATGGCTTGAAGGTCTGTTTTGTTCCAGTAAAGGACAATACTGGTGCTGTGTAACTGTGATACAAAATGCAATGTTATGCAGATTTCTTTAGAAAAGGAAAAATCCTGGTTTGTGCAGCTGTTTGAAGTCGAATGGCTGCCGTAGAAATTAGTTTAATTTACATAATGATTTCATAGGCTAAAATATTAGCAGTCCTATAAATGACTGGAATGTCTGTTGTTAATGCAGAGCATTTATGCAGTTGTTACAAATGTCTGACATAATCTTTGTGCAGAAATACAGACTGAGGAAATTGGGTGTGAAAATAAAACACTTTTTGGATATATATATATGCTGTTATTCTAATGAAAACATTCAATCGCCTCCATTGTTTTGTGTAATTGATGATTGCTAAACAAAACCTCTTCCTGTTACCATATGAATGCATTTAAAGTTTGCACTGAACTTGTTTTTCTGATGGCCTTCAGTGAGAATTACTCTAGGTTAAAATGACTTTAGAATCTGAGGTCTGGAAGTAGCATATGTGATTGCAATTTAAACAAAAAATGAGTTTCAGAGGTGACAGGGTGAACTGCAGACATGACCAAATTAGTGAAAACTGAAAGGATAGTAGAATTAATGAATGAATGGTTGAATATGATATGCTTTTGGAAAAGCAATCATGGTTGTTGTGAAAGGAAATCTTGCCTTTTGGGTATACGATGCTGCTTTGAGAGAATCAGTTGTTATTATGTGGATCCTGTTAATTAATACATTTAACTGGGACTTCTAAAAGATGTTCACTCTGGTCCTTTACCAGAGGCTATAAAGGAAACTAAATAGTTACTGTGTAAATGGAAAGGTTTGCAAGGATAAATACTTGATTAAAATGTATGATGCTTTGGTCTGTGAAGGGTGGTTTCCAGTGAAGTTTGCAAGACCTTCAATGAACATAGACTTTTCAATATATACTTAAATAATGGGGGTGGGGGAGAGTGTATGTGTGTGGGGGGGTTGTGTGTGTGTGTGTGTGTAGGCAGTGATATGGGTCAATTTGCTGTTGACTTTGTAACTTAATTAGGGTGGTTAAGGTAGCACCAATAATGAAAATTTGCCAGGGACTGGCAAATAAAATGGCAAATGAAAATCTTTATAGGTGAACATAAGGTGGTGTACATATGGTGGGGGGAAGAATCTGAATTCCATATATAAAATTATGGGGTCTGAGGCCAAAAGCATATCAGCATGAATTATGTTTCCCCTGTTCTTAGAATTTTCCTTAAGTATCTAGGGAAACTAAATGCTGGAGATATCTTTTTATGCTAGTAAAGCTGTGTGAAGGGAGTTAGACCTGCCAGGAAATCTTCAGGCTTAGGCTGTTAGCAAACTGTACCAATTAGGTGGTCTAAATGGAGTGAAAGCTTACTGGAAATGCCTGTCACAGATCTTTAGAAGTCTGTTGAAAGTTAAGGGAAAGTTTCGGGAGTAGGACAGTCTTTTTTGTCTACAAAAGCTACAAGGATGACACATTTTGCAAATATTTTTACCTCTCTTGTGCTTAATACAGTTGTATGAAGACCCAAATATACATGGAATATATTTGTATATTCAAAATTTTCAGCAAATTTTCATGCTGAAATTACATGAAATTTGACTGTATTGGGGAGACAGTTTTAAATACAGTAGTATGATATACATCTCATGGCAAGGAGCTTCTTGGCCACCTTTTACTGTAAACTTGGTTTCTGTCAGCTATCTAAATTATTCAGAACTTCACAATTTTAGACTGTAAATTGTACTGCTTCTAAACAAAGTTTACTTATGGACAAAATAGTTTATTCATTAGAATTGCATCTTTTAAGAAAATGATATTATGTGTGAATATTTATTTGTGTAACAGTTTATACCAAAAGAGTAGGAGGTTCTGAAAAACCTAAACATTTTGAAAATGAAGCATTCAGATTTTTGTGTCCAAACAATTTAGCTGAATTTACTTTAAATTGTTGTAAAAACAAGTCCAAATTAAACCCATCAGCCAGTCTCCACTTTCCTGCACTCCCCAAATTACTCAGCCCTGCTAGAAGCCAGAGCTAAGCGTTCATGCTAATTTTTTCATTATGCTATTTACTATCCAAATAAAAGAAATAACGGGTAGAAATCCTATTGCTAATTGTGAATAGTCTGAGCTTGACAGTATTGTAGATTTTTATCTGTTAATCTGGATGTGAGACAATAAAAAGATTCATTCTAAAGTTTTTCATCTTGCCAGACAATTTCAAATTAAACCAGAATCTCTTGGTCTCTGATGGCTGTGTTCCTGGAATATTTAGTATGTCAAAAAAACATAGTTAGCAACACAAGCCTAAAATATTTTGCTGTGTCATATTTGATTCCGGGAGATGGGGGATATATTCTGTCAATGTGACTAATGACTAATTAGGCAGTCCTATAAGTGAGCAGAGTACAATTATAGTTACACACTGACAAGGACTTTTAGTACTAACATGTGTTAGTTTTTGTGAAACTAAAATTTAAGTTTCTCATTAGGCACGTTGCGTTGTAGCCTAGAAATACTCATGACGTTTTTTCCATCCTGTTGAATTTTCCACAGCATGTGAAGCAACCAAATTATGAAGGGGTGTCAAGAAATTGAACTAGAGGATAGAACATTGTGTATTAACTCACAGAATCCAAATTAAGTAAAGAAGATGAACCTAAAATGCATGACCAAATTGTAACAGCCATCACAACAGGTCGTGAGCTATTGTTAAGATCAAGAGGCATCAGTTAATGTAACATAAGATGCTGCATTGTCTTTAGATTCTCTTGAAGGCCTTTTCAGCGTTAACTTAGAAGAGAGATTGTTCTCCAGCAACAGCCTTTTACATATTGTGCTCACTGGACAGTTGCATTACTTACATAAAAGTGAGCTTTTGCTGCTTTCTCAAAATACTGCCATCTCAGCAGTGCTGGGACCCTAAGTTTGCTTTTTAGAAGATACTCAGCAGGATTGTGTGGCCATGAGCAAGTCTGTTCTTTGGAAAATAAACAGTACTTTTGCATGTACTGTGAGTTTCTGAAAGATCTCTGGCAGTTGTGGCAAAAAATTCACAGGTAACCGTCATTAGCTTCTCAAGAAGGATGTCAGTCTTTGAGGTGAGCTTAGGGAGTACTGGATACATACTTTTTTTCCACGACTGCCAATGGATAAGTGGGAAGTTGCAGCTTCCAATGCCACCTTTATTTTGATGCTTGTAATTTACCAAGGATTTGGCTAATGGATGCCATAGGGCCCACATCCTCTTTTTCTATCTCATTGTTTCCATAGTCATCTGTCTGTAAGCATGGTTGATTTTGGATGTACCTGTTTCACCTTGCTTTCCATCTAAATGCACTTATAGCAAACATCATTACAGTAAAATGAGTTTAAATTCACTAAAATTTGGGAATGTTTTCCAGACAACTTTTTCAGACAATGAAGCATTGTCTGGTTTTGCACAAGTGATGCTGGGGCCCTGAAAAGGGGAGGGGGTGGGGGGTGTGCGGGGAAAGCTACAAGTAGCCAAGTTCTATCTAACCTCTGGTTGGAAGAACCCCCAAAAGTGTAATATATAAATCAAAGGGTTAGACATGGGCGATAATGGGAGTTAAAGCTTCTGAAACTGTACTGCCATGAATATGTCGTTATAGTAATCCTGTTAGGTTCACTTCTGCATGCAAGGTTATGCCCATTCTGGGTCTGTAGTGTTGAGTCTCCCTACAATGAAGCCGAGCTTTCTTTCCAGGGAATCTGAGGATTTTCACCAGGAAATGTCGTGATAGGAACGTAGTCAGGAAGAAAATAATATAGTCCCTTCCTTGTCACATATTGTCACTTTATGCTCAAGGAAAGTGTAACACTAGAATTAATGTAGATAAATTAGGCTTGAAATACAATGGCATAATTGTAAAAAGAAACTAACAGATTATTTGCTTCACGTAACTTGCCTGAAATCAATGCAGTTTGTTTACTATGTATGTCTTAGTGTGCAGACAGTATAATTTTAAATACTAAGTGTCTGATCCTCTAAAAAGGATTTCTCAAAGCAGGTAAGTGAAAAATATCAAGGTTATTGTCTTTGTCCGTGAGCTTCCTTACAAAGATTTCATATGCGGTCAGCAATGTTTTTTGACCTTGCATAGTGAGTTTTGTTGCTAAAAATTCATTTGGAGAGACTTCTGTGATTCTTCTGAGAATTATTAGGATGCTAAAAACCAGGCACATTTCCCCTAGTGTGATCAGATTGAAATAAACTGGAAGAATGCCAGGTTTATTTCTGATGCACCTCAAATTTAGAGTATCAGCGCAAATGAAGGACGATTTTGTCCCTTGGTTTTGTGTTTTTGGTGTATGTTAAGCAGACAAAGCTGCACATGATAAAGTGCAAGTGCTTTAAATGTAGACGGGGTCTTTAATGCTTGTGAAGCATTAATACTTTAAATAATAATAGCTGTACTGTTTCTATTGGGAACCAAGAAAGAAAAACTATTTTATTTTTGTTCCCAGCCCTTGCAAGAAATATTTGTTTGCTTTAAAACTGGGTTTTGAGTCCAGTGTTGTCAAAGAGTTGTTAAGAAAACAAGAGCTGTGATGTACTTGAACATCCTCTCTAGTTCCTGGGATTTAGCTATATCAGTGATTTATTCCTGTTTGTTAATTGCAAAATAACAGCAATTTTAATTTGAAATGCTTGTTAGTAACAGTCTGACAGTCCTTTGAGGGAGCGTAGATAACCTTCTATGTCCTGCAAAGGGATTAGCAAATGCTACCCTTGGAATTAAATAATTAATTTAGTGTAAATGAGTCCAAAAGCAGCCTGCCCAAACGCCAAAATAGGTTAGAAACTTGGAAAGAAATATAAAGCCATTGCTTTTGGCTATTAGCTCTGCTCATCAACCCAATGTTTAAACTCATAAACTCACATATAGAGGTTTTTAATATTCTGTGGAGGAAACATGTGAAGGACTGTTCCAAATAAAGGGCACCTGTGTAAGAGAGAATGACCTCATCCAAACTGCTAGGAAATCAAGTTGTTGACACTTAACAACAAGAAGCTTGCAAGAAAGTTTTAAATTGAGGAGCTGTAAGAAAGCTACGAGGTACAGAAGAGAATGTGGTTGAGGATGACATTCACAGAATCATAGAATCATAGAATCATAGAGCTGTTTAGGTTGGAAAAGACCTTTAAGATCATTAAGTCCAACAGTTAAACTAACACTGCCAAGTTCACCGCTAAACCATGTCCTTCAGCACGACATTTACACCTCTTTTAAATATCTCCATGGATGATGACTCAACCACTTCCTTGAACAGCCTGTTCCAATGCTTGATAACCCTTTTGTTGAAGAATTTTTTCCTAATACCCAATCTAAACCTCCCCTAGCGCAACTTGAGGCCATTTCTTCTTGTTCTATCGCTCGTTACTTGGGAGAAGATACTGACCCCCACCTCACTACAACCTCCTTTCAGGTAGTTGTAGTGAGCGATAAGCCTCTAAGCCTCAGCCTCTTCTTCTCCAGGGTAAACAACCACTCCTCATAGGCTTGTTTTCTAGAACCTTCACCAGCTTCCTTCGGTTGAAGACACTAAAATTATCCTAAGTGCAGTATAGCTCAGAGGATGGAACTAATTAAAAGGGAAATAAAACCAAACAGGTTGCCCTTTAAAGAGGGTGTCAAAAAAAGGCACCAAATCAATAGTACATCAACTTCCACACAAATTCTGGAAACTGAAAAAATGAGGAGTGCTAGCCCTGAGTCTGTCCAAATTTTGGTGAAAGTTAAGTTATACAATGCTCTAATATCAGAAAGAAAAACATACAGACATGACAAAGCATACCATGCCATTGTTGGAATAATACCATATTTTACAAAGTTTAGAAACAAATTGCCACAGTGACCAGCTCAGCAAGTAGCACAGTGGAACTCTGTCAGGAAACTGAGTTATGTTACACAGAATTTTTTAAAAAAAGGCTGAAGTGACCCATTTATCCACATTCTTTAAAATTTTTGAAGCATTTTTAAAGTGTTAGAAAAATGGAGGGAAACCGTGCTTTCATTAGCAAGAAGATGATCTTAAAAAAATCACTATTCATGCATTTTTTTTCTTATTGTACTTATCCAGTGTTTTATTGAAATATATAAACTGGTATAAAAAAAAGACATGATGAGGTTTTAATTTAGGAAGAAGTAAATCAGTGGGGTGAAAAAGAGATATAAAACTTGAAAGAATTTGCCTCTTAGAATAACTTCAGAATTGCTTCAGTACAATCCCCAAAGAACAAGCTTTTGTTGGACAAAAGATTGTGATTGGATTAAAATTTAATATTTCTGCACAATTTGAAATCTGTGCTGCCTGAACTATTGTGTATCAAATTAGGTTGCTATTAACAATAACAAAATGGGTGACTGTTTCAATAAAGGAAAATTTTGCATTATCATATGTAGTAAAATGCTGTGAAAGTTGGCAATGTGTAATTTATATGTGACCTAAATTGGTCTCTTTTGCACAATGACATGCCTTTTTAATTATTTTTTACTTCAAAATAATTTAATAGTTATTATAGTGAACAAATTCCTTTTACTTTGTTTCTGTTCAGTGAAGAAACTGCACATCTGAGTGGGTATTAGTTTGATTTGATAGATCATGCTCATGTAATCATGAGCAGAGTTTTTAAACCTTTATTTAGTGTATGGAAAATTTTCTAATAACTTTAGAATGAATAGATTTAGTTTTCCACTAAGTCAACTTCTACATCTATTAACTGAAAAAAAAAACCCGCTTCAAGCAGAGAAGTTAGCACTAATGAAAGAATGCTGAAAACATAGGTAGAAATGTGGGTAAATTAGTCAGTTAATATTATAATAGTAAATCACTTAATATTCCTTAACCCATTTGAACTATCCTATGAACTTGCCAACCAGACAGAATTACTTCAGGATTAAAAACAGTTTAACCAATAATCACCTTACCCAAAAGACTTTTGTGATCACTGTACGGTCTCTTCTGTAAATGTGAAGCTCTTTTTTTTCATATGGTCCAGCCTTTGCTTTTGATTCTCATCTGTGCAGATTCAGATATGTTTGATACTTTCAGCCATAATCTTGATGTATGATACAATTCTCTAGTGTATTCTGTCACTTTTCCCTCTTTGTTTAGTTCTTATTTTATTGACTACTTAAATTTTGTGACTGCAGTTTACGTTTTCTTAGGCCGTTCTAACCGTGGATCTCCATTAGATCCAGTCATAGATTTCAGTACTGTACATTCTCTATCTTGTGTTCTCATCCTTGCTACTCTTCAACTATCTGTGAACTCTGTATCCCATTTATGGTGCTGGCCTTTCATTATTTTGATAAGATGCTGAGTAGAAGAAAGTATTTTCAATCAAGGCTTTTCTTCTTGTATTTGGACTCAGAATTTTAAAATAAACAACAGGAATTCTTCCAGAAAGACAATATTTTATGTTAGGTGCAGCCTTATTCTTGAATGAACAAGAAATCAAATGTAGCCCAGAATTTGCCAAACGAAAACAGAGATTTACTGTAACTTCAAGGTATATAGTTTTTATCAGTTAAAGATGATTTTTTTTTCTCTTTGCAGATTTGAACTTTGAAATTCTTGGAAGAATAATTGCCAATCTTACAATATTTTTTTCCACTTGAAGGACTTTTGATCAATGTGCTAGGCAATTTCTTATTCTAAATCATTTAAGTCTTTGATTTTTGTTTTAAGAGTTCGTAGGCTAATTGCAAACACGTTCCAAGAAAAGGCAAAGTACTGTATATATCAATAACTCATATTTTTTTAATATTTAAATTGAACTTTGTCTTACTGTTGTCTATGCATTCTGTTCTGTAATTTTCAGTAGTAAATACCACTCAGCTTTGCTGGAAGGATGAAACTTGGTGTTATTGTTAGCATTTGTTTCATTAATTACTATTTAAGTACCAAATCAGAGGATGTACAGGAAAGTTAAATCAAGAAGATTATGCATTTTTTTCCTCCAGGCTGTAAAAGCGGTAACTAACTTATCCTTTTAGGTTGTAGCCCATTATCTCGGAGACTCATTGCTATGTGTTCCTACGGTTGTCCAACAGCTGTCAAACATAGTCCTAATCAAAGGCTGGCTTAATGCAGGATGGGCTGTGTCTGATCCATCTCCGTTTTATTCTGGAGAACTTTTGTCTCCTCCTAGGTTGAGCAAGCCGGGTTAATAGTATTCTGGTTGTCAGAGCAGCAGCAGTATTACATGTTGTCCTTGGCCAGGAGCACTGGAAGGAATATATTTGAAGTAATTCCTGAGTTTGTCAGAAAAGCCATAATCATAGCCATGGAGATGTTTCAGTACTCGGATCACTCAGTGCTCTCCTTATTCACTGATGCCTACTTTACAATGTGGGGCTACGGTTTTGGCCATAATGAAACCATTTTCTTACACTATAACTACTTTTGTCCATTCTTGTACACAAGCAGAGCTGTCTAGGGAAGAACTGTTTACGGAAGAAGCAGTCTTAGGAAAGGCAGATGTATTGAATCATTTTAAACTTTCACATGTTTGTATTTAATTGGAGCATATTTCTTTTACAAAACTGTTGGAAAAAATGCCTCAGATTATTTTTACTTTTCGTTGAATGGGAAATGTGTCTTCCTATTTGAAGAATCCACAACCAATTTAGAACACACCAGATGAGATGAGAACTCTTCATTGATACAGAACTAGCCAATTTCTAGATGAGCACAGTAAGTGATTTGTGTGGTTGCTACAAAATGTCAATATGTTAGTCTCATCAGTTATCTAATCAGTAAGTTATTGTGTATTCTGACAGTCCTCCATGAAGACAGATTTGTTTTACTTTGCATACAATAAGTTGTTTCTATAACTGTTACTTCAAAGAATTTTGTCATCTGT
Organism: Chionis minor; assembly: GCA_013398295.1. Lineage (NCBI taxonomy): Eukaryota > Metazoa > Chordata > Aves > Charadriiformes > Chionidae > Chionis > Chionis minor. The sequence goes on along the minus strand of VZSF01006075.1, from coordinate 161,079 downwards.
GAAATAGCTTTTTCATGTAGTTTTTTGCTGCATGTTTCCTTACTCAAACTGCATTGAAGAAATGATTAGTAAGAGTAGTTAAGGCTGAATATATAGCAAGAAGAAATAAAATTATTAGAAGTCTTTTAAGTTGTGGTTTCCAAAAAGAATATTTTATATTCTTTTTCTAATATTCAACCTGTAGTTGAATGTTATGAGCCCTTTAAATGCTGTAACCTGGAGACGTTAAAAGCAGTCTGTCACAATGTTCAGTGAAATACTGATTCGACAATATCCTGCTTAATGCTGTCCTGTAGTACATTTCATCTGTACGTGCATTTGGTTCTGCAGTAATGAATACAAATATGAGCTACAAAGAAAAGATTTAGAATTAACCTTTAAAAAACCCCACCCTTTGTTAAATATTATTTCATGTTAAAAATGTTTCTTATTGGTCTGAAATAATAATCCTACAAGAAAAGATAGCTTTATAGTTAGAGAGAAGCAGGAGATACCAATCTGGCAAACAAGTATATTTGTTCATATTATTTAGTGTAAATTATTCCAGGTCTGTTAATTACTGCTCTGCTTTGAATATGAAGGAATACTAAAAAAAGGTCTTTGTGGGGGCTAGTCCTGGGGTTTTTTTGTTAAAGCTGTGGTCTTCCATGTTGTTTTTTTTTTTTAAGTTAGGGTCTCTGAAAGATGCTGTGTACTGCAATTTTTTATTTAACAGAAATTTTATCTGTAGGTATCCTTCACATTCTTCTGTCATATCTTGTCATCTGTATGAGTGCTACCAAAACTAAAATGAATATTGGGATCAGCAGTCCAGAGACTTACTACAGTCTGCACAGCTTATGGCATAAAATGAATTCTCTTGGGAAATACCTCAGACCTGACATGTGAGACACCAAGAAAAAAAACAAGTGCAAAGGACAATGAATTAGGTGTGTCATAAATGCAGCCAAAGAGCAAAGAATCCTGGCGAAGAATGAGTGACAAGTAGAGTGAAAGGCTGTTCTGAGTGAGATAAGCATGGATCAAAAGCAGGATAGAGTGACTGCAGAGGCAGGAAGTAATTGGAGGAAATGTACACTCTTGAGGAGGATGCATTCAGAGCTCTGACAAAAGGGCATTTTGGAAGCCCTTTTACTCATCTAATGTAGACCTCAGGCAAAAGGACAAGTTACTAGCAGAGGTTGAAATCCTCTTTCTTTGGAATTTTCATTACTTGAAAGGCAGATTTGATTGGTGGTGGTGAAAGCAAATAATGTATAACTTCTTAACAACTGAAGGAAAACATTAAATAGCTGTATTCTATGGGACTTTTTCAAGACCAAGCACTAGGGAGCTCGGATCCTGCAAACTTCAAGAACCTACATACATGTAAGACTGAATCATTGAGAGGATCTTAGTATGTGGTAAAATCAGTGTGTGTAATAGGAAATTAACAATGTGCATTAAGTTCCTACATGTTGCAAAATAGAGCTTTTTTGAAACTGTGTTCTGATATGGGTAAATCTGTAAACAGGATCAAGTAACAGCACAATAGTATGTAACTTCGGTATATTTTGTTTCAAAAAAATTTTATACGTTCATAAATTCTGTGCATGTGCCTGTAAGCATGTGTTGATAATGCAATACTATACAAAATTGTATTTTAAAACATCCAGGATGTTAATTGTTAAATTCACTTTCTGTTACTGATATAGGCATGATCCTATTTAGTTTTCCTTTATTAACATGTTTTAGATTTTTAAGGGAGTTGTAAAGCCAAAGTTGTTCCTGAAAAGACATAAGTATACTAGGAATATGTAGGGACACCACCACCACTTCCCCAGACATCATTTTTCTGGTATCGTTTTTCTGGTATCATTATCAACATGATAATTATATAAAAACAGTAGGCTTTATATGGACTAGCATGGAAATTAAATTACTATAGAAATCTCAGGTCATAACTATATTTAAAATTGGGTTTAATTGAGCAGGTTTTGGAATTACTTGTAGTTGCAATGGCGAAGTAATAGATTCCTTGTAGAGTTACCCCATATTGAAGATACTTGCTACTGCAAACTTGAATTATGATGACATTGAAATTTAACAATGTGATGTTAACAGCATTAAGGCCAGAAAAATACAAAGCAACACTGCATATATTTGCCAGGTTATTCAGCTGAATTTCCTTAGCAGTATGTGATGTACTTTTCCAAAGATGCCAAATGTGCAGCTTCACAAAGAAGTTGTCAGCTAATTTTATTTTAACTAGCCATTAGGTTTTGATCTGTTTTGGCAAAAATACCCCAGACTACGTGCAATTTTTTATTTTTATTTTTTTAAACTCAGGAAAGATGAGACATGAATAAGAAATCAACATACTTTAGCCAATAAAATTAAAACTGAAATAACTCTCACCAGAACCATTATACTGCAAAGAGTTGCCTATGTCAGTTGAACCATACACTCAAACCAAGAAATGGATAAGCCCTTTTTTGGTATCGAGTGGATAAACTGTACACCACCCAGTAAAATGAGTAAATTTATTGACTGTGTTGCTTCCTATCCTGTTTAGGATATTCTTTTCTAGTGTGTTCCTCAGGTGGTTGTCAGGATCCCTGCACTGCTCTCATACTTTCAGGAGCATTATTTCTGAGCAAACTTACACTGTCTGATAAAAAATATGGGCGAGTTAGTGAGTGAAGCATATTTATAGGTTTTGTATTTTCCAAAGCAAGTTGGTCTCATAAACAACATGATGCTTAGTATAAAAAAATAAAAAATAACATCCATCCTTAATTTGGAGTCAACGTAAGATGAAAAGAAGTCTTGGAAGGGAAAGGAAGAAGAAAAGGAGTGTATAAGAGGACATGTAGAAAGCCTATAGCAGGTCTTCAAAGAACTAGCATTTCTGATAGGAGTCTCTTAAGCATCTACATTTTCATCATTCACTAGGAAAGACAGTTCTGATCCCTTTGAAATACATGGACTAATGATACGTATGTCAAAAAAAGTTTAAGTGTGTAGTATTTTCTTGATTGAGTTAAAAGATAATGTATTTGGTTAGAGTATAGGTGGGGGAAGATAGCAGGACAAAACCATAGAAGTCAGGTAAAATGATTACCTTACGTTGTTGGAAGTAAAATATTAAATCATAGGTTTTATCAAGGGCCTTACTATTTTTTTCAAATTATTAAGGCAATATTTCTGTTTTTCTGATAGTACAAATTATTTTCTTGGCTAAGAGTCTTACATGCTTCTAAATTAATATATTGCTGCTTAGTGGAGATCATGACATTTGCCTGTGACTTTTTTGAATCATACAGTTACAGATGTTGTAGGATGACAGCTAGTGCCACTCAGAATGCCTCTTTGTTTTCTGCCATTGAGCTGGATATCATTTATACAGTGAACACGAAGACTCAAATGTTTCTATTTGCCTTTTCTGAAGCCAAAGAACATAGCCTCCAAGAACTCCCGTTTCTCAGCAAGTATTGATTACTTTTTAAAGACAGTTTTGTAAAGTAAGATTACAGTAATATTCAGAAATAAACATTAAGAGATTCTCTTTATGTGCTGAGATATCTATAGTAGTCTTTGATAGCATCAAATCCTGAAAGCCTCTAACCAGTCAATGAGATTTTCAGACCCATAATCAAGATTAAAAGTTACTTAGAAGAACACTGTCAGCTTCAAAAGAAATGAATAGTTTCCCAGAGCTTCACAGAGCTTTATACAGAAACGTGCAAAGACTATATACAGAATCATCCAGCCTCCTGCTCAGGACAGTATACAGCATACAAATGTACCCCTGTCCTTAGTATTTATGACATATCGAAAATATTCCAAATTTATCACCTGTTGTTAATGCTCCTCCCTTAATGGCTTGGTTAACTGCATTATATTGGAGCCATGTTCGTCATTAATTGCTAACATTTTTATTTTAATGATAGGTTTTATTTAGTAATGTTTCATTTCTTCTGTGTTCATGTAATTTATATACTGTAATTTGATTATATGACAACTCTAAGTTTCATTCTTTAACCAGACTCCTCCAGTGAGTCTCACGTTATTAAGTAGACATTAAATGTATTTAAACCAAAGGCAATTGTACACATCTTTAGCAAATATATTCCTCAGTTTAAACTGTCCTGTCACATCTATTGATATTTTCCTTACAGCTAACATATATTGCTTATCAGTCTATGGAGTGTCTAGGAAATCCCATTTCACACATCACTTCTCACAATATTTCATAATCACACAGTCAAAAGATTTTGCATAATTGGTGAAACAAGGAAGTATTAAGTTAAACCATCCTTCATAGTGTTATTTAAATTGATCGTCAGGTTCTTTGCTCCTTTACCTTTTCTGACATCAGCTGCTTCTTTTTTATTTACTTTTGCACGGTTTTACATTTAGTGGTGTTAGTAATATTAATTTTATTTGAATTGTGTATAAAGCAGATATTTTGATAAGCATCACAATATTATAAATAAGACATTGGGGAGCTAGTTACAAACGTACATATACATTTCTCATGCAGATCAATCTTGAGAGTCCAGTCTCTCTACTTTGGCTTCATTTAACTCTGTGTTCTTTCCATACAGCTTTCCCCTTTCATTGTTGTATCGTTAACACAGAAGATTCCCTTCTTTCTTGCTGAAGTTCAGTTATCATTGCTTGTCTTTCAAAATTTGGATGTTCTCAGTGAAAAATACCATATACCTCTTCTACTTCTGTCATATAACACATTTCAGAAGCTGAGAGAAGCCTCTGCCTCCTTTATATTTTTCCTTTCATTCAGCAGGAGAGTAAATCCATTTTTTTACTCCTAATAGAGGTTCTTCTTTTCATGTTCAGCTTTTGGACAAGCAGAGTCTGATTACTGGGTATTTTTTGTATATTTTTTTGTAAATCATTCTGCACTGCTCTTCAGTAGGTGCTAATTTATCCGCTTTCAAATACAGATTCTCTAAGTTGTCTAGTCCTCTGTTTTTGACCTTTTTCCTTTCTTCTGTTTGAATGTTTGCCATAACTGTTGCCTCTTCTGCTTGTAAATATATATTGAATTGAATTTTCAGTGCATTATTTTATTTAAGAAGTATTTTTTCAGTACTTCTTTTGAAAAGCAGATCTCATGTGCACTGCTGCTTTGCAATTGCTGGTGGTTTTTAGGACCTGGGATTTGAGAATTCATTTTAGGTGCATGAAAAATTATAGCTTTGCTTTTAATTGGTGACCACTGACTGTTTTCTCTACCCCTCTTCTGTGGACCTGTGGGGTTTTTCTGGACTCACTGATTACTATTTCTGAACAATTTCAGGTTTTTCCTACTCCAATCTAAAGACTGAAGCAGTGCCCCTCTGTAATGTTGCCCAGTCTATCCCTGAATATTTTTGCTTACTATTTGATGTGTGAACAATTTCAGCGACTGGAGAAATGCTTGTGTGTACTTTGGTGTGGGGAAATAAAAAGTCTTGCTCTGATGAGAAAAGGAGAAAAAAATGACCCAGAATTCTAATTGGCAAATAAAATTCCTTTTCAGTTTTTAATTTTCAGTGGACATACTTGAAGTTAATTTTGAATAAAATCAAGCAAAGTGATAAAGTATTGATTGATATATGCTATGAAGACAGACCAAGAGAGGTGGGGTTGTTCAGCCTGGAGAAGAGAAAGATATAGGGAGACCTTCTATCAGCCCGCCAGTATCTGAAGGGGGCCTGCAGAAAAGGTGGGGGGAGACTTTTTACAAGGGCATGTAATGATAGAATGAGGGGTAATAGCGTCAGACTGGAAGAGGGGAGATTTAGATTAGATCTCAGGAAGAAATTTTTCACCATGAGGGTGGTGAGGCACTGGAACAGGCTGCCCAGGGAAGTTGTGGATGTCCCATCCCTGGAAGTGTTCAAGGCCAGGCTGGATGGGGCTTTGAGCAACCAGGTCTAGTGGGAGGTGTCCTTGCCCATGGCAGGAGGGCTGGAACTATGTGATCGTTAAGGTCCCTTTCAACCTAAACCATTCTATGATTCTTTGTTACCTGATGTTAAGCAATTTCAATGTTTTCACAGTAAATCCAATGTAAAATGAGAGCTTTTTCAAATCGTGTGCTTTCAAATAGCATATATAATAAAATTTAAGTATTTTTCATTCAAAAAACACCTCTCCAAGGAGGTGCCTGATGCCTGGGGCAGCCCCCAGCTGTCCCCCGGCTGCCCTGCTCCCTTGCTGGGGGCAGTGGGAAGAGCCCTGGCCAGGAGGCTGTGCCCAGGGGAGACCCCACCGCTCCTGCTGCCCCTGCCCAGGGGGACCTTCCAGCCCACACCACACCCTGACTTTTTTTTCCTTTTTAAAATTTAATATTGGAATGTGTTTTATATCAAAGAAGAAATATGTTGGTTTTCTTAGTTTGACAAGACTTGCAATTTAGCCATGTAAAGTAAATTGGGGAAAGAGTAAAATAATGAGACAATGTACGAATTTTAAACCATTGAGTAACCATTAAGAAATCTGAAGTAAGAAGTGCTCACTCCTTTCTCAGAGGAGAAATTTTAGATGTGATTCAGAGGCCTTCTGTTTCAGATAGTTCTCTGCTTCCAAAAACTGCTTTATCAATCATTTCTGTAAGTGAGCCTGTAAATTGGTGTGTAAATGAAGTGTTGTATCTGTTCTCTCCCTTGTTTTCTTTTATACTCTGAACCAATCCTCTGCAAAGCAGATTCATTTGTTGTTTAGTTGAAATGGAATGACTGCAATTCCACAAACAAATTGGGCCTCAGTTAGGTGCACTTTGTCATAAATAATCTCTGAGGAGATTGGATTTCTCTCCTTGCTGATGTACTTCAGCTGTACGTTAAACTCATAGCTTCTTAAAGGCACTGAGTTATTGCTCGGCTGAATGATCACTGAGCAGCACGCACCTGTCCTTGTTCTCCTGTGTTGTAGCCATCTCTATTTCCCTAAAGAATATTCAACAAAGTTTATGGTAAAAGAAACTACTAGTCCATTTTCTAGGATTTTTTTTTTTCATTCTATGTCCCAATTTTTTCTTATTCAACTTCATGATGCACAGCACTTTCGGCACATATTTCTTCATGATGTGGAGAGAAAAGCCATTTCATAGATTGGTTAAGGGCATTTTCCATGGTCAGGTCATCTAATACTCATATTTCACATGCAGCGGTAGGCCACTTTGAAATTTAACAGCATGTCTTTATCAGCTGCAGGAAACGTCCTTTACATTTTCATTTATAAATTTTACAGTTATTTCTTTCGCTTTGTTATAGAAGTTTGCTCTCCATTTCGGTATGCCCTTTTCCTTTTCTTTCTGAAAAGCGAGCTGAAACTGCTTAGCTCTGTGGCTGCAATGGCTGGGGTTCTGGCGGTGTGATAATGTAATCTCTGCCTTTCCCCATGCTACCTTCTGCAGGATGTGTAATGGGTTGAGCAACATCTGCAGAAGTATGATAGTTCTGATCTAGCCATTTCTGCACACGGCCAATCATGCTGAGCAGTCTGAATTATATTTTGTTTAGATGGGATTACATAACTATCCCAATGATAAAAATTGAACTGAATGATTCCTACGATGTAGGAAGCTTTAAATCTTTACGTATAAATAGGGGATTGTGCATGTTTGATAGATGGCACGTTCATATTTTGAGTGTCTTTACATTTAATCTATTTATCTTCTGAAAAAACCCCAATGTGTAGGACAGTGAAGAATAGTATACTGTCTAATTCTTATGTAAAATACTAAAATAACAGAGTAGCAGAACCATTTATTGATGAATGAGCTAATCTTTGGTGCATACAATGTATGTGGGGCTCATTTAGAAAACTAATGAGACACAGTTTCTGTGTCTCAAATTTGATCAGGTGCATGATGTGTTGTTGGAGATGCAAGTGTGGGCTTTTAATTGACAACATCGTCTCTTCGCTGCAGAATGGCATTTAGGAAAAAATAACTAAGACAGCCATTAATATAAATCCAATTGATAGGCTGAGGATGAGTACCAGATTTAACAGGCAGAGTGGCAGCTAATCAGATGAAATGGTACTTTTCCCACATTAGCCAGTGATCACAGACATTACATATCAGCTGCACCTAGTTATATAGTTGTATATAGTTATATAGCATTTCAGTATTTCAGAAGTAGTGAAATTCTGTCATGCGTCATGTGTGAACATGTGAACGTGGGTGCAAGAGTGGAAAAATGCTCTCATCACTACAAATGGTATGAATGTACTGTAAATGAGCTAAAAAAGCAGTTTATATCATCATTTTTCCTTCTTCTGCCATGTTGCAGTTTGTATAGCTCAGGTTGCATTTCTGATTTAAACCGCCTCACCAACTGTGTCAGGTTGTACATTGGTGTGAGTAAGTAGAGTTGGATATAAGTGCCTATACTTGTCAGAGTGAATCAGCTGTTTGTTTTGTATGCAGGGTGAAGGCAGATATTAAAAGCACAACTTGAAGGCAAAGAAGAGGACGCCTTAGATGGAGGAGGGCTTTTTTAGTATATGTTGCCAGTCTGTGGTGGATTGGATGGGAAGGAATTGGGCACAGCACATAGGCTAAACATGGTGTTTTCAAAAACGTTAACACAATGATATAAAATTAAATTTTGAAATGGAAGCAAAGGAGGACTCCCCAAAGAGAGTCAAAGCCGTGGGGTTTAACAACAATGCTGTTGCACAAAGATCGTCACTGAGACAGAAAGGATTGGTGAGAGAATAGCTCAGGGCCAGAACAAGACCCTATTAATAGAAGTGATGAGTTGCTGAATGGCAGTGCTTGCTGAAACGTGTATGGAAATAAAATGATAGGTACTAGAGAGATATTTAGGATAACTGATGAGGGGATAGAGAAGAAAGAACAAGGAAAAAGGTATAGCCTGTAGTCTTGAAAGATTAAGAGAATAATAGTCGTAAAAGTGATGGAAAAAGGGGCAGAAATAGTTTGAAAGTGAAGATGGTGGAGTCATCTGTTTAAAGTGACAGTAGGATGCCTAAGAAGAGAGATTAACCAGGCATAGGAGCTAAGCTGGTGAGACAGGTACGTTTTTGAGTCATCAGGAGATAGCTTTATAAGCTGTGTGAGTGGAGGAAAATGTTCTCAGTCATGGCAAAGTGAGAACAACAGGGGTTGAGGACCAATCTCTGCTTTATCATTATCTTCCTATTGGAAGAAAAAATATTTTTGTAGCAGAGTGCCAATAACTTTTCTGTATTTACGGCTCCATTACGAAAGCTTGTGTCTTCTAGTTTGAAGCATGGTAGGAAACAGGTGGGAATTTCTTTTTTTATCTAACTCAAGTTCACACACAGTTCTGTTTCTTCAGTGGTAGTGTAAGAAATGTTGTAAATAAAGTTTCTTTCTTCCTAATTGAAGGAAGAATGCCTTTTAAAACGGTGCTTATTACATGTTTGAATTGATCCAGAGCACTACAAAATATAAAATGATGGAATTATTCCTCCCTGGGAAGTGGACTTAAAGTAATGATGTGTTCCAGTCAGGGTGCTTTCATGTAATTGGCAAGCAGCTGTCCATTTTCCTCACAGTATGATGTTAAATTTAAATAGAAAATATAGAATCCAAGGTAGAGGATTTCAGAGGAATTGTGTAGTGGATTTTTCGTAGGCTCATAAAATGCTTCACAGTACATAGTATTAATTAGGTAAATATGTTACATAAAGAAAAATCTATTATTGTTAAAAAAGAAGCAGAATGGTTTCAAAAAATCCACTGAACTTTTTAAAAGGGATTGCTATATTATTCATGTGGTACAAAAGGAGGTTTTTTTCCTATTTCAATTATACATTGCAAACATTATTTTGATTTTATTAGTGTTAGTACCTCGCAAAATTGTTGAATATGGTTATGACTAATCATTCTGTGTATTAAAAAGAAATCAGAAATTTGTTCTGAACATTATATAGTCCTATTTTCTTCATGCAGCCTGTAATTCTAATGGTGCTCACTGAAGGTGATGACAATTACTTCCTTTGTACTGAGTATCGTAGATACTAAATATCCATTGTATTTAGTTATCAGACTTTTCTTAGGTGTATAATTTTTAAATCTATTTTAATATACAGTAAAAGTCTTCAACTCTTCTGTGTAGTAAGATGAGATGGGCAGAATACTCTGGAGTAGTAGCGCTTGAGGTTATCAAGTTCTGAGTGCTGGTTTTCCTTTCTCCCTAAATGTTGTTACAAAGCTCCATAGACAACTAATATTTTGCTTCTATTTCTTCACCTGGAGAGTGGCAACTAAGAATGGCTTAATTTTAATAGGCCTTTGAGTCAATTGAAGTGAAAAGCTTACTGTCTTTTCTCAGATAGGTTCATGCTATATTTTATTGAGATTTCATGAGATTAAAAAAGGACAGTGGCTGTACTCATTTCTCCTACTGTGGTATGAGGGTCTGGTGTGATTATTTCTTTCTGTTGTCATATGTCTTTCTTGGATGGTACCTGGAAACAGAAGAATACCTTATTTTCAGAAAAAAGATTAAGAACTGGAATCACTTCTTTCGGTTTCACCTGTTTAATGAGTGAGAAAAGAAGATTTCCTTATGAGTCAAACCATAAGACTGTTATTTAATTTATTCACAGCAAAACTCTGAAAATTCTTTTGTTGGTGCTCATCATGCCATCACTGTGAGAATGTGAAATTTTCCCCTTGAATTGCCTGGTTGTCTTGCAAGAATTTGCTGAAAGTTTTCAACCCTTTTGAGCAGGGCAAGTAGCTTCGACAATTATGCTTTTTTCTTTTAACAACATTTCTTCCTCCAAAGTAGACCAAGATTGCTTGGCCTGCATTTCTTTACTGGTGTCACTTGGCATTAATGTAATAATGTAAATATTGCCCTATTAAGGAGCAGGCTTTTCTGATCAAATGTCATTGATTTTGTGTTTCTGTGTGATATCTGTTCATCTTTTCCTGCCACTATTCTAGAATACAATTCATAGCTGTATCTCCTATGCTTTAGAGAATGTCTAAGCTGTATATTCAGTAATATTTTAATCCTCTTCTGTATAAAAAGTTGTATCAATTTCACTTTTTGCTGTAAACTCCTCAAACACAAAGTTCTTTAAAAGATTAATGACCCCAAAAGGAGCAACAGGTTACAAGGAGATCTATTTCTGGCTGAGTTTTTCTTCTCTTGTTTTCTAGCTATTGTATTGATGGAAGTTTAGGTTTATTACAACATCCTACAAATGGTAACTTCTAACTACAGGTAAGATGTAGAGTTCAAATATCAAGCAAAATGAATAAATGCAAAATCTAATTATGAAGATTTTTTAGAGTGATTTCTTTAGAGTTCTATTTTGCTTGTGCCATGGAGTGTAACTTGCATGTTGGCTGGCCACCCTGACTTTCTGCTATCTAGTTATCTGGCCATTTTATATTAGGTAGGTTTAAACATCTTTTTTAAATCCTCTGTGATTTTTTCTCATCATTTTAGTTTTTCTGTTTTTTCCTAGGCTCCTGTAGAGTGTTGAAATAAATAGTAACCTGACAGAGGAAAGCTTTATGTTGTGTAGATATATTTTATTATGGAGATTCAATATTCTGATAATTTTATAAGAATATGAAGGGTAGACCTGTGATCATTTAAGCAATAATGCTAGTTTAGTGGTAGGATTTTTCTTCTTAATGCAGGAGAGTTAAGAAATCCAGAAATAGTTGCAATAATTTTGTTGATATCTCACACTGAATATGGGTTAGTGCATAGGCTTATGTTGACATTAATAGCATTTGCGTATTGGCATAAGTAAATTCTTGAACTATAATGTTGTGTATTACATTATATTTTAGGCATGTTTATGTTGTTTAAACAATGTTCTTTATATAGTGATCTGCATTCTTTTCTATAGTACAAATTTAAACTCAGATTTTTGAGATTGTTTAATATCCACAGTGGGGCCACAATTACAGAAACCTCATCATCCATCTAATTTCCTAAACCCGGTTACAAAAACAGTCAGCTCTGTGCGGTTCCCACTGAGATACCACCATTATGATGTCACCGTTCTCACTGCCCTGGTAACCAAACTTCTCAATACACGGACTGTTGCTAATTAGCTAAACTCAACATCAGCACTGAAAGTGCTTCAGCTGTTCAGCCTTTTGGAAGCTACCTTGCTATGTAACACAGACCTGTCACAACAGGTCTTGACATATTTTACTGAGCATGGTAAGCAAGAGTTTCTGTAGTTATGTATTTGTATAGGGATTTAACTTTGGGTATGTGTTGGAATTAAAGCTTACGCTCTCACTTGGCCATTTAAAGCTTTTTGTGCCTATTTCTGAATTAGGCACCTAAGCTGGTTACATTATTCAAATGTGCCGAATGTTATGAAGAGCCTTTTGCTTAATTCCCTTAGTTACTGTGAAACTTTATGCAGGGTCGTAATTTTTAGACTTCTACAAGCACAGTAGAAATTCATCTAAGAGGCCTCTTAATGTTGACTATTTCTTATCTCCATCAAATCCCGTGATACCATATATGTATATAAAGTAATCTCTTGGATCCCGTAATTATAAAGCTTAAAGATTGCACCAATAATATATTTATGTGAGGAACTTTGTATAACTTCAGTTAGTGCTTATTTCTGCCCTCCATGGGGGACCAATTTGGCTTAATTTTTTTTTTAATCTAGAGCTCTTATGGTTGATCACATGTGTTTTCCATTTTTAACAGAAAGTATTATATCATGTGAATGTCATGCCTGCACAATTAGTTGAATTCATGTCTTTTGATGACATTATTACAGTCATTATTAAACAGAAAACAACAGAAGAAAATATATTTTATGTTGTGCCTGTGATCACATGGATTTCTGAATTTATTTTTATTATTTTATTTGTATAAAGTTTAGGATTTAGACTGAAATAAGAGAATGATGTCACGTACTGGAACAGCTATTGCAGAAATAATACATACTTGGCTACAAAGATAAAGAAAAGTCTACATCTTGCAGAATTTTTTTCTCTTTATGAATCAATATTTTCGAAGAATATAACTTCTAGATAGCAGTATCTTTAAGAGCTCCAATTCCAGATTTTTATCCTGAGTTTTCATAGGCACTTTTCCTTTTTAATAAATCAGTTTCCTTTTTGCATATTGGGAAACATAACATGAATTTAGAGTGTACATTTCAAGATAGAAAAAAATGCAAGAAAATTCTTTCTTGTCTGTCTTATTAGCACTTTTAATTTTGAAGAACAGGAGTGAACTCCTTTCTAGGCCTTACAAATAGGTTGAGTCTTCTCTGCTGAGTGGGTGTTATTAGTATTTTTAACAGCCTCAACAGTTACTAGAGAAGATGTTTTAATGCCATAGAAAAGTAATTGCTTGATAGACTCCTACAGTTACTATGAAACAAGCTGTAAAACAGTCTGGATTCCTTAGAAAATTTACAAGTGTGTAGGCAGGGCTTAACATTCCTTTACCTGCAGTCTTTCTGGTATTGATAGAATTAACAGTCTAATTTTTAATGTCTAGATTATGTCAACGAAGCATGTGGTAGTAATGTAGTACAAGGTAACATCTTATTGGGAACATTCTCTAGCATTTCAGTTTCTATAAATTAATTTTTTGCTGAGTACTTCTTTATGAGGCGTATGTCTTCTGTCTTGCTGTGCTACTTGTCACTGCGTGAGGAGACACTGCTGCAAGTTTGCCATCTTCTGCTGTACCTTTACTGTCCTCAAGTCAATACCGTTGAGCCACTCTGTACACTTTTAAAGTTTTTCCTGTTCTTCCTTGACACCCATGTAAGGGTCAAATATATTTGACTTGATAATAAATGTGTTGCTTAAGGACAGAAGCAACTGTGCTTCAATGGCTATATAGAAAGCCTGGGATACATATGCAAATGAAGCATGTAAAGTAGTTGGTGTGAATAGTCCCCGAGTAACTTGAAATACTCGTTTCCAAAGATCAAACCATTTATATGTTACCACCGTCAATTAAAGTAGTTTGGATATATACTGGTGTGGTTGAAACAGCTGGTAACACAACATGCTGTTGTTTTCAAAGATGAAATATAGTAGTTCATGCTTCTTTAAGTATTGAGTGAATCCACCAGTCCTTCATGGGTATTTTCTTTTGCAGTGTGTACTAGGAGAAACGTAGTCTGTGTATCTGTAGAGACAAGTGAGATGTATGTCTCCGATTTTCAAGATTCTGCTGGAAATCAATTCCTGCTGATTTTTATCTGTCAGCTTGCCCTTGGCTCTCTCAAGGAGGTCCCAAATGATCCATCAGGGCAATCCATCAGGACAGTGTTAGTGGTGGTTGTCATTCTTAACCTATGGTGTGCTGGTGAGACAAATAGCCCACAGCTTGTAGATAATCTCAGTGAGGCAGATAAGGACAATCTCCACTTCATGAGACGTAAAGCTTCCAGAAGCATGTACAGCCTGGAAAAAAAATGGCAATTAGTTGGGACTACTTCGACTAATAGTAAGGAGCAGGGTAATTGGATAATTCATATGGATTTAATGAAAATGGAACAAATTGCTGAAGTATAATGGCAGCTTTGTATGAAATGCCTAACACTGAAAATTATTAAGGTAGGAAAATTAATGAAAATATTAAAAACCCTCAGACAACTGTTTGTTTTGCAGTTTAATGGTTTGTAGGTTATGCTACAACCTCAAACCTTGCTTGAACTCGGTCAGAGGGTGCATATCCAGTATAATTCTTAACGTACGAATAAATGTAAGCACGTGAGGTATCCCATTAAAAGCAATACTATTGTGTTGATTAACGATCAAGGGAGGCTACTTCGGCAGTCCAAAGAGAGCCCCACGGGGCTGGGCAAGTCGGTAGTCCTGAGGCACAAGGCTGAGCTGCAGCCAGCCCCTGGCAAGAGCAGACAAGGGGGGACCCCACAAGGCTTCCCACAGCTTCCATCAGAGCTGGCTGTGTCCGTGGACATGCTTTTGGGCAGCCAAACTCATATGAGGGGGAAAGAGGTAGCAGAGCCTGTGGGTCCACTTGGATGTTTGGTTTTGCATTTTAAGAAAAATACCGGGTTTAATTAGTAGCCAAATAATGCTGACGTATGTAT
This sequence comes from Chionis minor, assembly GCA_013398295.1. Lineage (NCBI taxonomy): Eukaryota > Metazoa > Chordata > Aves > Charadriiformes > Chionidae > Chionis > Chionis minor. The sequence continues at coordinate 146,010 of VZSF01006075.1, read as the reverse complement.
TCCTTACCCAGTGGAAGACGTGTTTGTGACCAAAGCAGTCTAAGAAAATCATCCAGGTTTGCTTTATGAGTAAGAAGGACTCACTGAAAGGGTAATTTGTCCCATCCTGGAACAGATATCTAAGGCAGGTGGTTTTAAACCCCCTCCAATATACAGTCTTTCCCAGTTCAGTTAATGAAGAAGACAGCCACGCTTAGCTGTAAAAAAGGGGATAGCTTTCAGACAAGAAGCTCTTCAGTCCAGGCATGATAAACTACAGCATTTCTGTTTTCTTCAGCTATTTCAGTTACCTGAAATATTCAGTATTTGACTTTTAGCAACAAAATAATCTCTTAAGTATGCATCACATGGGCATTGTTCAATTAGTTTAAAAAAAAAATCTGGAAATTCTTTTTCTGTATTCTTGTATATGTTAAATACTTATTTAAAATTAAAATTTAAAAAGGTATTTTTTAATCTTCAATATACATTCTGTATCTCTATATACAACAGCTACCTAGAAAATGAAATGAAATCTTGCATCCACATCTCATACAGCCAAAAAGGGACTTTTATTTCCTGTTCCGTGCACCTTGGCCAACCAGTCTTGATCATTTTCAGGCATTTGTGTGCAGCGGATTTTAAGTCCCAAATTAAGTTATTTAATTAGATATTTGTCCTCATTAATGGGCTGAGACGCGTATCAGAAGTTTAGCTGAGTAGAGGTACAGTGTTCTGTAAAATTGTAAGATGTTGCAAGAAAAACATTTCTGTTTTGTTTTCAAAAGGGAGTTACTTTTCAAGCCTGATATCTATACATGTTTAATGGAAGACTCCCCCCCTATTGTTTCTCAGAATTTAGGAAATACAGTAAAGCATATAAGCCTTACAGACACAGCCTCAACAGATCTGCATTTTTCTTATGAGGAATACATTTATTTTCATGAAGCTCTTTGACAGTTATATAGATTGAATGTAAATGGATGCTTATATAAGCTTTTCTGTCTCTGCTGGGTAATTAAAGACAGTATTGAATTTTTGAAAATTCTTTATCAAAATAGAAAAGTGACAGAACATTGACAAATGTTTGCTTTTGGATATTTATTTCATTAAGAGATGAAACTGTGGAGAGAAAAACTTTAAGAATACTTGGGTTGCTTACATATCTGAAGTAAATGTCACCTGAATATAGTTAAAGTAGGGAAAAAAAAAAAGTCAGCTGCAGATGCTGTTATACGATTTTGATCATTAGTTTGGTTTTACAAATATTTTAGAATGAAATTGAATTGGGTATGAATTATTTCTCTCCTGTTTTTTTCCTAGCAATATTGCATACAGCCTGGGCTCTTGAACAAAATGCAGTTTATTATTGATTTTATTTTCTTATTCTATTTGAAAATCCATAGATAGAACATGTCAACATGTTCCTGTTATGTCCGAACTGCTTTTTTAAAGATATTGTCAAACTGAATCAAGAGAAGACATGTACATTCATGGAATAGATCCAGATCAGTTTTTCTGCTGTGATGGTAAATTGGTGTGGAAATGTTTTCATCGATCTAATACTTTGAAATGCTGTGCACGTTTGTCCATCTTATTGCTCTAACTCAATAGAGAAATTACATAATTATCATGCAAGAATCACATTTAATAAGTATCGTTTGTAGTTTTGACTTGCTTTACTTGCCTCTCAAATGCAAATTCTGTACACCTGTTTATCAATATTATAAAGACTTGATATAAATAGTAACGGCAGAAAATTTCTCTCTATTAAGTAAAAAAATATATTTTTTTCTATAAAAATAACAAACCAGAAAATTGTGTGACTTGGTGGACTGCATGTGTACTTTCAAATTCCTTATTTAAGTGGTTTTATATCAGATGTTTAAATTAAGCATTTTGAAGTTGAGGGATCTCTCTTCTGAGCAACTTTTTTCTGATAGGCCTTTTTTAAATTTGGGATGTTCTTTGATTACAGTGAAGTGTTCACCTTCCTTTGTGTGGAATATATGTAGCAAATAGAATTGTATTAGGCAGAAAAGGCATTTATGGTAAAGACATTTTAATGTTGTTGGTTTTTTTTTTATATCAGACGTATTATAAGCTGTCTGTTCACAAACCACAACTCTGTCTCTTCTATTTCTAGAGCTTTTATATGTCAACTAATAAAACTAGGATTATTTTTCTGTCCTCAGAATTAAATATCAGGACGTTAGTGGGTAAGACATTCATAGATACTAGTTTTTGCCTGTGGTCTTCCAAACCTGATAGTGCTGAGATTTTCAAAATGTATCTTTTGGACCAGTCTTTTCCTGGTGAGAGCCTTCTAATAGATAGAACAGCCAGTAAGAAAAAGTAGTTGTCTAGTTGTGATTACCAGCATGTTGGAGTTGAGAGGTGCATCAAGTACCCTGTATTGTTCTAAAAACATCCTGTTAGTATTAAGACACAAGAGTGGTAGTTATAGAAAATGCAGTTGGGGCAAACTGGTTGCAAAATAATATGGATTTCAGAAGGCTGAATGAATTCTGTCAAAATTCTAGGAGTGGAGAAGGAATACTCATTAGCAGGTGAAGAGTAAAGAAATGAGAAAAAAAATTACAAATACTTTGTGAGCAAAGTTGAAGTCTGATATAATAAGGGTGATCTGAGAACAAGAAAATATACATCCTAATATATGTTACTTAGGAAGATTTGCCTTGTTTTACTGAACAGTTAGGAAGAAAGTCTTTTTAAAACTAAAGCTAATTCTCATATTTAGATGACATTTTAATCAAAAATAGTGATAGTAGATCTAATGATTAATCTTAAAACAGAATATTTAAATCATTCTAATATCTACTAGTATCTCAATTCCAGGAGTTTTTAAAATGTATGAAAGAAGTACAGAGAAAGAGAGCATTATATTTAATATAGAAAAATGATCATGTAATGTCGAATTATGGGTTCATAAAGATACTATTGGATGTAGTCTTTAAAAATACAAACTGAATACTAAAATACTTATTTGGGTTAATTTGTTAGTGTTAGTAATTTGAAACAGGTACCAATTGCATATTGGTATTGCTTAGGTATTGCTTACATACCTAAGACATTTACGCCTTCATCAAGTGAAATGAGACTAAGTAAAGCTTACCCTCTTAGGGCATGTATGTAGGAACACACCGATGAATAGATTCCTTTCAGCTTTTCCTGGATCTGCTGAAAGTAGCAGTATTAATAAAAACATGCTGGCACATGCTTTGTTATTGGCCAGCATCCCCAATGTGTACCAAGTCCACCGCAGGCTTGCTGCTGATGTGTGCTGCTGCGTTTTCACTGTTGATACCCCCTCAAGCTAGGTTATGCTTTCCCATGCCACAGTCCAACATTCTTTTTTCTGAGGAGAGACACCAGCAATTCTTAAAAATACCTGAGAGGCTTTTTCAGAAGTAGTTTTGCTGAAAGAATACTTCATTAAATATGACACATGTATATGAAAATCTTAAAGGCTACTCATTAACAGTTGTGTAGCTTAGTCATTTGACAAGTGGCATTATTCCAGGCTTATGGGGAAGAAGCAGGTGTAGATGTTATAAATGACATAAGTCAAATGCAAACCCAAAGATAATTAAAAAAATTAATTAAATGGACAAATTGGTTTATTTCTTTAAGCCTTAGAAAGTCTTGAAAGGTAAACATAAACATAAAATTGCAGCATTCAGCATTCTGACATTTTCCGTTCATGCATGTTCTTCAGTGCACAGCACTAATTTTATTTTCTTGTAGAGTATACAAACTGAGGCATAGCCCCCAGTAGTAAGGCAATGGATGTTTAAAGCATTTATGCATAAAGCTGCCTCATAGGATAATTAGATGATTATAATAGTGCTTGCTTTGAGATAGCTAATTGAAAAAAAATATCTATTGCTCCCAAGCTTAATTATTTGAGTAATAATATAGTAGCAACCTCCCAATTTCAGTTGCAGCCAGCTACAATTTAAAAAAAGGAAAAAAAAAAGTAAGAGTGAAATTTGGAATTTCCTCAGGAAGTCCGTCAGGGTGAAGGCTTATTAGATTTTATTTTAATAGTTTTCTTTCTTATGTGCTTTGTCATTCTGTATTCTTAGAAATTCCATAACCATAGAATCATAGCATCACAGAATGTTATGGGTTGGAAGGGACCTCTGGAGAACATCTGGTCCAACCCCCCTGCCAGAGCAGGTCCACCTACAGCAGGTTGCACAGGCTAAGGAGTACTTTATAAATGATCCTCTGCTCTCATGTCATCCATGAGTGCCAGAGTATTCTGATGTGTTGTACAGAAGATGCACATGCAGCTGCTCACCATTGTTTTAGAGGTGGCAGGCACGGATGCATCAGCTTCCATTGCCAACGCCGCTTACAGCTTGTGTAGCTGTGAATTCTGCTCTAATTTCAGTTTTTAACTAGCCAGTCTATTGGCAAAATAGTGGAATGCATGCAGGTGTTGAAAATTACTGTTTCTTTGTGTCATGGCTCCTTTAGTTATAACTAAATAAAAAAAAAATTTTTGTTTAGTTTTTTAAAACCAAAACTGAAGCCATTTGTAAACATTTTTTCAGCTTGATATAAACAGTTTACTGACATCTCGTCACTCAGATATACAGGAAAGAGCAAGGGGAAAAATAAGTTTTCATGGTTTTTATACCAGAAGACTATACCTGACAGCTTTGACAGCTTTGCTTTCTGTAAATTAATTAGAAGAATTTCAGGTTGCCAACGTACTTCAGTCAGTTGTTTACTAGGACATGTCTGAATCTCACTGCTTCTTAAAGATTTCTCACGATTTTAAGAACAGGCTGTACAAACATCTTATTCTTTTCCCATTTCCTCTATAATAAAAAAAATCAGAGAAGAACAAAACACACTTTTATGGTATCAGAGCACGTCTTTCCTGTCTATTCCAAAACTCTAGAAAAAAATTAGGCAGCACTTCAGGAGCAGTATTTTTAAATTTCTGATGCTTAACTATTTAAACTATGGTGAAGGAAGAAAAGAACAGAACAGAAATTAATTTTTTTCTTCTCCTTGATGTAAGTATCAGTCTCCTGGTTCAGAAAAAATGTTGATGCCCCATCTTTCCATTTTGTGATCTAAGAAATTGATGGTAAAACTCTCACCGATGTCAGTAAGGGCCATGATATTAATATGTGGGAAATGTATTAGAATGCTTTTTCCAGGAAAATTTGAAGAACAAGAGAAGCATTGAAATTGATGTATAACAGTATATATTACCTAACTCAGTGTGATCACTGATAACCACTTTGTAAAGCTTATATTCTTATATTCTCAAAAATGCTGTTAGCTGTATCAGCCTAGAAAAGTGATTAAATCTTTTTTCCTTTTCCTATGATTTTCAAAATCATATATTGTATATATCAGTGAAAAGAACTTCATACCTTTATTAAATTCTCAGTATCTGCATTTATATTTATAATGTTAGAAACATAACATTGAAATCTGCAAGTTGTGAAGGATAAAAGTCATGTTTAAATAGAGAAGCTAAATTAGCTTTAGAGAAGCTAAATTACTCCTTCCAAGAGCCAATAAAACTGAAAAGCATTCATTATAAAAGTAATAAAAACTTATGAGTCCTATTTTATTAAAACTACTATCCAGTTTCCTGATGGAGCTGGATTACTTAGAGGATAAACCAGTGACATTCTGTGTCTTGCAATGGGTTTTATGTCTAAGTGAGGCCTCCTGAAATTAGATCGATGGTTTCAATGTAAATCCTAATCGATGGGGTTGTATGTTGTAAGATCACAATTTCCAGTTTAACACGAGCACCTTCTTTTCATAACATCATTCTGCCTCTGTTTGTATTGGCACAGAATTATTTTTGTCTCTTGATTAATGAATGAGAAAGGACTAGCTTTTTGGTTGTAATACATTAGCACTTTGTTTACTAAGTCTCTGGATCACATATAAAGCAGTTCATATTTGATACCCATGTCACTTCATAATCCATGATAGATACTTTTTTTGTTTGTAACTTACCAGTCTTTCAAAAATTACCACCAAGACTAGTTCAAGTTTAACATAAGGGATTTTAATATTAGTAAAAAATTTAGTTTTGTAATATATTTTTCCCAAAACCATTTTTATGTCTACCTAACAGATAAATGTCAAGTCAAATTAAAAAAGGTGAAACTCTTTGCAAATGTGAAAATATTTTGTATATATCAAATCCACACCAGTATTTTTTTGTCCATGTTTAATGAAGTGCATTGTATCATCACAATCATTGGTAAGTACAGTAGTTGTGTCTCTAGTCATTCATATGACTAGCAGAATTAATGCATTGGATATTTGAGTATCCACATACCTTGACTGAGCTATGATGAAGTTATAATGATGGACAAGGAAAGAAAGCAAAGTATGGCGGTAGGGAGGAGGAGCCTGATTTAAATGGAACAGACAATGAAAAAGAGCCAGCCACTGTTTACAGACAGCCCTTTATTGGTACAAAAAAAGAAGAATGAGTTCCAGAGGACAGCCTTTTTTCTTGGTTTGAGAGAGATAAAAGCACAGAAAGTTAAGAATGAAATTATGTATCAGCCAACGGTAGTAAAACTACTTTTCCGTGTCAGTTTTCAGACATCTACCACCTAAGTAGTCAGAAGTCTCCCATTTAAGGCAGTCAAGTAATGTTGTTACAAGCTGCAGATTTTAAAACATTTTGGTGTGTATAAAATTACCAAAGAGAAAAGGTATTTAAGAAAAAATGCAAAATTCTTTTTGATCTGCTTGTTCACTACATAGCATGAAAAGCAGAGAGAGTCCATTTTTCCAGTGAGTAGAACCGCATCACCAGTTGTGGTGCATCAGGGCTTTTGTTTATGTTATTTATGACTATAAAGCTTACAACAGGCACATTCAAGAAAACTATATGCCACAAATGGGCAGCAATGACACAGAAACCGGAAGTTTTGACCAGTAACTAGCCTATATTGAATTGCTTTGCTGTTCATTATGAAATTTAGCAAATAGCTGGATACATTCTGCATACTTTTTTGAATAAAATTGCTTTTCTTTCAATTCAACATGATGTAAACAAGTGAACTATCATTTAAAACCAATTAAATAATAGAATAAATAGTGTAAAGATGCATTTTCATGTGCTCAAAGGTCAATATGATCAAAAATCTGGTAAATTGTTGAGTCTATTGTCGTTAACTAGTATAGTACTTATTTTCTGTCATCAGAAGATCTTAGCAACTGTCTGCCATGTCTTTTAACATTTATAGAAACTTGATGTTGTTGTCATGAAATTAGTCTTCAGAATCAGTTGGGTTTCTGTCAGCCCAGTTTGTACAAGATGAGTAGTAGCAGCCATCAGATGAAATACAGACAGGGTTCCAAAATGCATCAGAGATTCTATAGGTAATAATGGGATTTCACTCCCTCCTATGTCATTTAAAATTACAGTAAATAAGCTCAGACAGTTGAAACGAAAACACCTTTGATGTATACATCATAGTACATGTGAAAAGTAAAACTTTGAATTATTCACATGATTAAGTTTAAAAATATTCTAAAATATGACAAATATTAAATAATGATTTGTTTTAACAAGTACTGACTAGAAAAATAGCCTCTTTGAGATAGAAGAAAATTTATATTTAGATTATTTCAGTATGCAAATACACATGGTTCATTAAAGAGAAAAGGAAGATGTCTAAAATTTATCAGCTGTATCTATTGAACCTCAAAAAATTTGTGACTAAGGTCTTCTCTTAGATTTCATTTCCTAATGTGGATCATTAGCTGCTTCAACATGAAATCAGTGATTATATTTAGTACTATCATGTGAAATACTCTATTTTCATATTTTCATTAGCTGATATTCCAAATTTGAGTCATTTCTTACTGTGACTTTGACATTTCTTACTGAGCTTTGTGACTATAGCTAACTTCCTTTAGTAAATTGAGTATGACATTGTGAATGTGTTAAAATATAGTTTATTAGAAGTTAAAAGCAAAATAAATATCACTTACTACAATAAAAATAGCGACAGGGCTATGTGTAGTATCTACAACTGTGAAAAATAACATGAGGAGTTTAGGTATTTAGGTATTAGTGGAGTTTAAAAAGCCAGTAAGTATTGCATGATGTCAGGAATTCTGTCCAAATCTAAGGGACAAGACCTCCTATGATAACGATAGCAAAATGCGATTCTCAATGTCTTGAGGGACTGGATGCCTACCTTTTCCTCCAAGCTGCTTTTTCTAGTAATTGACTGTCTATTTCTTAGCCTGGTTTTCCGAATGCTCTAGAAGAAGCACTGCGACATACATAGCTTTTTGTGTGTCAAGGCAGAGGGTCTGTGCTCTCTCTTATTTCAGCTTCAAACCTTTGACAGGCAATGCCCATCAAGGTGTTTCTATGCAAATGCTGCCTTTTACAGTCTACAACATTTCTTGCCGCCACTTCAACCTTGTGCTTTCTGGGTTCTCCGTAGTACTGGCAATAAATATGCTCCAGAGTGGTCTGGCAGTGTGTAGGAGCCACACAGAGTTTTCAGGAGCAGGCAGGGGAGCCAGTTAGGCAACAAGATTGAGTTACCTCTTGTCTTGGCAGTCCAAGGCTCTTCCTCTGCCCAAATGCTTTGTTTACCTGCAATAAGCGGTGGTTCAGGAGATGACTGGCATATTTGCAAACATCTGCAGTACGGAAGCTTGACAAGCGCAGCATATGTGTGAAAGAAAGCACACACTTTTGTACATATTTGTACAAATGTAAATTTTTGTACTGTGGTCTTTAATGAAAAGTGTTAGCATCTCTGTGCAATGGAAGAACTTCTTATGAATCAAAAAGCTTTTGGCATAGAGTATCTGGAGGCTCTTAGAACTCCCCGTGTAGCCCTTATGGCATACAGAGCCGAGGTTATTTTCTAAAACCCAAGAGAAGGTTTAAAAGAAAAAATGGAAAAATTGGAAATGGAAAAAATGGAAAAAAATTGTCAAAAGATAGCAATTTCAGGTTAGAATCAATTTGCTGATCCTGTCTCATTCTGGGCTAATTTTAATTCTTTATCAGAATAATTCAAAATGGTTAAGTTTTTTGATTTCTAACTGAAATATTTTTGGAATATCTTTTCTGTAAGAATTTTTATTCTTTCCCATTTGAATGAAAACAAGTTGTGAAATGTTAAAAACGTCTTTTTAATAGAAATTCTTTTTTCCTAATAAATTCTGATAGCCTTTTGGAAGTTGATCCTGAGTGATGTTTTAGCTTTTATCATCATCTGTGCTGTCAGTCTATAGTTATGTTTTATGCTGGGCAAGCCACTTGTACAGACAAATGCTGAACAACAAACTCTGAGGAAGGATTGTTATTTTATTTGGTATTTTACTTTTTGTTGTTATTCTAAAAATTGTCACAAAGTAGCGCTAAAGCCTTGCAACAGACAGAAAATCCTAACATTTGGCTTTTCCATCCACCTAAATTTGCAGGCTTTTTGTTCAAATTGTACAGAAATGTATCCCTAGAGCTGTCTTACTGTACAGAGTGCTTGCCTTCTCCATTATGCCACTACTACATTTTATTCTGATTTCCTTCTCTTTTTCTTTCAGCACTAATATATTCCGCTTTTTTCGCTGTAGACTGAGTAGAAGACCTTTGTCTTTGTTGTGCTCAGGTATCACAGAGACCTAGAAGCCTGGTTTCCTGCAAAGCTATGAAATATCCCTCTAGACATCTCAGCTTTCTCCCCATTGCCCCATACTATCCTTACCACTGCGGTACACTCAATTCGTTCCTCTATTGTCTACCACAGCAGTAACTCCATGTCTTCTCCAGGTTGTCACTGCTTTGTCATCCCTTAGTACATCTAGTTTCCATCTAACACATTGTATAATTCCCAGCACTGTGTTGTGAATTCTTACCTAGGGTTGTGGAAGGGGCAGAACTATGCCATGGCTCCTCTGGCCACAGTGTGAGCCGTATGGAACAGAGAGTGATTATGGTCACTCTGTAGTCTTTTCCCATGAGAGTCAGTAATTTAAATGTCTCCTTTCCCCCACTCTTGATTTTCCTTCCATTTGCAAAACACTGTCTGCTAAACTAGGTGAACATTGTTCAGGGAATTAAAAGAAAATTTTGAAAGGGGTGGATCTGTGGAGACAGGCAATTATATCAGAGTTGATTCCTTTCTTACTTCATGAAGAAAATACAAGATGTAAAGACATCACTTTTGTCTCAGGATTCTCTGGACTGAAAATTGCTCAAATCTAGAAAAATTTTCTAGGGTAGTTTGAGTACACAGCTACCCTGTTATAATGCTTTTCCCTAAACATCCAGTTTTGGCCATTGTCAGACAGGATACTGGCTTAAGTGGACTATCCTTACTTTCTTAAAGCAAACTACAGTGAGATTGATGACTAAGAGATTTTATTACAGATTGAAGAGAAGGTTGTTGGACAGATAGGAAAAAATGATGTAATTGTGCGGTTACTTGGTTAGAACTGGTCCCCAAATCAGCAGAATTAAAGAACTAATAGGGGAATACAAGGAAAAGAGGGGTGGAAACAGAACAGGATGAGTAGATTGTACATAAACTAGTACTAAAACCTACAAATAAATGCATGATTGGACTCGGAGAGTCCCCCTAAAACTAGGAAGTCTGGTCATCTGATTTGAGAGCCTTCAAAACGGTTTTGTGAATTTCAGTCTGTTAGAAAGATTTTAATAACAGTCTGAGTGTCTGAGCAGCTGTTTTTGCCTTTGGAGCACTTCATGAACTTTAAGTACTGTTCACAAACCCCCAGTGTGATAGGTAAATTATTCCTTTTTAGCACTTTCTATCATTAATGGAAATTATGGAAAAAAACCTATTAGATTATTTGTCCTTCTGACTTGTGGGATAGTTTTTTCTTTTATGGGAGTATTTTTTTTAGAGCTTTTTTGGTCATTGTAGTTCTCAGTCATTTCACATATTGGCAAAAGCATTTATTCTATCTGTGTGTTCAGTGTCTTTATTTTATTTTTTTGACATTGCTCTCTCTCTGTTGGGATTCACAAGTACGCATATTCTTAGATTTCCTTTGTGCCTAAAAATAGTAATACTGCCTGTTCTTAACCTATTTTCCCACATGATGCCCTTGTAGATTCAGATTCACTTTGAAGATTCCTTGAGTATCTAAACTCTTCCTCTAGAGCTATAAAGTTGACCTGCACTCATACTTTGTTCCATTTATTCACTGAACACCAGATATAGCTCATTCTATATACGTTTGTCATTTTTAAAGAATGTATGTTTGCTATGTATTTTTGAGTAGTATGTGTAGCCTATTGTTGCCCTTCTGTTCAGCTTTCAGATGGCATTCTGGTTAGTTCTTCTCTGAGTGATATCTTGTCTAGAAATAGTAATCATAATCTTAATCATAACTTTTTCGTAATATCTCATTTGAATATGATAGAAATTCAGATGATTATATGTTTTGTTTTCTTGTCATTCAGCTTTGATCCATTAAGTCAGATATAGACATAATCCCTAATAAGCAAATTTGCGAATAGGCAAAGAGAAAATTTGATATAAACTGAAATTCATTCTCTCTGGTAAGTACAGCTGGTGTGTTAGGTATCAAATAAATAGTCTTTTCTCATTTACCTCAAGAACATTTGTCTGTAAATTTTATATATCTATAAAATTATCTTTATAGACTTTCTCAGTCTTTAGATAAAGCACCTCTGCATAAACTGTGTAAAACTATAAATTGTATAAAAATATAATGTTGAAGTGTTAATGCAATGAGATTTGATAGCAGAATTCTAGCAAGCTCTCTTTGTTCCCTGAGGAGGCCAGAGCTTTGAAGAAAATCTACCTTGACCTTCTCTTTAGAGGGAGCTCCTGAAAAAGACCAAAAGATTTTTAAACACATAAAACTGGTTTATACTGGATAATTATTTTTAAATAGGGAGAAAAAAACCCCACATAGGTAGGTTAGACAAAACAGAGTAAACATGTTTTCAATATTACTCTTTCTATGTACAGTGAGTCCTTGCAAGTAGGTTCTTCATTCACCCCATGCTTGGTTTCAACTACATGGCTTTCCAGGACGAAGAAAATTCTGAATCATCGCCTCTGATTCTTACTAATTTTCTCTCTCCTCTGATGCCCGTTTGCATGTGCCCTGCTCCCCTTGGCACTGCCGGCTCTGCTGTCCCTTGCTGCCTTTCGGACTTTCTGTCCCTTGGTGCTCAGCTGGTCACTCTAAAGGCACAATCTTCTCTTGGCTCCAGATGGTTTTACCTGACTCAGTCTAGTTGAAGAGATGAAAGAGGCAATTAAGACGACACAATAAAGCAGATCTCACCCATCAAAGAAGCAATAATTTAAGTGAAAAGTAATCTCTGATCTATAAACTTACATATCTGTGAATGGAGGGAGATTAAGCATGTATTACTATCGATGGACCTTTTAACACTGAAGTCCTGAGAAACTCATCCCAATGCAGTTTCTTGGAACACAAGAAATATAGTTCCATGGTCAGCATTCGTAGGCATTAGATGGATGTACAATTTAGCATAAAGTTGCTGATTCTAGTGTCATTCTTTATTTTGACAAATTAGCAATAAATGAGTTCAAATAAATTCAGTGGGTAATTACAGGGGGAAAGAATTATCAGCACAGACCTTGCTGAAAGCTGATATTTAGAAATGTCCACTAAATAAAACCTAATGATTCATGTATATAAGTTGACATGTTGAGCTTAATCTACCATAGCAGTTTATATCTGTGCAAAATTTGGGTCAAGAAAAACAGCCTTTGATGTTTGAGTATAATTCTTTGAAACAATGTTAGAACAGATGAAGAGCACCAGCGCTTTTGGTGTCACAATATGTGGAACGTTATTTACTGAATCTGTTACAGGGGAAAAAAATTCTACTACTAGCAGAATGCCCCATTTATTTGTGCCATATCACTACCAATCAATGAAAAACCAACATAACTAAAAAAGAAAGCATCACAAATGTTGCATTTTATGGGGTTCACATGTTTATTTTTGTCAGTCTCAGTTACTTTTATTTTTTCCCTGCGGTAAGTGGGTTTTAAGAAATAAGGAATTTTCTTGACAGAATGAAGACATAAACAGTATTTAAAACCAAAACAAACTCCTATAAATCTGCCCAAACTATAACATATGGAAGAAGAATCATGTGTTTCTTCGCTTGGTAAATCTGGCTTCCAACAGATAGGTTCTCAGGGAGTCTGTGAGCCACAGGTTGCTCTTGTATCGTGTTGTTTAATACCTCTGATCTAATTTAATATCCACCTTCCATTAATTCTGGTGACCCTTTTTGTACCTCTTCAGACTTTTGGTCTGTAAAACATCCTGTGGCAATGAGCTTCTCATGGTAATAACTGTTGTGCCACTGATGTTGACAGTAATTCAAAGTAGTTCTGAAATGGGAGTTTGTGGCAGGTGTCTAAATTTAAATATGTTGAGACATTTTCCCTTGACTTTGCTGTGCTCTGGATCGGGCCGTTTTGAACTTTGCTTGTTTATTGGTTTGTCAAATGTCTATGCAGCATAGTAGAAAAGCAGTAAGAAAAACTCAGAAAATCACTATGTTCTTTCTAGTGAGTGTTAGTGCAATTTCACTTGTCCTTAATGTTGAGCTAATTTCCTGTCTGGCAGGCACTAGCAGTATTTCTCTTTTTCATTAAAAATAGAGAGAGAGGGAGAGACAGAAAAAAAAGAAGTGAAGGAGATGTAGTAGATGATGTAGATTACAATCGTAATGGACACAGTGGTTTAACATGCCACTGGGATACTCTATAAAGCCTTCTGCTTTTGAAAACTGCAGTTCAGCTACTGCTGTTTGGGAACATGAACAGTGATGGAATTTACTTTTTTCTAAGTTATTTGATGAAATCCAGATGAGAGGAAATGATATTTCAGTTATATGAACCACTCGCTGAAACTACCAAATATCAGTATGTGACTCCTTGCTGGTGATATTCCAGTTTAAAACTGGAAGCAAATGAAATTTTAGTCTTAGATGAAAATGGCTGCTCTCATGGTGCCCCCTGTTCTAGCAAGTCACATTGATAGATCATTTATCTCAAATAAATTACCATTCTCAAGTTTGTCCATCATCATGGTTTGGTTCCATGAAGAGTTAGTAATAAGGTACATTTCTTATTTTCAGTTATGTGTTTGCATAATGAGTATTTCTGAAGTCATATTTTGTTTTAGTTTAAGGATGAAAATTTCATGTACAGCCACAGTCATTTTTACCTTCCGTGAAAGTGAAATGCACTCAGGAAGTACATTTCATTATATAAATAAGTGTAGTAGCAACCAAGCCCCTGTAACTTCTGGCTGCCCTCTTCCTTCACCATATTCACTTACTACTCTCTTTCAAGTGCTTCGGTTCAGATCAGATGCTCACTGAGCTCTTGCAGCACACTAAGGCATCAGGAAGCTCACTTGACCACCAGAATAAAAGTGCCTTTGATAACTTAGCATGCTGAAATTAACTCAGTGATGGGCTAGAACTTATCTCTAGCAAAGCTGGCTTTGAGGGACATCTTTGATATGTATTTGGTGTGTTCATCTTAGAACTGCAGCCCAGATTACGTGTTTGGGCTCATCCAGCAAGTGGATTACTATTCAAAAAAGTATCTTTACCTGTGTGGTGGTGCAACACACCCACCCCCCCCTCTTAGGCCTCTTGGTACTTGGCACCATTTCCTCCCCACCCAGGACACATAATAATACAATGACCAGAATGATACATAATGGTCTAACATTAAAGAAAGAAAGAGTGGAGAGCAATGGACTAGAATTCTGTAGTGTATGTGGTTCCCATGGCTCCTACCGTTTGAAGACAATAGCCATAATCGATCACTCCTGACAACATATGGATCGTGCCCACAGAGGGGGGGTACCAGGACCACAAGTCCTAGCAAGTCTTGAGCTTGTGTAACCAATGGAAAGTACCGCAATACTCCATTGCCCGAGTGGGCCAGAGTGGAAAAGTACTTGACAAAAGTCAATTATCTCGGATCCTGTAAGTAGCAATTCTAGTAAAGATTCTTTGAGCTCTTCTGAATCGCAATGGGCTATGGCAAGTACCTACCCTGAGTTGGGGTGCCGCTCGGACAAACACCTTGAGGACTAGAAGGCCAGGTTGAGACAGCCCCTCTCGAGACTCAGTTATCGCCTGTTGAGGAATGCTGACATATTGTGAGTATTTACTCTAACTCAAGAAAAGGGGAATTTTAAGTATAGGCCAGCCTCTCTTTCATCCACCTCTCCACTTACATGTTTATGCTAAATATACATTAGCTCAATGAATGTGGATGTTCTGTTTGTCCGTGCACGCGCAGGAGATAGAAGGGGTACCCGCCAGCTCATTAGTCATGCAATATTAAGAGGTCTTTGATGTCATTGGTTATAAACCAGTGTGTATGTGTGCGCGTGTGCACAATTATATGCTTTGCTTATATCTATATGCATTAATTTGAGATCCGTGCTTTTGCTCATGTGTATATATATTGGTTTGGGATACCTTATGGCAAGTTAGTGTGAATCTTGTCATCTTTGAATCTGTAGTCAAGTCTCTGTTCAGTCATTTAGTTAAAACACTTTGTAAATCTTTAAATCAGTTAATGATTAAGTGCTGCTAAAATTCAACCTCTTGATCTACCTCAAGTCACTAAAAGGTTTTGAATCGCTGCTAAATCAAAGCTGTGTCAAATACCTCCATCCGCGACCACCTGACAATGGATAGTACTGTGCCAAAAAGGACTGCGTTGATACAGGATGTCTAGCCTGAATCAGTTATTGGTAAAGAGAACTGTGGGAAACCCAAGGGTTAATTTACATCATCAGAAGCAGAAATGCAGCTGAGAAAGGGTGACCTAAAGCAAGCTTTTACCACAAGTCAGTGTCCATTTTGTGGAAGAGGTGGGTCTTGTTTAAAAAAAATGCTGGGTATCTGTTCAAATTATGTAGAAACTGGCCAGTAACTGGAACAGAGAAATCACTTTGAACCAGACCAGAGTGCAAGATAGCTATCAGGCACGTTGTTTCACGTTTCTGTCACTAACTATAGCAAGTAATATTCTAAGCTGTGTGTTTTTGGCAGAAAGAATTAATATTATTTCACTTTAAAATTTGTTGAGGATTAGGAACGGATGGACCCCCCACATGTCTTTGCCCAAAGGCTTGGCAGTTCAGAAATGGAATAGAGATGAGGGACTTGCTACCAAAAGCCTGAGGTCCTTCACAGGTTGGTGGAGCTGTCTTTGGCTGAAGTCCAGCGCCTGGTTTAGAAACTTGCTCATGTGAGGTACTGGTTAGTGACAGTTGCCTCATGTTGGTGACTCTTAGCCAGAATTTTCATGACATCCATGTGGAAAATTTGAATTTTTCCCCCCTTTCATTTAAATCAATGTTATAAAAGTAAACCACAACTTGGAAGTAAACTGTAAAATTTTTATGAGCTTTCTTCATGCCAGATTACTGTCATTATAGAGTTTGGTCAGATAACCATACCATTCTAACTATCTTCAATCCGGTCAGTTTTAGCTAATTAGTAATTCCTATAAGTATGTTTTCTTCCATTAGGAA
Organism: Chionis minor; assembly: GCA_013398295.1. Classification (NCBI taxonomy): domain Eukaryota; kingdom Metazoa; phylum Chordata; class Aves; order Charadriiformes; family Chionidae; genus Chionis; species Chionis minor. Next base: position 129,420 of record VZSF01006075.1, on the reverse strand, counting down.
AACCATGTTTAGGGACAATTTTGTACTCTGAACCATGCATGTTCTCCAGACACTTCTGGACTCTGTGCTTGATTATTGAAGCATTTATGTATCACAGTAACTTTTCTGTTGTCAACCACTTTTTGGCTAATGGTTGCATATCAGTAAATGAGGATGATATTTGCATGATGTTTCCTATTTTGCTTTCAGTTACTAAATTCAAGCGGTACAGATTTGAAAAGGTGAATTATAGGTGATTGCTTTTATGTATTAATGGTGCCTATGGAGGGTCCCATTAACACTCACAGCATGGAAAATTCCTGCAGCTACCCTACAGAGCACTGGAAAACATGACTGCTGAGCACGCTTTATTGTTTATGCTTCATTTTTCTAATTTATTCTCTAAAAGGGTATTTTTGTGGCCACAATATGACATATAAGATACTATATGGGAAAAAAGAACTGGACAAAGGCAGCAGGAATACTTCTTTGATTCATTTATTTATCACATTTTATTTATTTATTTATTTTGGGAGTGGAGGTTTCATTTTAATTGTATTCTTGTGAATATTTAATTTTCAAGCTGGCATTTGGTATGCTATTAGAGCAGCAATCAGTGATAAAACTTCTTGGTGCAATGTTTACACTTAGAAAGCTAAATTATATATGTGCAATAAGTACATATATTTTATACCAGAGTTATTTTTTCAGCTATGGTATGAATTTTATATGTTCTTATGAAGCTATTCATCCAAATCTAATGCTACTCCTTCTTGTTGATATTTGAGGGTAATTTTGTAAATTTAAATTATCTTAATTTAATTAGAAATTATTCCGTTTTAGAACAAGAAGGAAAAATAATTTTACACTCAGAAAAAGGAGTTCCTTCCTTCTCCTATCGCTAATAAGGAGGAGATACCCTGCAATTCAGTGGGTCAAGGAGACCATATTCTTCATTACATACTATAATGCTTTGGTTTGCTATAAAGTGTCCGCCCCTTTCTGTCTTGCAATTCCATTCCTTGATGTTTGGCTGGATGAGCAAAATGATCTTCTTGTGCTAGAACTGATACTGTTGTTGCTGTATAAAATAGCCAACAGCACTACAGCAGTGTTTGGCCATGTGTTACCCTGAAGGCATCCAAGGTATTCGGCGGTTGACACCCGATGTGTCCGTTCACGAACTAGGAAGTTGTAGCTGGCAGTTGAGCCTGTAGCTGTCGTGCCACTGCACCAGCCAAAACTTTTTACATAGTCTGCTGAAAGCCTCTGCAGCGTAACATTGATTTCAGACATAATCTTAACTTTTAAAAGGATGTACTACTAGAATGTATTTGGACTTTTTGGGTACGATATATATCTATCTATATATATATTTTTTTTTTTCGTGAAACAAGGGAAGGAAGGAAGGGGGCAGACTGCTACGTGCTTGGCGATGATTGTATTTCTTCTCAAGAAACCTGGAAAGTCTTCTGTTGACTTCCCTTAGCTTCAATCTAAGGTCTTAAACAAGATGGATGAGTTTGATTCCCTGCACTTTTGGGGCAGGGAATCGTGCCTTTTTCGTTTACATGTTGCTATTTTCTCTTTTAAATTCTAATGATGTCTGCATGAGTAGTTCAGGAATACTTGTGTCTCCCTCAAATGTGGCCTCTTTTTCCTGACTGTGACATATACCAATTGTTTAATTGATTATTTTCCCTACATGTATTTAATAAAACAGCATAATCGAATTGTGAATATTTCCTTTTGAAGGTTGAGTATTCAGTGTTCAATATTTGTTCTAAGCTACTAGATCATGATTTTGCAGATGTATTGTTACTGGATAAAGTTTTAGGTTTGTTTATTGACTGAACACGTGTGTATTTCTGTAAATAATTATGTAAGTTTATACAATTACACGTAATCTCACATACGATTTTTGCTCTGGTTTTTAAACATTGTTTTATGTGCCTTAAAGAAAGGAAAATAATTCCTCTATTTTAATATAAGTGAGAGTTTGGAAGCTAGAAGTTTCCATCTGTCAATGATAGCATGAAGATGTATGTGAGGAGCCTTTTGATTCCAGGTATTCCCTTTGCACAAACTCTTAATGTTCCACCTTGTATGTCTTGAATATTTTAATGGAGAGAGCATATCGGAGAAAGATCTGCCAGAACTTTTGAAATTTTGTAGCTTGTGACTGTGATACAATGACGATGGGTCTGTGGACTTGACATCCTCTGGGAAATTAGAACATCTGTCTGCATCCATTCAAGAAAAGTACAAACCCCACAAAAAGATTGAGACAGATTCTCTAAGTTCTACACTTCTCTCTGTTCTTAACTAATTTACAGCTCGCTGCAGTCTGGGTGGATCATTATGCTTGTCATAGGGGCCTTTTTTGGCATACAGCGATTAAAAGATCAGATTCCAAGGTCTCTAAAGCAGAAGAGACTGAGAAAGATATGACGCTCAAAAATGATCCCTGTCATTTATCAGGACTTTCCAGGAACATTTTAAATATTCAGTGCTTTAGGAAACAGCCATTTTGGTGCTTCTCATGTAGAGAACATATTTTTTTTTTAAATCAAAATTTTTGTGAGTAAAGAGAAAATGGAAAGTAATTCTGAAGAAAAACTGTAATCCCTTCCAAAAAGTGTAGGATATATTTTTATGGGTTTTTTTTTGCTGGTTTTACCTTTTAGGCTATATTGGAATCCATAAGGCAATGACTGTAGTTTATCTCTTTATATCCCTCAGTTTCTGATGCAAAACTAGCAAGGTCATACAACCCAAGGAAATATGCACTAAAATGAAGGTGGGGTGCTGCCACCTAAAATATGTTTGTTAAATATATTTTTAATTGATTCTGCCATCATTTTTCTTTCATTGGTCTGAGGCAAAGTGCTCTGCTACTTTGATTCTTGTGGAATTATGACTTTTTGTAATCTGGTCTACTGAATATGTTTCTAATATCTATGATAGATGCTAACAACAGCATACATCAAAACGCTTTACTTCACTCAATTCAAAGAAATGTTTACTGGTGTGAATTTAACGGAGATTTTATACGTTTCTAATTATATGGTGATACGAAGTATCACTGCATAAGCTATTAGCCAAGTGTAGATAATGTGTGTTTTAAAAATGCAACAGTTCTTGGCTTCATTAGTTTAGGTGTGTCACATCTTGGCACTACTCAGCAGTGCTGGAAAAATTTAATTTTGCCCCCTTGAGAGGAAAGATAAAATGCTTTATTTTGCCCTCATCTAATGAATAGTAAAATTTTGCTGAAGCAGAACAGCTGCTGTTCTCTGTCCTCCCTCCCCTACCCGTTGGCACGATGGCCTCTTTTCGGGGAGCTCACCGCCCCAGCAACACACCAGCTGTGCTTGCCTTTGTCCCAGCCTCTGCAAATAAATGCCAGATGTTTGTACCCCGTGCCTTTGAATGATGGAGGGACGTTGATTAGAAGGGGATATAAGAGGTGCTTCACTCTGTCCCTGTGACCACCGGGCGACTCACTGCCTGCTCAGCATCTCTCTCCTTTGGCTGTGGAAGGACTAGGTGAGAGCAGCTACATAGTCATGTGCCCCATAACCTGCCAGCTCGTTTCATTACCGGCAGCACCGTGCCCTTCTTAGGGAGAGTCGGGCTTCAGATCTGCTCTCCTCCTGCCATATTTTGTTGCCTTTGCTAGCCTGACAGCCCGAGTAGTGACCTCCTTTGATGAGCGCTAAATATAACTCTGGTCCGACATATGTGGAAATACAGCAGTTTAAGCATCCAGTTCAAGTATTAAGCGGATGTTTTAGAAATAAGTTTCGCTAAGTGGGGAGAAAAACACCATACAGTGAGAATGCTGGTGTGGCTTGTGAATAGGTATGTGCATGTTTGTTGCTGCATGATTGCCTGTGGTTTTCTACCAGTAATATAGGGAGCCAAAACTGTGAGTGATGAGCATATTGCAGTTTGATGTTCAACTAATACTGGGTCATCCAGATACTTAAGTTGTCACAAAATATTTATATCAGTTTGTATTTTTTTCCATACTTGTTTTTTTCCTTCTGTTTTCTTAACCTTGTCAAGTTTTTTTACTTACTCATATGTTCCTTTTTTCTGAATTTCCGTAATGAGAGGTTGCAGATGTATTTAAGTCCTAATGGATGGAAAAAAACATTACTTTTGAAATAAAGACGTGAAAATAATAACCTTTTTTCAGCTCTGCTTTTCAAAAGGTGGTTCAACCTTGGTAGCATGGCTTTTTTTTTTTTTTTAAATATACTTGCTCTGAAATACTTTATCTTGCTGTATATAAGGAAAATCAAAAATTATTTCATTACGTTGACACTGTTCTTAGCTTTACAAATGTCCACTTTGTATTTCTTGAAATGGCTGTATTTGCAGGGCAGACATCCTAGTGTGCAGAGGGATGGAGAAGTTGTTCCATGCTATTTCTGCTCTAGCTCACACCTGCTTTACAGGCAGGAAGAGATTTTGTAGCCTTCTTCTCTCCCTCTCAGACAACACCATGACTATATCTAGATCTTTAAAGTCTTGTACTTTTTTCATCAATCTTTAGGTAGAGTATCTGGATAATAATTCAAATAGCAGATAACAAACCGACCAGAAATTGTGCAGATGCTGATTTAACTAAAAAAAGAAAAGCAACAATAATTTGATGATAAGAAATCATCAATTGTCCTTTTAAAAAAGATTTTAGGGAGTTTTAATGCTTTAGATTATTGGACTGTGTTTTGTCTTTAGCAACTCGCTAACATAGAAATTAAACATGTATACAGTATAAGTGTTTATGCAGATGATTATTTCATTTTCTGTTTGTTAGACTCTGTACAACAGTAATAACAAACCATAAATCAAAATCTCTTGTGCCTTTCTGCTGACTGTGAGAATACTGTACGCCCCAACCATTCAAAAATTATGAGACTGCTCCTGGAGAACCATGAAATTATCTTCCTGAAGAATGCGGGATGCTTTCCGCGCTCCCCCCCTGCCCCCCCCAAAAAAAAAAAAAAGGGGTGGTGGTGGTTTGGCTTGGCTTGGGTTTGGTTGGGTTTTTTGGTGGGTTGGTATGATTGTTTGTTTGTTTGTTTGTTTGCTTTTACTGAGGAGGAATGCAATTTTTTTAAAATTGAAGCTGAATTGAATAACAGTAGTAGAGGGGTATCATGAGAAAATTTCATCCAGGGACTCAGTTTCATATTTTATTTTAATGTTATAGTGCCCTATAGAAGAATACAAGAAGAACTAACCTAACAAAAATATTCTTAATTTGCTACCCTTAGCTATTACTCTGATTGTGATCTTTCCTACTTCTTAGTAGAACTGACTTAATACAGTAGCTTGAACATATTTTCCTAAAATTAACTTCACTGGTCAAGAATCATTATAAGGTTAGAAAATATAGGCTTACGCTCTTCTGCTTGAGTGCAAAATGTTAAGTTATCTCTGACTGTATAAAATCTTCTATTTGATTACACTTTTATAGATAGCACATACTGCATATTTTCTCTTTGCTGGTGACCCCTGGAGCCTCATTTCTGTCAGCAGGTGTATTGAAGTACTTGATACAGTACTTAGTGTCTCAAAGATAATATTAAAATATTTTTGTTGTTCTTCAGTTTTAAGAAGACAATGAAACCATTGGAGATAAAATAGTTTTAAAAGCCAACGGTATATTATGTTTTGTTCTTTTTTAATTATTTATTGCTTTTTCTTATTTATATTTATATAATGGCTTCAAACAGGAAGAGGATAGATTTAGATAAGATCTCAGGAAGAAATTTTTCGCTCTGAGGGTGGTGAGACACTGGAATAGGTTGACCAGAGAAGCTGTGGAGGTCCCATCCCTGAAAGTGTTCAAGGCCAGGCTGGATGGGGCTTTGAGCAACCACATCTAGTAGGAGGTTTTCCTGGCCATGGCAGGGGTGTTGGAAGTAGATGATCTTTAAGGTTCCTTCCAACCTTAAACCATTCTGTGATTCTGATTTATTTCAGATTGGAAAATGAAAACACAATACTGTAGTCTCTATTTCCTGGCTATGAAGCTTTAATTTCATAGTTCTTTCTCCTTGTCATGCAAGGATTGGAGTGGAAACACTAGGAGAATGTTTGGTTTGAAATTTTGATTCCCTTGAAATTTACTGAAAACATAGCAACTGTGGATCCGTAGAGTATCTGGAATGAATTAAAAACCCCACAGTTTTAAGTTTGCTAGGACAATGGTGTTGATGGGTGCGTGCATAATTTTCTGGTAATTTAAGCCAGACAAATTTCGCTCTGACTAGACATATTCCTATTTTACTTTTTCTATACCTAGGTTTAGATCAGCATCAATTTTGTAGTCTCCAATGCAGAAATATTCAGTATGTTTAATAATTTTTTGAAAAAATTTGAACTTTGTAATCTGAACTCATATCTGCCTTCATATAAAGTTTCTGAATACCCAGATTCCTAGAAGACTGGTTGGGTTCCTGCTCAGTGTAACCACAGAAGAAAATCTTAGTGAGTGAACAGAATAAAACTACACTATTCAACTGATAGCAATTTTCCCTTATGCATACCTATGTAACAACAGTTTTTTGAAGTCTTGCTTGAAAATTGATTTCTGGTAAAGTCATAGTACGTATATGTCAAGCAGAATAAACTTTCTTACTGTGCTGCCAACACCTACTACCAGAAGGTTAAACATTTCATTTTTCATATGATCTAAGGTTTCTGTGAAATTAGCTTTTTAACACAAATGTAAATGCAAACTTACTTAGTGTGGATTGGCTGCATGTGGAGACTGAGTCCTGTTAGGGCTGGCGAAAGTGAGGCTGGAGAGCGTGAAGAATCGGACGGATTGGGGAAGAGAGATCTAGTTTTGAATTATTTTGGTAGAGTAAGTGAAATGCTTCTGACGTTTTTACTGATGGCTCAGCTAGGAGGCATGACTAACAGGGAAGGGTAGCCAAGGGGAAATTGATCTGTGTAGAAAACTTGGGGTACCTAACCAGGGAACTGTATATTCCTCTAATACTAATTTTTCAGGATGAAGTGCTGTCCCACTGATGTCAATGCAAATGTTGACCTAGTAGAGGGGTTTTTATTCTTACATATTATAAAGATCTTCTACAGAATACTGTGATCTAACCTGAGTGTACTTTTGATATTTTACTGTTTCTGTCTGGCTGCTTAGTTTCCATCTGTGTGCCTCTGACTTTTTCAACCATGCAAGAATTAAATATGCTGCTTGAATAGTGTAAGTACATAGAGAGGATCGTGAATAAAATTACGTGCTATCCTCCTCTCACCAATGGTGAGAAAAATTTCATCTTTTGTGGAATACATGCCCCAGTTACATGTAACTAACCCTGAATTTAGTGTAGTAAAACACACACTCATCCATGTAGCATGTTTGTACCTGGGTGAATCATTACTTACTGCTCTGTTTCCCAGCATTAGGTTTGACTAGGTGGAATAAATGAGTAGGAGAAAGGTCGGTATCCAGAAATGAAGGCATATTTTGCAAACTGTTAATTGATTTAAAAACATTCTTAAATATTTTTAGCAGTTTACTTATGGACTATTTTTTTGAATGTATGTTTTCATTCTTTATCTCAATAGTTTTAAAGGAACTGTATAAATTCTTGGATTTAGTAATTGTTAATTACTATTCATTAAGTTTTCAGTCAGTGATTAGGGTTTCTTGAATTTTTTAACATCTGCTAAATAACAGAAGGCAAAGAACTGTGGGTGAAATAAGTCTAGCAATTGCATTTAACAGGATTTATGAAATGAATTGACTCTTGGAACATTTCTGATTTGCAACCATATCTATTAGTTCCTCGTGGCTGTCCCAGTATGCTGAACAAAAATAATACGACACAATAAATATCAAAGGCTCCTGTTTTATTCAGCCAACTATATAGATGTTAAAATACAAATTAACAAATGAAGAAATTCAAATAACAGTAATAAAGACCTCAGAAAACCTTGAAGTGTCTTCTTGCTGGAGCTCAAGAAAAAAATCCCCAAGCCCTCAGATAGTCCAGGTCTGTGAAGCCTAATATATGTATACACTAAAAATGTCTGTGCTGTGCTGACAGGTTAAAAGAGCTTTTAATGGCATAAAAGTTATACCGACATCTTTATGGACTGAAATCTTTCAGTGATGCAGGACTGGAAATGCAATATTTCGTGATGTTCAGATATTGAGCACAGAAAACCAGTAATGCCTGTCAGTGTCTGATGGCTGTATATTCTCTCTGGTACCCCTCTGCCTCCATCTGTTTGCTGGAAAGATTAGGTGCTTTTGGATATTCCCAATTAAGTTAGAAGTTTTGTAGCTTTTATCTACACTGTCTCCTCACTGATGGTGCCTCTCAGTCTAATTTTATGTAGGCTAAAATCTACATGGCAACAGCCTTCAGTTTCAGAAATGCTCAGTTCAAGCCAGCAATGCTCACAGTGATGGTGGCAACTCTTGTAAAATATCTTAATACTTTCAGGCCAAAAACATTCTTTAGGCAATGTGATATCATTATTCTGTCATTCCCCTCCACGTCCTCCTTTTTCTGCATTTTCACAAATTAGAAATTAGCCAACATAACATCGGCTGTGAGAGGAAATGGTTACATTTTTTAATTAAAAAAAAAAGAAAGTGAGCAGGAAAATGTCATCCTGTTGTCAGATCTCACATCTCTGCCCATCACATATTATGATATGGTTCGTTATGATATCCAGTGGTCTGATCAACAAATTTAGTTACAAATAGTCTGAAAAGAGAGCTCGAAATCCCACCATTATATTTGGAGTCTGTGGCAGGCATTTCTTACCCGCGGGCTGCTTGCTCATGTGAAAGCAAGCACATTTTACATTTAAAAGCACTTCAGTTTTTGCTTGGATTAAGTTTCTTTTGCAGCTGGCAAAGTCAGGATGACCCCAAGGCTTTACAAATAAATATGTTTGCAATGTTTTCATTTTACTAAATATGGAAACTGGTAAACATAAAAATTGTCTTTGAAAAAATAAAACACCAAATATGTCCCACAATGAGAACAATCACAAAGTAAAAATAACTTCTGTCTAGTATCATAAGTTTATCATTTCATGTAGGAAACGTAATTTAAAAAAAAATCTCATTTATGATCAGATTTGAAACTTATAAACCATGGCTACAAGTCACCAACTTTTAACTCAGCTTAATCTGTGATTTTCAGAGCTGCATCTATAAGTAAAAGCACTTAGTGATGGGTTTATCTCCTCATGTTAACATATGGCCAACATTTGTGAGATGAAGGTTTTAATTTGGCCTGTTATGAAGAGGAGCAAGCTAAAATTTAACTGTTTAATCAGCAGCAAGTAGTATGTGTGTAGTGAGGTTTACTTTTTTGGTGGGAAGACACAGTAAACAAATTTGTGTTTTTTCCTGATTTGATTGTGACTGGTGGAGGAAATACCTAAATGTAGTTAAGGAAGAGAGTCTGTCATGAGAAACATGAAGCACAATGTTATTATAGTTCTTAACTTCCAGCAAACGTGTATGTGGTAAAGGATTGGTTTTCTATAAATTTCCATTAAATTTCTTTGTAGCATCTTTACAGACTTTTTAAAAATGATAGGGCCATTGATGTAGTTGTGTAGTATAAACTATTGTGCTTGGTTTGAATATTTTGAATGCATGATTTTCGTTTTAATGCATCTTCAGTCTTCCCATCTATTATCTAAATTTTTTTTGAAAATGCTAGGTTGTGGTTTGATTTAAAGTGTATAATAATTCTAAACTTTCATAAAGACCATTTTAGAAATGTGAGGTGCGTGGTAAATTCATTACTTCTGATATTGATTAGATGAGTGTATTTGACTGTTTGTTTTTAGAAAGCTGTATTTCCTTTTAAATTCTATTGATTTAGGCAGCATACGCTAGACAGTAGCAGTGTACTCTATTGTTGCAGATTGCAGAGGTTCTCATCTATTACACTTTATTAAAGTATGTTTTACATACTAACAAATGAGGAGAGGTGCAATGCTGGACCTTGTTCTCACCAAGAAGGAGGGGCTGGTGGGGAATGTCACACTCAAGGGCAGCCTTGGCTGCAGTGGTCGTGAGATGGTGGAGTTTGAGATTCTTAAGGCGGTGAGGAGGGCATACAGTAAGCTTGCTACCCTGGACTTCAGGAGAGCAGACTTTGGCCTCTTTGGGGTTCTTCTTGATGGAGTACAGTGGGATAAAACCCTGGAAGGAAGGGGGGCCCAAGAAAGCTGGATAATATTCAAGGACCACCTCCGCCAAGCTCAGGAGAGATGCATCCCAACAAAGTCAGGCAAAAGCACTGGGAGGCCTGTATGGATGAACAAGGAGCTCCTGGACAATCTCAAACAGAAAAAGAAAGCTTACAGAGGGTGGAAGCAAGGACAGGTAGCCTGGGAGGAATACAGAGAAATTGTCAGGGCAGCTAAGGATTAGGTTAGGAAAGCTAAAGCCCGGATAGAGTTACATCTGGCCAGGGACATCAAGAGCAACAAGAAAGCCTTCTATAGGTATGTCAGTGACAAAAGGAAGACTAGGCAAAATGTGAGCTCACTCAGGAAGGAAACAGGAGACCTGCTCACCTGGGACATGAGGTACTCAACAACTTTTTTGCCTCTGTCTTCACTGGTTCTAATCTCTAATCTCACTGCCCAAGTCACAGAAGGCAGAGGCAGGGATTGGAAGAATGAGATACCATCCATTGTAGTAGAAGACCAGGTCTGAGACCAGCTGAGGAACCTGAAGTTGCACAAGTCCATAGGACCTGAAGAGATTCATCCATGGATGCTGAGAGAACTGGTGGATGAAGTTGCTAAGGCACTAGCCATCATATTTGAGAAGTTGTGGCATTCTGGTGAAGTTCCCACTGACTGGAAAAGGGGAAACATAACCCCCATTTTAGAAGAGGGTAAAAAAGAAGACCCAGGGAACTACGGACCAGTCAGTCTCACCTCTGTGCCCGGCAAGATAATGGAGCATATTCCTTCTGGAAACTACGCTAAGGCACATTGAAAGTAAAGAAGTGATCACTGGCAGCCAACATGCCTTCACCTAGGGCAAACTGTGCCTGACAAATTTGGTGGCCTTCTATGATGGGATTATTGCCTTGATGGATAAGGGGGGCCGCAACTGATGTCATCTACCTAGACTTGTGGAGGGAATTGACACTGTCCCACATGATATCCTGGTCTCTAAATTGGAGAGACATGAATTTGATGGATGGACCACTTGGTGAATAAGGAACTAGCTGGACGGTTGCACTTGAAGTGTTGCGGTTAGTCGATTGATGTCCAAGTGGCGAGCAGTGAAAAGTGGTGTTCCTCAGAGGTCGGTACTGGGACTGGTACTATCTAACATCTTTGTTAGCGCTATGGATGTTGGATTTGAGTTCATCCTTAACAAGTTTGCCAATGACACCAAGCTATGTGGAGTTGCTGACTTGCTAGAGGGAAGGGATACTATTCAGAGGGACCTGGACAGGCTTGAGAGGTGGGCCCATGCCAACCTCATGAAGTTCAATAAGGCCAAGTGCAAGGTCCTGCACATGGATCAGGACAATCCCATGCACAGATAGAGGCTGGGCGGGAAATGGATTGAGAGCAGCCCTGAGGAGAGGGACTTGGAAGTATTGGTGGATGAGAAGCTCAACATGAGCCAGCAATGTGCACTTGCAGCCCAAAAGGCCAACTGTATCCTGGGCTGTATCAAAATAAGCGTGGGCAGCCCATCGAAGGAGGTCATTCTGTCCCTCTACTCTGCTCTCGTGAGACCCACCTGGAATACTGTGTCCAGCTCTGGAGCCCCCAACATAAGAACAACACAGACCAGTTGGAGCGGGTCCAGAGGAGGGCCATGAAAGTGGCAGAGAGTGAGAATATCTCTGCTATGAGGACAGGCTGAGAGAGTGGGGGTTGTTCAGCCTGCAGAAGAGAAGGCTCCAGGGAGACCTTATAGTGGCCTTCCAGTGTCTGAAGGGGGCCTACAAGAAAGCTGGAGAGAGGCTTTTTACAAGAGCATGTAGTGATGGGATGAGGGGTAATGGTTTTAAACTGGAAGAGGGTAGATTTAGGTTGGATATCAGGAAGAAATTTTTCACCCTGAGGGTGGTTGGGTGCTGGAACATGTTGCCCAGGGAAGGCCCTATCCCTGGAACTGTTCAAGGCCAGGATGGATGAGGCTTTGACCGAAATGGGAGGTGTCCTTGTCCATGGCGGGGGGGTTTGGAACTACATGATCTTTAAGGTCCCTTCCAACCTAAACCATTCTGTGATTCTATGTGATTCCATGGTTATCATTTTGTCTAGAGAAGATATGGTTATTTCTTTACACAAGTCCAAATTGTCCTACCCTGTTGTGTTCCAAAATGGATTGCCTTTTTGAGATTCTTTAGATTGGTATAGCAAATCAAAAATAATTCCTAAATATACCACTTCAAAATCTTATCTCATCTTTCCTTCAAAAATGTATTGCAACCAATGGTCTTAATACATTATGCAGTGCCTGTGCCAACATGACTATGCTATCTCAGCAACTGAGTAGCCCGTTTAGAACTACTTTAAGCATCTCTGTGTTGCACTGAGAGCAGAAAATCACTTGCAAAAAAAAATGATACGGGTTTTGTCTATGTGTATTAGGAGTGTACCAAAAAAGTAGACTGCATATCTGCAGAAATGAGTTGTTTAGTTCCTTCATTATTGGTATGATTTTCAGTGAGGACATACTTCACAGATTTCTCAGGCTATTCAAGTTCTGACAAAATGGTCTGCCTCATTACAACTTCTAAGTTCTGTTCGTGAATTAATGTTTATGAAATATTTTGTTTGGTTTTTTCTTGATGCAGCTACAGTGGAAACAAGAATATTAATGAAACAAGAAAGTATCTCTGTGAACTTAAAAAAAAAATATCAGGGAAACTCAGCCAAGTAGAGTGCTTAATATTATTTAGTCAGTTAAAAAACATGAATTGGCAAATAATTGATGGCCAGGTTTAAGAAGATATTTTGGTGCCTGAATACATGAATAAGAAAATAGCATCTGGTTGCGTTCAAGATGAGCACCTGTTTGCATGTGACCTTTCTGAGCTTCCACTGTGACTAGGGAAGTTCTACCCCATATGGGTCCAGGCTGATGTGCAAAGCCTTCATCATTCATGTAAAATCATGAGTTAACACAAGCATGTTCCTGTATCTGCTGTCAGGGAGCAGCAAGAGCAGAGCAGGTCCCAATAACACAAAGAGGTTGTTATTTGTAAAACATAAGTTACCATCTTGCCTGTTCAAGCCCAAACATAGATGCATCAGCGATTTTAAATAATTCTGATAGGTTTGTCTGATGATATTTTTCCTCAAGTATTGACAGGATAAGTAGACAAATTCTAAACCTTCTTTCAAGATTATAGTAATATTATAAAAATCAATTTCTTCGCTTGAAATTTTTTTGCACTTCTGGAGAAGTAAATGTCTACAGAGTGTTGTGTTAAGACTGAAAAAATCATACAAGGACCAAGAAATTAGGGGGTACAGAAGATTATCTAGGGCTTAATTGGGAAAATGTTGCCACTATTTTCCGTGCATTTGATAGTGATGAGAAATCCCTGGCATTACTGTCATTGTTTAAATCTCTGTACCTTTGACAGTGGTAATCTTTCAGCTTATGCATTTCCATTTCTTTTACCCAAAGCCATTTTTCTTTTTCTTGTACCTGAACACATAAAGGTTGGAGATTATTGGTGCACTTTTACTACCATATAAGTTAAATTGTTACTGATAAAGAACAGACAAGGACAGAGAAACTCAGAGATCTAGTTGGTATCATGAGTGCTTTGCTTTCTGAATGACTTTTGTGATGATACAGTACCAATAACATATATTTTAACACATATTTTTCCCCTTAATATATAAACTTCACAGAAGAAATTTTTTTTGTCTGCTTCACATTGTTTCTTCAGCTCCGAAGCACTCTGATGTTGAGCTAGTAACTAAAGAAACCTTAACATATACCTGTGCATGTCATAGATTTTTCTTGTGTATATGCCTTGATTTTTCAATTTTGTATGCTGCTTTCTTTCACTGCTGCATTTCCAGCCTGTAAGAACAATGATACTGAAATCTTGTTGTTCCTGGGACCATATTTATTTATTTCTGAAATAAGTAACTGGAGCAGCAGTTCTTCCACTTGGTAATGCAGTGTGGTCACATCAGCAGGACTTTGCAGTTTGCTATTTTCAGATAGTGCTCTCTGTTTGAATTAATACAAGGGTCACTCTGAAGAGTTTATGTGCTCAGTTTCAAGATAACGACACATTACAGCAAAGAAACAATACTTCAGTGTAAGAGGTGACACTTCCTGAATCCGATAATGTGGTAGCTGGCTAATTTTGTGTGAATGGGTCTGCTTTGATTTATTGTCATGAAAAGTAAGAAAAGAAAGAAAAGGCAGTACATACTGCTTACCTAGGGTTAAGTCCTGTGTTATGTTGTATGTGCTTTTCAAGTTAGTAAACTAGAAGTCCATTGCATGGTAATTGTACATGTTTAACGTGGCTATGACTGTATTAATCTGAACACTTGATAGATTGTATTAAAACTTTCAATGAGTAGAGAATTATACTCTTCTAGTATATGCAAAAATACTGTACTTATTGATGTCTTTGATTTAGAAACACTCATTAATGAAAACTTAGTGTAGTATGAATGATTCTCAGTCTTTTCCGAGAAATGAAAGAATACCAATCCTAATAGTTGCAGTTAGCAAGACTAGTTTCTTTTCTAATGATGTGGAGGTTTACAGTGTAGTGACCTATAAAACTGGCTCCCATCCAAACCTTCTGTTTTACAGTTGCTACTGGACTGTTTGCCTAGCAACATACTTAATGGACTCACAGGGAATTTAGACTTTACAACTAAATGAGTGTAGAATGCTGAAGAGGAAGACCAACAGTTCAGGTAGAGGAAAAATGAAGAGAAGAAAGTGTCTTCTCTGACAGAATCCTGAAACAGCATCGTTTTTGCACAGAAATAGCTCCTTCCTACTTCTCCTGTCACTTGCTTTCTATATATATTTTAAAACATTCTTACTATAAGGGTAAGGAGGTAAACTTCAGTTGATATTATTATCTTAAAGTCTAAATGTTTTTCCTTTATTCCCACTCCCCTCCCTCCTCCCCCGCCCCCCAGTTTTTGTGTAATGAAGTTGTCTTAGACTGAAAGAGCATTTGAAAGTAGAGTGAGACAAAACCAAATGCCTGGCACAAATAAGCAAGGGGGTTTCTGCTGATAACGGATGTCCTTGATTCTGTTTGTCAGTCTTTCAAGAAAACTGCTATCTAATAAAGCTTTTATATGAGCATGCCCACTAAATTAAAAAAAGGAAAAATGTCTTTCAACATTTTATGTGGTGACTTAGGTGATGTCTTAGATATAAATCAAAGCAAAAATAAATTCTTTGTATATGGGGAGGTAGTACTTTAAGACAGTTGAAATCTAAATTAAGTTTTGGTTAGTCTTTTTTCTAAATCTCACTCCTAGATGCAAATCTCAATTTCTTCTCTTCAAAAGATATGCTGTCTTATTTTTTTGAAGTTATTCAATGAGAGGTTTTGCCAAGTTTCAAGTCACAGTTAGTGACAGACATTGTTTGGAGGTAATTTGTGTTATTTTCTTCTTCATAATGCATGCATCAATCAGTTAAACTAAAAATGCAATCCCCTTTTTTTTTGTGGCCTTTGAACTCTGCATTATAACATTGCAACAGAAGGTTCTCTGTTTTATTTTTTTAATTAAAAAAAGTAAACTGTTTGAACTATATGCCCTAGTTCAACAGTAAGTCAAGCTCAGGGACTGAAGTTGTGTGATTTTGTAGGTGGTTAAACTACATTATGTCAGTAACTTAATGTCACTTTGAAAATCTGTTAGTACTGTTGTAAGATAATCACGAAGCTCATTCCATGCATGAACAGCTCAGGACTGTAGGGCATTATTATCTTATATGTGCTGCAAAAACATGTCCATGCTACTCCAAAGTTCTGCTCAGGTCTGAAAATGGGCTGCTTTCAGGTGGCATGGAGTCAAAAAGCAAGATGTCTGTCCCTCATGTATCCTACAGCATCCTTGCTGCAGGCTGTGTTCACTGCCCTCTTCGATGCCTAGATTTCCTTGTGAGGAAGCCAGAACAAGTAATTGGGGACTCTCAGCAAATTATCTAGATTAGGTTACCTATTATCCAGGCTATTTTTTTGTTCCCCATGGATGATTGAGAACTGACTATGCTTGAGAAAGTCTTGCCTCTTAAGAGTTATTCCCAACACTCTTGGGTCCTAGACATTATAAGTATGGAAGTTATGCCTTAGATTTAGCTTGTTTTATTCCCCCCAAACATTTCCTTCTTTGTTACTACTGGCTTGTCTTTACTCATGAAGCAAAAGTGGAGCACCTAAACTTTATGTTAGCTTTAGTGTTTTAATTATTACTAACTGAGAAGGCTTACCTAGTTCAGTAATAAAAATATCCCTATTGGAGCTCAATCTATTTAGCTAGAATGGCTTTTTGGAGAGAGAACTTTCCCTGAGATATTGTGAAATTTGTTATAAAAATATCCACATTTCTGTTTAACAGTTTAGTGTATCTACAGTCCTATCCTTCAGAACAATATATATTAAAAAAGAAAGTTGTGCTCCGGTATGATACAGGAAAGTCCTATGGTCCAAGGTAGCCTGAAGAATTTAAAAACCAGAGTAAAGGATTCAAATAAGATGTGATACAATAAATTCATAATTTTTTTCAGAGTTTGTCTAGGGAAGGCTGTGAGCAGCCTCATCAAACCATAAGTTAGCAATGATTTGAGTGGGATGATCTCCACACTACCCTACCAATCAAAATTATTCTGTGATTCATTTCCAGTAAATTTAGATCAAGAGAAAAAATATCATATTTTTTTCAACTGAGGCAACATCCATTTTAGTGATTGAATTAAAGTATTTATATTGGGGTTAGTTTAACCATATATAAGCCCATAATAAAAATGAGTGATTCAAGAAAAGTTTGCAGGAAATTAAGCAAGAAAATATCTACTACAGTTTTAGTAGCACCTAGGAAATATTTTTCTCATATTTTGCCTTAATCAAAATGTGACAGCTGTAAACTGGGGTCACCTTTTGCTTCTGTAATTGGTGAGGCTGCTTGGTAATAACATACATTACGGAAGCAAGTAGACTGTTTTCTCACAAGAATTTCACACATGATTTATTTCCTTCATCAGATGCCTTTTCTCATTTAACTGTTCCATACAATAAGAGAGATGTATACATCATTTGCACATCTAAAATTTATTGCTCTAATCGTGACACTGCTATATGACATACTGCATCTTATTTTGTATTATAAATTGCTGTGCAGGGTAGTGACAGAATAGAGCAATAGTGATGGCTTTCGTTTATGACCAGAGTACTAATTTCATGTTAGTTACAGTTGCAAAATAATTTCTGCCATCATTCCTTTTTTCTTTGTCAAAAACTTTTCTGCTTTTGATACTCTAGAACCCTTTTTTTCCTTGTTTAAAAAAAAAAAAAAGGTTTCTTTGGATAACTATAGTGGTAGCTGGAGCAGAAAAACAAGATTTGCCCTTCTGCTCAATGCAGCTAGCAGGCCAGCACAAATTGTATGAATACACATATTTCAAATAATAAGACATTATGAAATTTTGAAGATTATGAGATTACTACAAATGAAGAAAAATGGAGTAATGCAGTTCAATCTTCCAGAAAACACAGACTAGATCTAAATTTTGACATTATCTGAGAAAAATAACAGACTCATCCCTGTAGTAAGACTTTCTCAAAAATAAGTGACACCTTAGGTATTCCCAAGTAAATGTGACAGATTCCATTAAAATTGCCTTATTACTATTGATTTTGTACAGCTGGTACTCAGATACTGTAGTAGTAACTCGAAGATGAAACTGGAGAGATCAGATAAATGAAAGAGTAAGGTTGAGGGGGCCTTTTTTAGTGTGGAAATTTAGTAAATTAATATCTTGTTCTAATGTGTGGGCTGTTTGGGAGTGGTGCTATTGAAGAGGAGACAAATTTCATATGTAATAACAAATTATTTGAATGAGGTAGTACCATGGAGGACTGAGGAACTCCAGAAAAACAGCTAAGGTCAATAGGCAGTCTAATGGAATGTAAAATTCATTAGTAACAGATGAACAGAAGAAGTAGTAAGCTGAGTTACCCTAAGAGTTCCTAAGTGAATTCATTAAATTTACTATTACCATATAGTCAGGCAGAAGGAGGAATACAGGGAGAGATTTTCGTGAGAAGAGAGGGTTTAAAAACTGCAACTATTTCATTTGGTCAGTAGATGAATAAAAATGTTCTCCGGAGAAGTATAAAAAATAATGACTGGTACAAAGAAGGTAATTGAATTGTGCTGATTGCTGCTTCTGGAAACACAAGAGTGAAGATACCTTTAAGAAATTCAACAGCCAGAAAGCTGTAAACACCATGAGGATTAAATTTGTCTTTCTTTTCACAGTATGTATAGTTAACTTCTGGAACACAGGGTATCACTGGTACTGAGGAGAATTACTCGGATATAAAACACTGTCTTTATTTACATATTCTTCCTGCCTTCTTTTCCAGGACAAATTTTATCAAGTGTGGATATACTGGCAACTGTAAAGTAAGGGGCCTTTAGCAGGCATGTTATGCCTGTGTACCTCCCTTCTCAAATTGAAGCTGCATCTGAGTCTAATGTGTACTTAAACATAAATAGAGAGAATTAATAAAAATACATTTGATGCGTCATAAATGCCAATCACCAGAGGAAAGCAAGAATAAATTAAATGTATACTAGGTGGTAAATATGGGGGTGTTTTCTCAGCACATCTGCTGTGTAATAAATGTGGTATTTATTAATCTAAAGTCCTTAGCAAGTGTTTGAATTATTTGCTTTAACAAAGTGATTTAAAGTAAAAGGAAAAACTCTGATTAGCAGGAAATTCCGATTAATTTTCCTTGTGGTACAAAAGGTAATAATCTGGTTTCATGATAAGAGTAGTGTCTGTATATATGTTCTGCAATAAAGTAGTCATTTTGTGAATATAAATAAATGAAACATGCTAAAGATGCAGAGGGATAACTGAGACCCATCTCCAAGAACAAACAAATATTATCATCTTTTTGTGTCATCTTGGTAATAATAGACACTTTTATTTTGCAATACTCTTCTTCTAAACCTCTGTTGTTTTATGCAGCCATTGCACGTCACTATATCAGAATAACAGAGAAAATATTTAAGGAGACTTATCAAACTCTGCTGGGTTTGAACCTCAATCTCTCCAAAGCAAGATCTGCCTCTGGCTTAAGCTATTTTTAATTCTAAGCCTGAAAAACTTTCATGAAATTGCATCTTTTGTGGATTTCATTTTTTAATGTGTGTTGGTTAGCTTGCATATTGATAGCTAAACTGATACCACTGAATTCGTACTTTTCTGGAGTTAAATTTCAGTGAAATAGTTTCCAAAGGCTAGTTCAATTTTTGTAGCATCCATTTAGGTGCATTTAGGTCCATTTTGGAGCATTCCATTATAGACTGTTAATTTAGGCCATTAATTGTGTAATTATTGTTGTTAGCCATGTTACTAACCTTTTCAAACTCTCTAATCTAGAAAAAAAAATCCATTCGCTAATGTAATTGCAGTTATTTAATTTCTAATATGGGAATTTTTTTCTTTCCTGCTTTTTGTCCTTTGCTTATACAGAAATTTTATGTTATGCTATGATATTGATATCTAGGAAAAAACCAGGTGTTTCAGCTTAGCTGACTGCAAATATAAGAGCTATTATTTCTTCAATGTTAATGTTGAATCTAGCAATACATGTGGAAGAGGTAATTGCTTATTACCCAGAATGCTTTTCCAGGTTATATACAGTTCATAAGAAGCTTTTATCTGAAGTAAACCAGCATTTCCTGATTTTTAGGAATAAGAAATTTATTTAGTAAAGTTTTCCATTGATAACACTGCATGTGCATTTATGAACTCAGAATCTTTTGAACAATTGAATATTTCTTTTTGAATATAGTGGCGCTTGATTTCTACTCTGAACAGAAGTTGATAGAGCAAACGATGCAACCACCACAGCACTCGGGGTCTCAGCTTATAGGCACTTACATGCCTAAGTATTTAATAAATTTTATTCTAGTATTTAGTCTTAAAGTCAATGATTGCGAGATTAGAAAATTGAGAACATGTCCTTATATGAATTAACAGTATATTGGTAATCTAAATGCTGATTTTTGTTGGTTTTGTAGTTTTTAAGGTTGGAATCAACCTTGTAATTTTTGCCATTTGTAGTAGTTGCTGATTATTATAAGTAACAATAATGTATGCTACAGGACATATGCATCTATAATTTTTTATATGTAATAAGTAGGCTAAAGATCATGAATGACTCATTCTACTATTGACATTACAGGGAATCCTTTGTTTTTAAATAAAAGGAAGAAAGCATGAGTGTAGTAGCTCATAAAAATTGTTTGGGAGAATTGTTCAGTGTAACATCGTGAGACAATTGGAAATATGAGATTTCTAGTACACAAAATTTGAATAAGCAGTAGAAAATATGAATCTTTCTCTTTTTTTTCTAACTAGACATAGTATATTGTGTTGCACACAAGGGAAAAATATCCATGTACTTTGTAAAGCAGTAATTCATGCTGAGTGGATATGAGCAGTCATTCAGAGAACAATTGATTTTACAGTGTTGTAGACTGGATTGGAAACTTGTGCATTCATTGCACTGTACGCTATTAAAATTTATATATAAGGTTCACATTAAAGTGGCTGTTTTAATAGGAAAGTATTTGAAAAGTGAAACTTGACCATCTTAACTGCAGGAGAGGATATTTTTACCAGTATCTCCAAATCAATTGAAGCATCAAATCTCTATAAAGGGGAAGTAAATAGAATAAAGTATTAGAAATTGCTAAATATTTTGCCTTACTGTTTTGAAATAAATTGTTAAGAACTCTGAAAAATCTTTAAAAGCTTTGCTATTTCCCAGAGTAACATGAAGTGTTTAATCAGTATTTTTTATAGATATTATTTTGACTATAATATCAAAGTCTCAAGCTTTTACAGTATTTCAAAAAAAAAAAAAGTCATAGTATAGTATGCATTGGAAGTGACCTTTAAAGGTCATCTAGTCCAATTTCCCCTGCACTGAGCAGGGACATCTTCAACTAGATCAGGTTGCTCAGAGCCCCATCCAACCTCATCTTGACTGCTTCCAGGGATGGGGCGTCTACCACCTCTCTGGGCAACCTCTGCCAGTCTTTCACCACTCTCATTGTAAAAAATATCTTCCTTATATCTAGTCTGAATCTACCCTCTTTTACTTTAAAGCCATTACCCCTTTTCCTATCACAAGAGGCCCTACCAAAAGCCCCTTTAAGTGTTGAAAGCCTACTATACGGTCTCTCTGGAGCCTTCTCCGGGCTCAACATCGAC
Organism: Chionis minor; assembly: GCA_013398295.1. NCBI lineage: Eukaryota > Metazoa > Chordata > Aves > Charadriiformes > Chionidae > Chionis > Chionis minor. The sequence continues at coordinate 107,915 of VZSF01006075.1, read as the reverse complement.
AGCTTTCTGAGCCTGTCCTCATAGCAGAGGTACTCCAGCCCTCTGATCATTTCTTTGACCCTTCTCTGGACCCGCTCCAACATGTCCATGTCTTTCCTGTGCTGAGTGCTCCAGACAGAGCTGGACTCCATACGACAGGTGGGTTCTGACCAGAGTGGAGTACAGGGACAGAATCAGCTCCCTTGACCTGCTGGCCACGCTGCTTTTGATGCAGCCTAGGATACGGTTGGCCTTCTGGGCTGCAAGTGCACATTGCTGGCTTATGTCCAATTTTTCATCCACCAGTATCCCCAAGTCCTTCTTGGCAGGGCTGCTCTCAAAAGAAGAAATGGTGGCTTGTTTGCAGTTGAGATGAATCTGAAATTTGAATCAAGGGAAAACATCAAGGTGATGCAGTTAAATGCATGATTAGTATGAAATTACATTAAATAAGTTGCATTTGCTGGTCTGACTAGCATGGAGCAGGAAGAACCTGAAGCTTCAAAGTGGATGGAGGTTTCCTTGTTGCTTACGTATATGATACTTTAGTATGGAATTAAAAAGTAGATTCTATAGAGGAGACTACACAAGTAGAAAATTTTGAACACCCACGGACTTAAATACTAGTTATTCCTTCATTAGCAACTTGACAAAACAAAGGAATTATTGGTGCTATAGCGTGATTGACTTGTTAGTTTGAGGAACAAGGATTAATGGAGACCAATATGACTCAAGACTTTAAGAAAAAGATGCTCTAAATACAACTTAGGTCCCTGCATCTAGTATTTTGCATTGATTTTTCTGAGGGAAGCTAAGAAAATGTCAGGGACAGGGATACAGGTATAGCTTAGACTGTCTGTAACTGGGTTAAAATTTGGCAAGTGCTTAGGAGAGAATGTCAAGATCACAAGCATCAGCTGTAACACAGAAGTAGGAGCTAGTAGTCAAAAAAACTATTAATAAACTGGCTTTTTGTGAGAGAAGGATACCATGCTCAAATTGATGTAATCACCATATCACAGAATGGTAGAGGTTGGAAGGGACCCTTGGAGATCATCTAGTCCAACCCTCCTACCAAAGCAGATTCACCTGGAGCAGGTTGGACACGATGGCATCCAGTCGGGTTTTGAGTATCTCCAGAGAAGGAGACTCCACAACCTCTCTGGACAGCCTGTTCCAGTGCTTTGTTACCCTCAAAATAAAGAAGTTTTTGCTCATATTGAGGTGGAATTTCCTGAGTTCCAACTTGTGCCCATTGCCCCTTGTCCTGTCATTGGGCACCACTAAAAAGAGTCTGGCCCCATCCTCTTGACACAACACTCTTTAGATATTTATAAGCATTGATAAGATTAATTATTATTTTAAATGAAAGAGCACAATAATATCAGAAGGTAAAATGAGAGCAGTTGCTCTTTTTTGGCTGTTCTCTCACCAAAGGTAGCATAACTAATTAAGGTGTGGCTCTCCTAAGTGTGTTCCTCAGGTCACAATAAGATTTTAACCCTGGTTGGTGGTGTCAGTTTGAATGGTTAGTCATTAGGATCTCAAAGGTAGAAGCAAAGGTTGTTTGCATTAGTAACAGGCAGTTCTTTTGCCTGTGGACAGAAAGCAAATGATTTCACTGGTGTAGTGTGTTTGAAGTCTTAGAGAAAACTAGTCAAAGTGTTTGTCAGCATACATCGGTACCAATAAGCCTACCCCTGATCAATTCTTATTGCCTGTGGTGGTGATGTTGCAGTGAGAGTTTCTTTTGTGCTATGAAGGGAAAAGAAAATGTGAATATAGTTTGGGAAAGTTTTGTAATTAAATATTTTTAAACTAGAAGCTACTTTTTAAGCTGGAAAAACACACTTATTTACATATATAGTGATTGTGAGATTCAACCAGTCATCACCTCAGATACTATACTTATGATAAATACTTTTATTGGTAGGGTAACCCTAGAAATTGTGTTAGATACTGGATCCTATGAACTTCAGGATGCAGAGAGGGGTTTTTTTGTAGTCTGCTAGAACCAGCTTTGGAGCATTGTAAGCCCCAGGGCCTCCTGTCCTGGTGCGATAAATGTGAGGTTGCTGTGGTTCTGTGTCCCAGGGGCCCAGCCAGTGGTAAGGGTAAGCACACATCCCACATAGGCAGATGCACACGCCATGCAGTACACACACTTGGCTGGCCACACAGATCAACACAGACAGAAAACAGTTTCTTTAACAGCACTGGCATAAGCGCACAAATGTGAATAACATGGATAGCCTGATCTTGTTCCCTCCATCCAACTGATCAGGTTTGGAATTTGCTATTGCTCACATCCAAACCCATCCACGACACATGGGTTTTAGACATTCATTCATTCCACCCAGAACTGTGCCCCAGGTCCCATTTTCCTGTAGTTACTGGCACCCAGAGCTATGGCCCTCCCAGACCTGCAGTCCTTCTTGAGTGACTGGCACTGCGGTGTCTCATCCAACAGAGATTCCCGTTCAGCCTGGTGTTCTCCAGCAGATCATGCACATACACATACAGACTGAAAAGCATACTTACACAGAAAATAGTAAGGACTAGAGTTCAATGAGACAGGACAGACAGTGGTGATGTGGTACAACACTTGGCCAGACAAATATCCTTACCAGACACTGGCATGAGTGGTCTTTTTTTGCCTTGTGCTTTCCTTACTTAGAATCATAGAATGGTCACCTAGTCCACCCCCCCTGCCACGGGCAGGGACATCTTTCACTAGATTAGATTGTCCAAAGCCCCATCCAACCTGACCTTGGACATTTCCAATGATGGGGCATCCACAACTTCTCTGGTCAACCTGTTCCAGTGTCTCACCACCCTCATCATAAAATATTTCTTCCTTGTGTCCAATCTAAATCTACTCTCTTTCAGTTTAAAATATTGCCTCTTGTCCTGTCACTACAGGCCGAGGTAGAAAGTCTCTCTTGATCTTTCTTATAAACCCTCTTTATATATTGAACAGCTGCAATGAGGTCTCCCAGGAACCTTCTCTGGATGTAACAACCCTGACTTTCTCAGCATTTCTTCATAGGGGAGGTGTTCCAGACCTCTGATCATTTTTGTAGTGCTCCTCTGGGACCGCTCAAAGAGGTCCATGTCTTTCTTGTGCCAGGGTCCCCAGAGCTGGATGTAGTTCTCCAGGTGGGGTCTCACGAGAACAGAATAGAAGGGGAAAATCTCCTTCCTAGACGTGCTGGACACACTTCTTTTGATACAGCTCAGGATACGGTTGGTTTTCTGGGCTGCAAGCACATGTTGCTGGTTCGTATCCAATTTTTCATCCACCAAATCCACCTTCTTTTTTGCTGCCTTTCTTTCATTCTGCTTAAAACATCCCCTAATAAATTTTACACAATCCCCGAATTCTTTTTCCTGTCTTGTCCCAGAATAAGTCTTAACACCTCTTTAGGTAATAATCACCTTTAGATTGCAAAGTGTCTGGGGAGACGGTTTGTTTCTTTTAGTCACCTTGATGGGTTTCAGACCAGGGACAACAATCTGATCATTCTGTAATGGTCTCAAGATTGTTGATTTACTGTACTTTGTTTTCACAGATTAGTTCATTAGCGTTCCTCCATCTATCCCTATTAAGATGTTGGCTACATTAGAATTCTAACATAAGTTTTAACAAATATTTGTTACGACAAAATTTGACTCTTTAGTTAAAAAGAAAATCTTTTTGGCCCCTCTGTGTTTACTGAAAAATAAAAGCTTTTGTAATTGTATCTGACTGCAAAAAAAAAAATCACCTGTCTCCTTAGCATATTGTTAAAACATCATTAGAACTCATTGACACATCAGGAGGATGTTTTGAATGCTGAACACTTACCTAGATTGAACAACAGCTCAGATGAATTGCTAGGAGAAGAGTCTGGGAAAGGCTGTTAAATATGAAGGTTCCCCTGGGTGAGGAATTCCCTGAGGTCTGTAAATCTGAGGAGATGGTAGAGTGAATTATGGGAAAGTGTTATGGAAAGTCACTCTGGTCTTATGGTATTCACTAGGCATCTTCTGTTGAGCGTTGTCAGAGACAGGATACCAAGATAGGGAAACTTGTGATTTCAAAATAACTGTCATTGTGTTCCTATGTATATACTTGGTTGTTAATTGATTGCTTAATAATCAGAATTTAATATATCTGTAGCTTAGCTTATCAGGAATTTTTTTTTTTTGTTCCTTATTCCCACTAGCCAATGGTATTATCTCATATCCATGTATAATTTTGCTTGTTATCAGCTTTCTGCTTTGTGACTGAATGTCTTGATTTCTGCTGCATTTTCCATGTATATTTCTGGCAATTTTCCTGAAGGAATAGATGGATTCTGTCTCCATTTTTTCTTCTTGTTTGTATCTTCTTTTTTTTTTTTCCCCCTTTTCCCACATACTCTTTCCACTTGTCCATTTTGCTACTATTATTACAGCATTTCCAGTGGCTCTGAGCAAGGTATTGTTTGGGCTGAATTTTTCCTCTGGACCACTTTGGAAATATTTTGATAGTGTAAACTAGTCTGTGCTTTTCCAAGTTCTTAATTTTTGTGGCACTGTTTCATCATAGTAGTGAAACTGCATGTTTAGGCATACAGTCTGGGATGTTACCTTACTTATAAGAGAATTATCCTTCATCAAACTGAAATTTCTAGCTTGAAAACAGAGTGAAGTATTAATAAGGAAGGACTAAAGGTATAGAACAAAACCACGCCCCAAAGAAATGGAATTTTGAAATAATTATCAGTATGAGAGGAAAGATTTTCTGGATCATCAGTTTCATACTTTTTTTGGGAGGAGGAACTTAATTTGAATCTTTTTTTCATGTTGATGGATTTACTCTAACTTTTTTATATTCCAGAAAGATGGGTGCTACTTATAGCTAGTTACTCATGTCTGCATTGGAAAAAAAAGGAAACATTCTTATAATCAGTTTCACAGCCTGTTGCTCTACATTTATACAAAATCATGCCATTTAGATATGTAGAAGAAGAATCATAGTGAAAATGGTAGAATATGAGAAAAGGCATGTAAGAAATTCTTAAAAATTCAGTCCAAGAAGTAGGATGAGTATATTTGAAATAAAGTATGGCCCTGTATTGAAAAAGTATGGAAATATCTATCTGCATGATGAATACAGTTTTAAAATTTAGAAATTTAAAAGGCCTAACAACCTAACCAAAGTATACCATCTCTGCAAGAAGGCTTTGAATCATTTAAAAAGGAATAAGAGGATGGTCAAAATCAAAATCAAAATTTTGGAGTCATTTCAGCTAGAATATTTCAGCTTCTCTGAGCAGGTTACATCGCATGTATAACCTCTGCAGATATAGTTCCTCTGTAGAATTTTTCATGTTGGAAGATAAGTCATCTAGTTCAACCTCATGCTCAAAACAATGTCAACTATGAATCAGTTGCTTATGATTTTGTTCAGTTGGGTCTTGAAAACCTCCAAGAATGGAATTTTCTTAACATCTCTGTGCGACTTATTCCCAAGATTATGTTCTTCATAATTAATTATTTTTCCTAGATTTAGTTAAAGCCCCCCCAGTTTCACTTTATGGTTGATGTTGCCCATTTTTCTGCTGTGCACCTCATTTAGCTGCCTGTCTCTTCTTAATAGCCACCTCTTAGATACTGAAAAGCTGCTACGTATTACTCTCAATCCTTATTTTTCCAGGCTGAACAAGCCCAGCTGCCTCAGACTCTCTTCTTAGGGCAAGTGCTCCAGCCCCTGACAGCTTGGGAGCCTCCTGCTGAACTCACTCCTGTTGATCAATGGGTTCCAAATGGGACACAGTATTACAGAGGTGGTCTAACAAATGGAGAGTAAAGGGGAATAATTGTTTTCCACAATCTACTGGCTACTCTCATGTTAATACAGCCAAGTGTTAGCCTACATCACCACCAGGGATGTTCAGCCAACTGTCCTTAGGAACCGTGAGTCTTTTTCAGCAGAGCTGCTCTCCAGTGAGCCACTGCCATGTTTGTACTCATTCAGGGGCTAGTCCATCCTAGGTGCAGGACATTACATGTCTCCTTGCTGAATTTCATGGCAGCCTGTTGGCCTAAGTCTCCAGCCTCTCTAGGTCCCTCTAAATGGCAGCCCTGTCCTGCATATACTGACTGCATCCTTCACGTTAGTGTTGTCAGATTGATAAGGATTTTGTCTCTTCCTCCAGGTCCTTGATAAAGATGCTGAGCAGTGTAAATGCCAGAATACACCCCTGAAGAACACCACTTGTAACTGGTCTCTAAAGAGCACAAATCCTTAACCGCTACCCTTCGAGGGTGGAGTGTCCAAACTACCATGGCTAGTACTGTGTGTTTTAGCACCTTTGTGTATACAATCTAGGTGTATGAACTTGGGGTCTTCCCAAGCTAATCAGGGCTGGTGGGACTGATATTAAGCTAATGTGCCTTTTGGTCAGACTAATAATGTTCAAATGCACTTGGACCCAAGTTAGTAAAAGCCTTGAAGTGCTGCGCAGCACTTTACGGACTTACTAATTCAGATATGTCCAAATTGCATCTGGGAGGAATCTTTAAGTGTAGATATATCCTCAGAGACTCAAAAGATCAACTCTGATTTTACGTACAGACACTTAGTTGGCTTATTCAGTCTCTCTTCCCAATTTTCACTGAGTTTTCAGTTAGTTTATTAACAGTTTTAAATGTACTATAAAAGAAAATCCACTTAAAAAATTCTGTTACTGTATTCTATCTACCTCTTTTGCAGCAGTATTTTCGTATATAGCAAATATATTAATTTATTATTACATTGAATAATTCTTGTCTTCCATGTTTCCTCTTGTTAATTTTATTGGTTTTGATTTCTTTTTTCCTCCCCTGTGCTCCTGCTCTTCCCTTTTGTTTTTCTTCAATCTTTTATTCTGTGTGTACAAAGATTGGCTTCTTTTTAGTGGAGCACATTTGCTTTGGATATGATTTAGGACAAACTTGAATACATTCCAATGTCTTTTGTTATTGTCTTCAAATGGGTTTTTTGAGTTAATCCTTTAGACTTAATTATTTTTAAAGAATTTTGAGGCTTTTAAAAAGCAACAATAAAAATTGCTGTGGCTCTGGTAATGTTTAGAAAAATCACAAACCTTAATTGGTTATTAGTGGCATTATAGTTGATACTGTTAAGCAGCTCCTGGACCTTCAGCTTTGTCTTTAATTAGAAACAGTAGTGTCTCCTTCCCTCTGAGATTTCTTTATGAAAGTATTTTGCTTAATAACACAGAGTTATCAGCTTTCAATTTTCTTCTGGATGAAACTTCCCAAATGACACTATTTGCATCTGCCTTCCTCATTTTAGCCAGAATTTCCAGGCACACACTTCTTCATTACTTAAGCATTTACTTCTTTTCACTTTCTAATAAATATTTTTGTACTCCTTGTTTTAGAATTAGTATTGTAACTTAATCCTAGACACTTGGTGAATTATGACTCATAAGGTACAGAACTTATAGTTTGTCTCCTAAGCATGATTGTTTCCTCTTGATTCCAAAACACTCATAAGGTCAGGCATCTTACCACTTTTTTCTGTACTAAATATTTTGGCCAAATCAAAGCAAATCTCCTGTCTTGTCCTTCTTCCCCCGTGTTGTTAAGTCTTGTCTTCATTTGAAACTTCAGGAAAGATATATTTCATGCTATCTTCAAGCTCACTTCTTTTCCCTGGTTGTTCTTTCATCTCTCTAGAATTAATTTTTTTTTCATGTTTTGATAATACTGTCACTTCCTCTTGTCCCAAGTTTGCTTCCAACTACTGACTTGTCTCTTGCTACCTGTAGTTCTTGTGTTAGACCCAGTGTCTTCACTCTTTCCTCTTCAACAATCTTTCCAATATCTTTTCCCTATATTTTTCCTCTACTTTTCTCTTTCACCATCATTAAAACTACTTACTACTTATAGCACCTCTTTGATCATTCAGCTTCCCCCCCCTCCACACTTATTGATTTGATGCAGTTTATTGGTTTGATATTTTAGCAATTTTGTCCTCTTTGGCCACCCTTTTCCAGCTCTCTTCTTTTCTGGCTTGTTTTAATAATAATATGTTACAATGTTACAATTTAGTAATCCTATGTTACAATTTGGTTTTTACTATTATCTACCTTAGAGTTTCTACAGTTTCTGGTTTTTTCCTCACTTTTATTTGTAATACTTATATGGTCTGCACTTGGTTTGTTAGCAACATATGATAAGGTTTGTAATCTACCATTTTTTGTTTAAAATGTGTTTTATTCCTTCCTTAGACTTTCTCTCTATTTTCTGAATATTTATGAGATAGTTTCCACACTCTTAATTAAAGTAAACCTCTACTCACTGGAAAGTCATCTCATTATACATACATTTTGGCATGTTTAATGTAAGAGTTCTAGCAAGAAGAATTTAGATTATTTTATACACATCCAGTGTGATGGAATATTAATTTTTGGAAGGGAAAAGTAGAGTTCTGTGCCACAATGTTAAACAAAAGAAGAGATGCTGGTAGTTGGAGGATGATGTTGCATGACATACAATGACAGGGAACTTGCACGTGTAAGATAATTGAAGCAAAAAGAAATTCTCAAATGAAGGAGACAAAAGGAGGAGGAAGACAAGCTGAAGCCTAAGAAATCCTGTAGGAAGATAATTGATAGTTAGAGATGAATAGCAGGAGCAGGCTCTTAGAAAATTTTTAGGTCAGGAGGAGTAAGAATCTGAGGGAAATCTATATTATTTGTGGTATCTTAAAGTAATTTTGAATATATTGTATGGCATATTACTTTTGTTTGTAATTAGATAACATCTGAACATACAGAACATTCCTTTTCTGGTACTTAAAATTCTAGACTATCCAGTATTTCTTTGGTGGATATTGAATTATTTAATCCTGAAACAGATGCTCTCCACTAAGTATTCTATTCTAAGCATTTTAAATAAATAATATTGTTCTTTTCCCATTTTGTCGTAATTAAAAATATATGTAATGTTTTCAATTAGATGAACGCTGTACATTGCTTTAGTAGAGCCATGCATATGAAAATTTTTGAGGGCCACGAGTCAGATAGTTAGGTTCATGGGGCCAGGCTTTTGATGGGTCAGGGACATGCTTAGTAATGTCCAAAACACCCGAACAGGTCAGAACGTAATACCTGTTAAATTCAGTGGAAGTTATGCACCTAAATGCTTTTGCTGTATGAGGAAGTACTGGTGGGCACTTATCTACCTCTTGAGGTGGTAGAGAAAATCAACAACACCTAGACAATATGTTTTTTGTTTCTTTTATTTGAAGCTATTAGCCGATGTTCAGGCTGTCAGGAAGCTTTTCTCTTTGGTGTATGTGCTTTGGTGTAATATGTTTATTCATGTATGCTCATAAATTGGAACATGCTTTTGAAAGCTTGGATAAATAATAAGATTATTCTCTTTGTTTTCTCTTTCTAATAATCTAGACATGACACAGGCTAGAAATAACTCAAAATTACTCTAGCTTTCATGGACGACCTCCATTTTAATCAGCTTTTCTAAGACCAAGGGAGAGAAAGTGAGCTTTAGTTAATATAATATCATTTAAGAAGAGTTGACTGCTGAAGTAGGCGGGGGAGCACACTGCAGAATTTTCAGGGTTGCAATTTTCTTCTGGCTACCCTTGAAATTTGTACTCAAATCCACAGAACAGTTCAACATTTTTCTGTTCTTTTTTTCATGTAATTGAAAACTACAAAATGATAATTAATGCCGCAGAGAAGGATACTCTGGAAATACATTTCACAGGAGACTGGGAAAAAGATGAAGCATTAATGAAGTAGAAAGAAGTTAAAAAGGAGAGCTGCATGCCCACGCTGGTGTGATTTTGTGTAAGAGCAAAGAGTAGATTAATGCTAAAGAAGAAATGTGAAGGGTGAGAGAGAGGTTGAAATTCCTGAAAGGAAGAAAAGGAAATAGTTTTGAATTGGACTCTAACAGCCTGAAAGGCAACAGCTTGATTTGGACATGATAATGCAAACATACATTTATAAGTGTTGTGACAGTGGACAATGCTATTCTTGTCGAACTAAGAGTCGGGAAGTCATGGGCATACAGTTCATCCTAGCTTGAGTACTGAAATCCTCTTGCATGGCTGTAGAGGAAATAGAATTGAGATAGTGGTGTGCATATGTTCTATAATTTAGATATAGACAGGCAAACTTGTGCAAGCAGGTATTTTAGAAGAATGCATTGTTTCCTATTTTGGAATACATTGTGTGGCATATGAATATTTGATATAGCACTTAGTTTGCTAAAATGGGCACGTATTTCTCACAAATACCTGCAGGGCATTTATGAAATAAGTTATGTAAGATTTTAACACTTATGATCGGTAAACACTTTGATTTTTGTAAAGTGCAAAACCAGCAGTGAATTGGATAAAATGTAAATGTACATTTTGAATTTGCATGGATTTATATAACTTAATTTTTCTCAGAAGCTATCATTGTATTTCTGTTCACACAATAGTCTGACTAAATAGACAAAAATACATTTTTAAGTAACTACCTAAGTAATATATATTTACCTATTCCATTTTATACTAAATGTTAAGGTAAGATTAAATTAATCTAAGCAAGTATAATTGTTAGCAACAGCTTGATTTAATTTAATTCTTTTATTACCTGATATGTAAAGAAAGACATAGCTGATTACCTGTAGTTTAACAATGGTAATTTCTTTACTATAGTAAGACTAAATGGTTGTTTTTCATTTTGCATAGTTATTGGACACTTTGCAATAAATTTGAAATTGATGATTCTAACTCTATATATAGCCCTTTTATCTTCCATTTAAATGTTAGAATATATAGGAATAGATGATTTTCATCACATGGTTCTGTGTCCTATAAAATCATCCCACCATTATATCAGAGCATTATCTTTTAGCTGTCTTTAGTAATCTTCAGCCAGTAACCCAGTTTCTTTGGTGCTATAAAGTATTCAGCTGTATGTTTTTAAGTTTAGTGGAAGTTCATGCCAGAGACAGAAACCAAAAGACATTATAAATGTTAAGAGCACAGGGTACAGTTTCCTACAAAAAATAAGAATTTCTGACAAGATTCTGCCCTCAAATGTTATTCCCAACAGCCATCTCAAGAAGTCTGACTTGTGCTCACATGCTAAATGACAAAACTGTAAACCTTTTGAACTGTAAAGTGTATTATATGACTGCTAAAATGCTTTCTTGATAGAACCTAGCTCTGGACTGGAAGAAATGTGTATAGATGAAGACTATCATCACTGCTTTTTCAAAAATAGTATTAGATATTTCTCTTTAAGGTTTCATAGAATCATAGAATCGTCCAGGTTGGAAGTGACCCTTAAGATCATTGAGTCCAACCATCAGCCTAACACTGCCAAAACCACCACTAAACCATGTCCCTCAGCACCACGTCCACCCATCTTTTAAATACTTCCAGGGATAGTGACTCAACCACTTCCCTGGGCAGCCTGTTCCAGTGTTTGATAACCCTTTCAGTGAAGAAATTTTTCCTAATACCCATCCTAAACCTCCCCTGGCGCAACTTGAGGCTACTTCCTCTTGTCCTGTCACTTGTTACTTGGTAGAATAGACTGACCCCCACCTTGCTACAACCTCCTTTCAGGTAGTTGTAGGGAGTGATAAGGTCTCCCCTCAGCCTCCTCTTCTCCAGGCTAAACAACCCCACTTCCCTCAGCTGCTCCTCATAAGACTTGTGCTCTAGACCCCTCACCAGCTTCGTTGCCCTTCTCTGGACACACTCAGAATCTCAATGTCTTTGTTGTAGTGAGGGGCCCAGAACTGAACACAGTATTTGAGGTGGAGCCTCATCAGTGCTTGCTACAGTGGGACAATCACTTCCCTGTCCTGCTGGCCACACTATTCCTGATAGAAGCCAGGATGCTGTTGGCCTTCTGGGCCACCTGGGCACTCTGCTGGCTCATATTCAGCCAGTTGTTGAGCAATACTCCCAGGTCCTTTTCCACTGGGTGACAGCAGGTTTGTCTGTCTTTTATCAGTGAAAAGCCCATGTTTATTCTACTTTGAAAAAGAGCATGTTCCCCCTTCTCTGCTGAGGTTCTGAAGCACAGCTAATTAACTATCAGGAAAGCTTTGAGATTTGTTTTTGTGTTTCCTAATTATTCAGTTTGCTCGCAAAGCAGCATTCATTTTCTGCTCAGGTTTGTGTTGTCCATGCTGTTGCACTCTTCAGTTTGGGCATGCCTCACTCCTTTTTTTTGTCTTGCAGATCTTCCTGTTTATTTATCATTCAAGGTGTAGTGATCCAGATGGTGTAATTGCTTGGCTGAAAAAGAGGAACAAAGTAATTCTTTCACTGTTGTGATGTCACTAAAAACCATATTTAGTGATTTTAGTCATCAAAAAAGAACATAAATAGGTTCATTTTGCATCTTGATTTATTGCTTGTCTTCTGTTGGTAGAAGAGACTGTTATTGCCCTACTGGCCTTTGCTCTGGCACCTAGCTCTCAGGTCATTCTAAGGGCTGGAGGGTGAATTAACTACATGCTTCCATAGGATTCAAGTTCTTACTTGCTTTTTCGTTTGCAGCAATAGTCTGAACTGAAGGGATCACCTGTGAACACCTTAACACAGGACTCTTCATGTTTGCATCCTTATCTGTGTGAACCTGAGAGCTGTCGATCTGGCTGTCAACGATGCCTGATCAAATCCCCACTGTGCAAGTACTGACATGCAGTCTCAGGGTGATATATGATGCCAAGTGTTATGGAGGGATCCTATCCTTGCATTGGTCCTGGGAAAGAATGTAAATCTGCATGACGTGGAGATAAATGGTAAAGTTGTGTTGGACTGTCAAAAGGAATCAACATGTATATTCCATGATGATAGCTTGGGAAGTAGTTTTGTCTCATGTGTGGACATTTTGGAGCAGAAAGCAGTATCTGGGACAGGAGGTATACCCTTCCTTGACTCTTAATTTAGCACTGAGCTGTGGAAGACTATCTCCTGCATGTACAGCTGTCCTCAGCACTTTTGTTTTCACTTGAGCTCTAGCCAGGACACACAATGAGAACAGTCCTGTGTTCAGATTAAGTGCTTAGAACTCAGTAATCTGTAGATTTTGGTAGTCTCTTTCATGGATAATTCTTGGAACGAAGAAAATTATTATTTACATCTCTTACATTATTCTAAGTAGTTATTTCAGTGCAGAAGTATTTTTCCATATACTGCCCTTACTTTCCTTCCTCTATTTTAGTCGAGAATTCCTACTAAAGGAAATACTGTTCTGTGATTGAGGTGTTACCTGTCGGTATACTTTGAATGGGTGTGAGAGAATCAGTGTATTCAACTTGTGAGGGAAATCCCAATTTTCCATATTAGGGGGATATGTTTAGTAGAAAAATGAATGTAAAAGGTCTTGGATCAAGAAACTACAATTATCATGATATTTAATATTTTGTTCTTTTGGCCATTTATTCTAAATTACTCCCCACACCTGAATACATACAGCATGTAGCTTTGTGATTCCCAAAAGCATTATGGCTGTTTGCAGCACAGCATGAAATTGTCATCGACACGAATAACGAACAATAGCTACGTAAGGGTAAGGCAGATGGAGTTGTTTTCCACTCTTCTGAACTGTAATGTTAAAAGGAACATCAGCTATTTTAGGATCAGGAATAGGCCATCTGCCCAAATTGCCTGCCCTTTCAGCTTTATCTTACTCCCATATTACTGTTACTGTTTTCATCTGAATGTCATTACATTTTTATGCTTTGTTTCCTTGAAAGATATTTAATGTCATTAGCTGATTAGTTTTACTCCAGTGTTTTCTTTAAAAATTCCTAGTTTTTATTTAATATTTCTATTTTGCTATTCAGATATTTTGCCTCCAAATATGAGGTTTGCGTGATATTTTTTTTGTTAGGTCAGACAACATCTGTCCTTACTGGCAGTGTTGGAAATGATGTGACAGTCTGGCAACAATAGTAGCAGGAAATAAGCAAAGGACTCACAGGGATCACGGAAGTATGAGGAACAGAGCATTTGCATCAAGGCAAAGAAAAGGACTTGAGGAAAAAAAGTGTAAAAATAATTGAAGCTGAGAGACAAAAGACAAAAAAAAAAAAAAAGAGCAAGTGAGAGAGATTTGTAAAAGCATTTTCTTAGCTGCCAGAGGAATTTCGTTTGTAGTTTTCAGCTTCATCTGAAGGGAGAAATGACTTAATAAAAGATTCAGTTGCTTTGAAGACTGTTGATTTATAGTCTTGAATGTCTTTGTGGGATGAGCATTATACTTGAATGTTTTTGTGGGATGAGGTTTAGAAAGAATTAAACATTTTCCAGTGGAACTTTTTAAAATCTGAAATTGTCGGTTCAATGAATACTAAATGTTCTCCAAGAATGTCAACAATTTGTATCAGCGTTTCATTTCGGATTTTTTATTAATTCATGTTGTGTAAATACTCGTTTTTTTCTGTCACATTAATTTGTCAATGAAAACAGAAGGTTTTCTTCCTAAATGACTGAAGAAATCGTATAAAACCATTTTAATTTTCCAAGAACACTGCAACTTTCTCCCCGTCCCCCTGCCCCTTTTTTTCTAAATAGGAATGAGCTTCATTAATGGTAAAATAACATTTTAGGCTAAAAATTAGTTCATATCAAATAGCTAATTTTCTTTGGAGTATAATGGATTTTTTTTTGGGGGGGGGGGGGGGGGCGTTACATTATTGTTCTTTCATAGTTATGTTTCTAAACATAAGCATCTAGACTTCTTTTTTGATACCAGAGATACCCATACAGGGTTCACAAGACCTATGAGACACAGGACATGTGTCCTTTGGAGCAACAACTGAAAGTCAGGAGGCATGCACTGAAAAGCTTTTGAAATGAAACTGGCTGTCGTTATGGCTTTATGTCATTAATCATCACAGTTTACAGGTTAGTCAAATAACAAATAGCATAACTATCTGCAAATTGTATAGACTTTTGCTAGGTGAACATACTTTCCTTTTTTATGAAAAAAGATGTTGATATTCTTTTCCTGGCATTAATTAAATGTAAAAATTATGTTTGTGGTTATAATTCCTAGAAATAGAAATTACAGAGTCATAGGGTTTTTTTCATTCATGTTTGGTAGCTCTGACAATTGATCATAACATCTTAAGCAGCCAAAGACAAAAGTGATTTGTCCATTATTTGACAAAAATAGTCCAGATTTATGATCATTTGCAGTCTTTCTTTTAAAGTTGACTTCTTTGAAGATCAGTCTACTTCATTTTTTAAAATTGAAAATGGGAAGGCACTTTATTATAACTGCATCTCTGAGAATACTGTACGTAAGTAGGTAGATGTACACTACATTTGTTTAAAGTTTTTCCTGAGTGTTCAAAATAACAAGTCTTTTAAACATGTTGTCCAATTGGCTTAATCTTGTATCTCTTTTTGAAAACCCTGGCTATAGAAATGAAACACTACTTAATGTAATCAGAACAATAACAAAACCATAGTCAGTTGCATACCACAGAGCTAGTTTTCATTATTCATTACTGGTTCTAATGTATACTTACACTATTTACAAATGATGCTCGGACATTTTGTCTCAGAATACTGAAGTGCAGCTAATCATGGACAGAATTTAGTCTGATACATGGTATTATTCTCACGCTGTCCTATAATACAAACATTGAAGAGGATTCAACTCCTTCAGAATTTTTATTGGACCTGAACTGAATAGCTCAATTCTCAGTTTAAACACAGTTCTCACTAGACAGGTTATGGTCATGTATTTTAACATTCCAATCATGCAAATCTTGCCAAGTTTCAGTAATAACTCAAATTGAATTTGTTCATATAAATGAATAATTGCATTTGTCTTGTTTAATGTCCAACTTCTAGAGTTGTCATATGGGTAAGTGACGTTTGGTTGGGTTTTTTTGGTTTTGGGGTTTTTTTTAATCTTCACAAACTTTGGCATCTAGATTAATTTTTGTTCTCATTGTCTTGATTTTGTGTTTACTGAATGTTTACTGTCTTGCTTTGATAATCCTTCCCTTCTTCTATTGTAGCTTAGCATTTCCCCAAGTATCTATTTAGCCTTTTCCTGAGCAGATTGGTTCCAATTATTTTCGGTGGTATTAAACTGGAAGCTATTCAAATTACACATTTGGTACGTCAACCAACTGACCTACCAAAGCCATTGGTCAACCAATATTCTGGAAAGATGCTTTTTTTAGAATAAACTATCTAGCAGTTTATTCCAACATCTTTCTACTGTTGCTCATGGGACCCAAAGCTGTTCTAAAAAGATCACATGTATCTATTGCTTTTCCAACAATTTTATTCAAGATGTCTTTCTGTAAGCTATGTTGTGATGAAGTCTCATGATCCTCAGTAGGCAACACCAGTAATTTTTTTACTCTGGATATGTTTCTAGTCATGTTGTTTCTTACCTCTACAAAAACTGCATGCAATTGTTAATCTGTTTCCAAGCACATTTCTTCATCTTTAGCACGAGGTGAATTATCTTGGTTTGTCTGTAGTGGTTCGTGTTCAATGGGTATCTTCTCTATTCCATTTAACTATGTCCTGCAAAATGTTTTCTGTAGTTTTCATACTGAACTTTTCATATGTACATTACACTTTCTGCTATGTAAAGTCTCTTGTCAGTGCCACACTTGCACCCTGGTTTTACTCCATTCAGTTCATTAATAAGAATTGTTTTCTTAAATCTGAAAGAGTGATACTTTTCAATTTTTTTCTCTCTAAAACCTCAATTCTTCTGGTACTGTCTAGTGCATCTAGTACTTCTTTTCTAGACTATATAGGCACCTTTTTCTGAAATATCTCTTCTGGTTTCAGGTAGCAAAGAATATTTCGTATTTTTGATCATTGTGTCTCTTCTGTTAAAGCTAAAAGGTGAATTTATTACTTCCTAAGGGCCCTCATGTTTACAGAGTAGTATACCTGTGGAAGGAACAATTGTCCATTTTTACACGCAGGTACACAGGATTCCCACTGCTCACCTGTAACTTCTGTGGGGATTTTAACATGAAGAATGTCTTTGGTCATGGAGAAATAATTAATCATTTTAGAGACTTTTTAGGGTAATATAATGAGAATGTTTCTGTGTAGATATTAAAGATGTTATGTTTATATGGATAGTAAATAGTTCACTGTACTGCCATTGAAAGCAAGCATTTCTTTCTGCAGATCCGTTGGCAACAGTGAGAACTCTTTGAAAGGATATCCCTGCTCTCTTTGTTGCAGTTACATTCCTTCTACGTACTCCATCAGTTAAGCACCCCTACCAAATCACAAATGTTTTATCCTATGAGTCATTAAAAATTCTGTGATCTCACAACCTATTGTAGAGCCACTGTTGACCCTGTTCTTAAGGAAATTTTCCTAGTATTTCTTAAAGTTTCAGTTTTGAGTGATAGCAATGAAGGCATATTTGAACAAGTAAAGAATATTATTCAGTGATGGTTAGTTACAGAACGTGAATCTTGTTGGTACGCTGAAAACAAAAACTTGGCATATTCTTTCAGAGAAAGGAAGGTATAAAGTTGTAAAATGAATTAAGCAAGGTCATGTGAGAGGAAGATTGCAAAGCTACTTTTAAAAGTGCAATTATGTTTCTATTGGGGGGATATAAAGGAAATAATTTACATGTTAACAATGAGCAACAGCATAATCCATTTCTTCTTAAAATGTAAGGTATATTTTCATTTGATATCAGTATAAAGTATAGCACAATTCAAATATTTCTGAGATATATCTAGTTACATTTCAGCTCTCAAAAGTTTAGTATGAAAATTCTTCTATATCAAAATGCATTTTATCTATTAAAAAAAACCCCAACCTGTTAATGAGATATTTAAATAAAATAAATAAAGCCTGGACTTATTGTGTGAGGGGAAAAAGTCTGGTCAGTGCTCCCCATTAGACTTATATTCGTGTGCTATTTTATAACATTGCGCAGAGATGTTTTTGCCTGAAAAACATCAGATTCTCATTTCTAAGCTCTGGGTGTTGTAAGTTCTAAATGTAGCTTGATTCCAAAGATAAGGACACAAGAAACACCGCCAAGTTCTTGCTGACAAGTACAACACCTGCTTGGTGACGGGCCCCATTTGAGCTGCCGTTTCTCGAGGCACAGCTCCACTCGGGAGCGCTGTCCAGGGTGTTGAAACCTGTCGCGACATGTCAGTATTTCTCTGCTCGATTGCCATGTGCCTTTATGTGCGATAGCGATTCATTGGGTTTGTAAACTTCCTTCTTCGGTGACACATACCGACTCTATGAATAGCCTAACTTTTGGTAGTTTAAAATTAGTATCAGGTTTTTCTTTCTGCTTTTAGCAACTTTGAAAATTACCTTTACGTAATTTAAAAATCCTGGGATTTAAGTAGAAAAGGACATCTTTAACATGAAAGCAACTTATTCATTAATACTAGGTAAAATTAAATTATTTTTCCATGATATAAGTGTTTATAGACCAATAATATTTTGAAAGTATGCAGCAAGCTATAAGTAAGTGAAAAAGTTCATGTCTAAATACAAGAAGTGACTCTTCTGTCAATGTCTAAGTAAGTAACTTTTCTTCTACCTACAAAAATTCTGTCAGTGATTCCACAGAAATGGTTACTTCAACCAAGTCTAGAAAGATAAAATGGATATTATTATAGAGTTTAAAAAATGTTAGTCTACTAAAGACTTATAAGAAATATTTGTTATTTTTACTTTGTAATTCAAGCTACCTCTGCATTCTGTGAATATTTACTTCCTTAAGCACAATATTCAGAGATAACAAGGTTTTTTCTTCATTCTTGCTATTTGTTTTCATATATATAAACCAAAGTAACATCAAAATTTTGCTGTTGCTTTTGTTGTCAGGAGGTACCATGTCTTTTCATCAGGTGTTTTAATGGTCAGATGTCTTTTCTCTACTGTGCTTAGGAGCAGTCACTTTTTCCATCCTAACAGAATTGGGTTTAGCTTGTAATCAGCATTCTGATCAGCAGCTTCTTGTGCACATTTGCTGCTTATGGGCCCAGTCCTACTCCCGTGAGAACTTTAGCTTCAATATAAGCAGTCAGGTATTTATTGTTCTCTTTTCATTTTGTTTCAATTCATTTCTACTAATAATGTTTCTGTCAGTCATTTATTGCTTGTTAAATTGTGAAAGCTGAGGAGGCTTATAAACTAGTCAGTTGTTGTTATTGTTGAACAGAAGTGTGCAGGTCCAGAAAGAAAACCTTAATGTAATTTAAACCATTCAAGCTATCTGAGTTCCCTGTATGGCCACCCTAAAGTTTAGACATTAATAATAACTAAATTACCCTTTTGACTGAAGACAAAATATTGGATTTATATTATCTGAGTCTAAACATTGCATTCAGTTTTCAGGCTTCTGGGAAAATACTAAAGCCGCTCAAAACTTGCTGTTATCAGTAGCTAACAATCTATTTCCCCATCGGTCTTATATCTCCTTCCTGCCCTTCTCTCTTCCTCCCACAATAAGCAATGTGTAAAATATGGTTGTTATTATTATGAGTAAGTACTTTATAAAAATATTTATTGTGTGGTTTATTGCAATTATACAGCCTATACCGAGCAAAAAGATCCTATGTGCTCAGATTGGCATTTCAACAGGAGAGAGTATGTAAGGACATATTTTATCAGACGTTAGAATGAGTTTGTCTATTGTCAGACAAGAGCTCCCAGACTGTTTTTTTTTAGAAACAAACAAGCCAAAAACTGTTTTGATTTTAATCAAAAATGTATTTTCGTCATAAAAAAAATTCACATACTCACTGTGTCTACTCTACAGAATTTGTCCATTTCATTACACCATGTGTCAATCCTAGTATATCTGTTCACTGCAAAAACTCGTGGCTAGTGTGTGTAATACAGCACAGGAGGAGGTATTGCTCAGTTCCACTACTTTTATATAATAATTAAAAAAAAATACAGAAAATGTTCTTGGCTACTTGCACTGTATTCCAGACTTAAAAGTCCTATGAAAGTTCTAGAAAATGAAGGTAATTGTATTTGGTTGGTTGAATACCCTTAGAAGCCAGTTAGTTAAAATTCTTCTCTTATGCTGAGTCAGTATGTATTCCCATTTGTCGTCGGCAGCAAAGTCCAGGCATCTAGTTCCTAAAAGAAATACTTTTTCTTGTTGCCTTTTTATTCAGCACAAATGCAGTCATGTGCTTTTTATTTCAGAAATTAAGTGCTATACTGACATACTTAGGGCATATTGGTCGGTACACCTATTACAGTAGCTTTTACTTCCATTGCTGTGCTTTTTTCTTTGCCCATGTCCCAAAGACTGATTAGAGGAGGATAAAGCTCATCCAGTGAAAAGGATTGATTCTTCAGGTAACTCTTTAGATAGCTGTGTCCAACGTCATAATTCATCTCTCGTGAGATGCAGCTGTAGAGATATATCACAGAGATGATTCCCAAAAGAACACCAAGGCAGGCAAGGAATCCTATTATGTTGTTCTTTTCATAGCTTTTCACTGCCAGGTCCAGTCCTTTTGTCGTTACGTTGACACATTGTTTCTTATTCTGTGAATAGATAGTGGGAATATCTATACAAATTTTGTATTCGGTTGATGGATTTAGATGCGTAAGATTATATACCTTTATATCAGATGGTATTCGAGCGCTCTGTGCAGCCTGAGAGTTTTCAGCTTTCGGAAAGGCTGTCCATCTAACACTGGACTTCAGGATTTTAGAACTTGCTTTCCATGAAACCAAAACAGAATTAGATTTTATATCTTTTATTTTAATATTCAGTGATCCATGGCTGTCCTGAGGGAAAGAGCCGTCCACTTTAATCATGACTGACTTTAGGTCTGCCCCAACTAAATTCGTTGCTATACATGTGTATAAACCGCTTTCTTTTTGGGTTACATCACTTATGTCTAATGTTCCTTCGGAATGAATGTAGTACTTATTAGAAATAGTATTAGGCAAAAGTTTGTGTCCTGATGGTGTTATCCAGTAGATTTCAGGTTCTGGTTCTGCTGTTGCTCTGCAGTGTAAGGAAATATGGCTGCCAGTTTTTAAATCCAGAGTGGATGGAAAGCTTTCAGGAGCTATCAGGGGGAGACAGATTTCCATCATTTCCCGGAAGTGTATCTGTCTCACATTCTGGCCTTGGAATTCAGGAGGATCTACACAAAACAGGGACTCTGGCTCCATGAAGCGAATGTTTGTTTTGTTCATGTTAATCCAGCGGATGACACAATCACATCTAATAGGATTGCTGTGTATACTAACTTCTTTGAGGCTCGGTAAGGATTCTATTGTGCTGCGGTACAGCGCACTCAACGCGTTGCTGTTCAGCATGAGCGATTCCAGCTTGGGAAGTCTGTAGAATGCATTTGGATGAATGTATGATAATCTGGGGTTATTGGTAGCTTCTATTTTTCTTAAATCTGGCAAATTATCGACAGCAAGACTATCTATAGAAATCAGTTCAGGCATGTTATTAATTCCTAACTCTTTTAGGTGCAGCATATTGCTAAAATCTCCTCGTCGTATTCTGTTAATGGGATTCTTATTTAGATCCAGAAATTTAAGATTTGTAGCCTTTTGAAGAGCAATGTGGGGCACTCTAACAAATCTGTTGTCATAAAAGGAGATGCTTTCTAAATTGTCAAGGCCAACCAAAGCATTATCAGGTATTTCAGTAAGATTTATGCCTGCTAAAACTAGGCTGCGCAGATTAATAAGAGGCTTAAAGTTCATATCTTCGATTCTGATTATTGGGTTTTCTCCAATCATGAGAATTTCAAGATTAGGAGTAGCTTCAAACCACTTCCTGTTGATCAGCTGCAGACCATTTGAATTGAGATGAAGTCTGAGAAGATTATTGAGGCCTATGAAAGCTCCCGGTGCAATCACAGAAAGCAGGTTATGATTAATATAAAGCTCTTGTAAATTGTGCAGTCCGGAGAGACATTCTTCGGGGAGTTCAGTAAGTTTGTTTTCTTCAAGGTACACTGAAAGCAACTGTGGTATCTTTCTAAGAGTAATACTGGTCACTGAGGATAAATTGTTCTGAGATAAATCTAGACCAGTTAAGTTCACTGGGAAATCTACTGAATGTTCAATTTTTGCAATATTATTAGTCTGTAGAAGTAGAACCTGTGTGTCGGCAGGCAGTCTCGCTGGAAAATTAAAAAGGCCTAAATCATTACAGTCCACTGTTGGAGCCTCCATGTACACAGACCTGGGGGTGAACCATGGTCTGATCTCACATATACATGACTCTGGGCAGTCCGCTTTTTTTCCTACAGCTTCTACTAGTGCAGTGATAACTAAGCCAAGTAGAAAATTAATTTTGACTTGCATGTCCTTCATCTTAGCTTGAATGTTCGGAAAAGTAACAGACCCTTTAGTAATCCACAGTTATGGTTTTGGAATTCAGTATGACCTGATCAGTTGATAATACGCACACTTGCACTTGTCAAATGATGGTCGCAAAGGACTTTCTTCCTGAGGATAAGTGATAAATTTGTAATCAACTTGTCCAGTAGTAAGAGGCATTTTGTGGAAATGAAGGTCACTCTGTCCTTGATGACATAAAATTGATAAGCTTTGTGAACATGAAGTATGTATAGATGGTCATAGGAGATTAAGCAATTCATTTATTTAGTAGTATTAACTTCAAATCCCATGACTGATTAGTGTTTGCAGGAATGACAGGATGACCTAAAATATAAGAAGAGGAAATAATTAGGATAAGAAACTATAAAGTCATAAATTAATTTAGCCATCTCTTGCTCTCTAATGTTAATTATTGCAAGTAAGAAAAGAAAATGACTGTGGTGCCTAGAGTATTGTAGTGGTATCCAGATAGCATAAATGAAGTTAATATAGTAATATATCTTTAGACTTGTAGCTTGTCATACATCCAGTGGAGCATTGCTCTACAGAAAGATGAAGATCCACAAAGTATAAAGCAAAATATATCAGTGAGATTTTTCTACATATTTTATACTCCTTTAAAGTATTTTCTTTTTTCTTTCAGTTATCACTAGAAGCAGACTGAGTTCTGTTGGCTTTGAAAATGTAAACACTGAGAAAAATCCTACAGAGCATATAAATATTTAACTTTTGAACATGAAGTTTATAAATATAAAGAACATAATTTATATGTAATCAAAGGAAAAAGGAATTGTTGGATTAGTACACATTCCTAATGATGACATTCTTAGGCAAGCCTGTGAGATATTTATACAGAAATATACAAAATTGGTAATCCACAGGTTTTATCATTTTCTAATTCTTTTTGTAGCTGCTGTTTAGGAAGAAAACTTGTATTTTTCTTTAAAGCGATAATTAGAAAGAAATATGTACCTCAATGCACAGCTCGTCATCTTGGCAAATTCAGGCTAATTACAGGCTTGCTTACTTTGGCTTCAATAACTGCAGTTGCAAGGAATAATACTAACAGAAAAATGTCTTTAGAGTGATAAGAAGGAAAAGAAAAATCTGTGCTAGCGATTGCTTCTTTGATCTGTAGCTCGGCAAGAATCTGAAATTTGCTATGAAGTTGCTGATTGTCTTCATGTCCCAAATTATAGTAAAGACTGAAGCCTTAGAATCTTGAAGCATCAAACATGTCCTCTCCAGATTTTTGGTATCTACCTGCTTTTTGTGGGGAAAAAAAAATCCTACTATTAGTGTACTTTGTGTTCCAAGCCGTATAATTCGGAAGTATACATTAACTGCTTCATTTGCTTCAGAATTTAGACTTTGTACTAACTTTAAACGGACTTTGTCTCAGAAGACTGTCATATGAGACACATTGATGCCCTTTCTCCCTTCTCTTGCCTCTGGTGTTGAAATTTATAGTGACATTGTTTACAAACTGTAAGAGAAGATCAATGCTTTATGACATTGATAAATAACTTTTGAGGTGTTGCTGGTATAGATAGACAGAATTACAAAAGTCATGTGTCAAGGATTTGGATTTTAGGTTTCTTTTCCAGGCCCAGGAAGACTGGGCATATTGACCACATAGGTATTCTGTATCAGCTCAGAGGAAAGGTGTTGGACCATGTTGAGTGACGTGAGCATTGGGCCAATTTGAAGCACATTTGGCAAGTCTTTGAGGCTGCTGTTTGTGTTATGTACGCTTAAGGACATTTAATATTTTAACATGTAAGTGTATTAATAAAGTGAACAGACAGTGTGTGAGGTAAACATCCAGAAAGATTCTGCTGTGTTGAGGATTAATAATATGTTTTTATGCAAATGGCCCAGTTTATATTGAAATGCAAATATATGCTGACTGAAATAATAAAAATGTAATCTGTTCCCTTGTTTTGGGAAATAAGAGGCTTGCAGAAAAATAAAGGTTTGCATTGGACAGTTAATGCCTTTAACTAGCTCTTAAATTTGCCACCAGCAGGCAAAGGGGTACACCTATATGGCGTACTGTCCCATTTACTAAAGATCTCGGTAGAAACCATCCTATGCCAAATGCACAGATGGAATTGACTATGTAGGGAGAAAAGAGGATGGCTGGGGGGGGTGGTGGTAATTTTTCAAGTCATGTTCTTGATGCACCTTCTAAAGCACATGTCCCATTGACTCCTGGAATTTTGTTTGGATTGTATATAAAAAATGTATCTGTAAGCATGGCAAATACAATATGTAAGCTTCTAATAGTTGAAAGGTCATTGAAAATCTTACCTGAATAATTAATTGAGATTAAACAAACTGCTACTGCAGCTGTCGATCCCACTATTATGCTTAGGGACTTCTGCTCAGTAGAGGTACTGAGAAAGTATTCTGGGGAAGTATAACTACATAGCTGACCTGGTTTTCTTCTTCCCGGACATTCACTACTGGCCACTGTGAAAAATAGGATGTGGACCAAGATGGACTTTTTGTGTGTATGCCAGGTACCTGAGTGGCTGTAGCAGTTTAAAGCACGTAAACTACTACATTTTTGTGTATGTGGAAGCACCATCCTCCTGGATTTGAGTTTTTACTTCTCCCTAAATTATACATCAGCTTCTGTGGGATTCTCAAGCCAAAAACAAGGGCACCAGTGGACATTTTCAGGTCATATATGGTAGAGTCGGCTTTCTGAAAAAGGCAGCAAAAAAGAAGAGGTTGGAGATCCAGGTTGAAATTCTTCTTTATGATTTAATAGGATGTCTTTTCTCTTTCTGCTGAATGCTTCAGCTAATAAGCCACCAGCTCAAGCTCATATGGTGTTCTAGCATAAATCTTTCTTATTTCTCCAGTTAAAGTGCTTGTGCCTTGTATGAAATATTCACTGGGGTTGAGTGCCTTGAATAACAGAAAGTAGAATAATTTTCACACTCTTTCCCAGCCTGCACAGTCACCATTCCAAAATATGTTGTTCCACTTCAGAAAGATTTTTGGTTTAAACAATGCCATGTCTGTTTTTTATTTTACATGAAAATGATTTGGAATTAACTGTCATTCAAGGTGTTGAATGAAAGAATGTTTCTGGAGTAGTATGGACATCCATGGTGGCTTATGAGATCTTAGAATCATAGAATAAAATATCTCAACTTGGAAGGGACCTATAAGCATCGTCGAGTCCAACTCCCTGCTCCTCGCAGGACAGCCTGAAACTAAATCATATGACTACAGTACAAATCATATGATATAGTACACAAAAAAGTGAAGTAGTGAAATGCACAGCAAAAATTGTATAGAATCATTTGAATGGCAAAATATTTCTGTTAGTCTTTTGGTTTATAATAATATTATTGTGTGACTGATACAGAGAAGGTAAGAAAACATGGATTACTGATGCTAAGTTTTCTTGTTCCACTTCAAGAAATGAAAACCCAGAATGAAGTTGTGCAGTATGACTTTGCTTATGCCAACTGGTTGTATTGATGATATGTGTGTGCTGATGTGCATGCAATTCATTTCAAACCTTGAGATGCGTGTAAACCATTTTGAATGGTGAACTGAGCTGCGGTTTACTGTAACAAAGTAAACCCCATGTAAATTTATATCTTGCACTCAACACTATAAACTGTAATTGAAGGTCAATTTCCTTGAAGAATGTAGCATCACAGAGGTAAATGTTTTTATTGGAAAATAAGCATTTAACTTAGTGATATTTTGAACTTTGGGAAGGCATTGATTCACTTTCTTCATCAATGTACTGATAACAGTAAATACGTACTGATAACACTAAATAAAGATTAAATTGAAATACTCTTACTACCAGTGACTTTCTAGAATTTTTATTAATGGGTTCCAGTGCTTTAAAGCTAAGTGCTTTGTACCATCTGGAGTTTTATGTGAAAGTTTTGCATTTCAAATGTCCAGTTTTAAAGGTACTAATAAAAAGGACAAAGAGAGCCTGAAGGTTATTTGTCCTGGTCTTTTGAGTAGTATTTAAAGGATCTGAGATTCACATACACAGAGGTTTATGTGCAAAAGTAGATATTTTCTTTTAAAAAAATAAATTAATTCAAATAATGGAGTTATGTCAGCATTATCTATTAAGCAAAAATGCTATCTTTATTATGTTTGTGGGTTTTGGTGACCACTCAAGATTTTTGATGTGATGCAAGCAATTCTTAAAACTTGTCCCTACTATGGTGCACAATAGAAAAGCTTGTAAAGATGAGGCTCAGCAGAAAAATTATCACCAGTAAGCCGAGCTGTGGCATAAGTGTTTTCACACAAGCAGCAGCAGGAGCTATGCATCGTAGTTTTGGAATCTTTGATGTAATTCTTTACCTAGCTGCATTTATAACTCTTTATGTGCAGTCTGTACATATATTTCCTCATCCAGATGAAATGGTATGGTTTGCTTCTTAATGTCTGCAATTAAAAGTCTAAATAGAGTCTGCATCTAAAAAGTTAGTATTGCTTATTAGTAATGATAATTCAGTATTTTATTATTGTTTTCCTGTACTAGAACTTCTGCTCTGAAACTGTTTAAATCTTTGTGGACAGATTATTTAATTTCTTCTGGAAGTTCATCCCTATTGCAATCCATACTTACTATCTTACTAAATATGGTGTGCCTCTTGCTTTTGAGGTATTATCTCTTGCTTTCAGAAAAATGCACCCTGATGTGTGTGACTTTTTGCTGCCTAATTATCTCTTGTGTAGGCAATGATTGGTATGTCTTAATTAGGTTTGTTTCATTTACTGCTATTGACAGCTGGAGCCTTGGTTTACAAGAGGGTATCACCATTATTTGAGCTGGAAAAGACATTCAGTGAATGAATAAACTGAGCAACGTTTCTCATCGCTGGAGCAACAGACAGCTAAGAACCAAGTCAGAGTGGGCAGAAAGGAAAAGAAACACGTCAGGTTTTGGCAATCTTTCTTTTCCACTTCAGCAGTTAGAGAGACAGTGATAAAATCTAAAAATGCAGCAGCTACACTGCAATGTGCCCTGCTGGCAATAAGGCAAACAGTTCACTTCACAAGGACCAATTTAGAGGTGGCAAGCATTTTGAAAACACAGCTGTTCGTACAAAGCTACCTTTCAAACACATCAACTGAAAGAGCCACTTCTCAATTCTTGTCATTATAACCACTTTGAGCAGTTCTCAGGACAGAAATCTGGAAACGTCACTAACCAAAAATCAGGCACGGGACATTTAATGCCTCACCTGATTGTAGTTACAGCACTTGGGGGGTCTGGGGTTTTTTTACATGTTAGTTATGGAAATATGCAGAGTTCAGTTTGAACATGTAGTATCTTCCTGACAATTTTCTAAGATAATCCTTCCTTCTTTGTTGTATAATCACAGTAAAAAAAAATGTTTCCTTGGGGAATTTGTTATTACAGCACGATTGATAAAAAAAAGCAACAACTTATTTATTTGACCTATTTCAAGAATTGGCACAAGAATCTGGGGTTTTTTCCTCTCAAAAATGTGACTAGGTTGTTTTTGTTGAAATATGTACAGGAAGTTTGTGGCTGAGGCAGGAGTACAAGTTAGGTTTAAGCACAAAAAGATAATACAATATATTTTTAAAACAGAACCAGTCTTGAAACAAAATATTTCTAGAAGTTAGGTCTGCTAGCTTGTCTGATACAGTTGCTGGAAATTATATAGGCTTTGTAAAAATGGAAAGAATTTCTGCTAACATATGTAATCTTGCTTTCATTCCACTCTGGAGCAGAGAGTTTCATGCAGAATCCTGTTTCTCTTTACAAAAACAAATTAACAGTTTGCTATAATATGCTCTTACTTCTGTTCTTACATGAAACTACCATCTAGTGTCAAATTAAAACATGAATGAAAATCTTTGGAAATTAGTGTGTTTCTGACAATCTCAGTTCCAAGGTGTTCAACTTGGGCAGCTGAGAATATGGGATGACCATCGGATTTTAAGAGTCATAGGTTCAAAACCTCACAAGTGAGTATCTGAAATATCTGGATATGTTTGAAAAATTTGGTTAGGGTTTCCTGTTGGGATGCTGACTAATTTTGGAAATCTACTTTACTTTTTTTCTAATGATTGATTTTTAGAACTTCAGGCTGGCCTTGAATAGCAGTAAATGCGAGATGTAAAGGAAATGACAAAGCTACTTGTATTTAACCCTGGAAGCAATTTGCAGTGTCTGAATGATTATTTCAGCATATGTGTTTATATTTGTTCTGTGAACTTATTACACCTTCTTTTCATTTTTTTCCTTACTTGGAATAAATTTGCCTGAGGAAAAGCCACAAGCTTAAAATGTTCAATATGACTGTAAAACAGGACAAATCCTCACACCTTTGACCATTACAAGATAAGAATGACATGATTTTATACATCATTAAAAGTTTTTTGTATCCATGGTTATCATGTGCTTTGAGGTTACTTTAATTTACAGATAAAGATAAATTCAAAAAAACATTATAATCAGCTACATTTACATGAGATTTACCCTTTCACTGATTGAGTCTGGTCTACTATCCTTGTGCTGTTGTTTACTGTATCTTAATGCAGTTTAACAGATACCAGAGGAATTATCACCATGTACAATTAATTAAGAACTTTCTGTAGTTCTGTTTCTTGTATCAATCAAAAATTACATTGCAGTATTCTGGAAAACATTGCAATAAATCATAAAGCTTTGAAAATGCAGTGTTTAAAATAGATGTGATGAAAACAAAAAAGGTAAAATGGAAGCCGAAGGAATATGTACCAATACATATGGTATGTGATAATTTATTGCATATGCTATTTTAGAACTTTTCAACTTTTCAATGGACTTAAATGAACATTTGGTAAAACCTTCTTTTAAAAATCATAGGATGGAAAAGATATAGCGCTCGTTTTCCTAACCTATTTTAAACTGGGTTACCGTGACTGTCCATGGAATGTCAGGTAACTATGGGACCACCTGCATATGAAGTAAAGTGTTTGTCTGTCATAATCACAGCACTTAATAGAAATAGTATATAATTTTGTTACTATTAGCAATTTGGTGTCAGCAGCACCATTGTGCATTGGAGCCATACTGGTAGATAAGGACCTCACTGTCTTGTGTACTAACATGCAGCAAAGCAAAACTGTCAGCTTTACTTCACGGAGCTTAAAATTTAAATACAAGAAGAGGGACAACTGATGATTCAGACAGGGCTAGAAAAAAAAGAAGTCACTATGACGATCTCCAAATATCCTCAGGTTTATTCTTTTCCTCTAACCATTGTCTAGTAGTTTACTATCATGATCCTGGATTACTTTTCTAGGCTTCATTTTAGATTTTCTGTCTGTAGATCCCTCTCTCATGTGCTTTTAGCTTTTAATTATGCACTCCCTAGCCATTGAATACATCTGACCTTTTCACAAGTGTCATAGCAAAAGAAGACAAAAAATTTGTTTGATGATACTTGGTAAAGGAATTAATCATTTCAGTAATTACAGTTAGCTCTTTTTTTTTTCCCTTCTCCTAATATGAAGTGCACAAAATAATTTTTAAGTATTCTTTTTGAGTGAGCAGATATGTTAGAAAATTCTATTTAAATCACAAGAGGATGAATTTCAATGGAAGTTGCACATTTCTTTACCATTTGTGTTCTAATCTGTCATGTATGTTCTAATTTCTAATATGGCATTCCATATCTTGCAATATTTTTAATGTGTGGGAGTTAGACTACATCTAATGATTTTATATACTTGGATTAATTGTAAAAGAAACTTTGAAAAGAGTCTGAACTGATTTCTTATTTTGTTCCCTTTTAAATCAGATCTTGAATGTATAATTCTGATACTTTTATTTAAAAATTTAACTCATACTGCTAGTATTACTTGATTTTTTTTCTTAAATAATAACTGCGCATATTTTTTCTAGTTTTCAGAGAAAATAGTAAGGATTAAATGTTAAAAATAAAGTTTCAAAGTACTTAAATCTTTGGTATCGTTGTTATAGTTCTTAACTTTAGAAAGGTTTCGCTGTGTAAGTGGCTTATTTATCGTTGCCATTATCAAGCAATTATGTCAAAAAAAATATTGCTGTAACTTGGGAAAGTAATGTGTTAGTTTAATTTAGATTTATTCGTACATGTTCAACTTCTTTTTGACAGTTATCATGTCAGTAGTGGAGAAGCACATATTGGCAGTTACCTAGGCACATAGTTGGCAAGACAGCAGTCACGTTCTGGATGTGGGTGAGTGTACCCAGTTACCAGATGCTTCAAGCAGATGGCCAGAACTAAAGACGAGTGAGACCAGTTTTGGCTTGATTTTCTAGAAAGCTACCATACTATAGTGCATTTGACTAGTAAAGAAGCCTAGCCAAAATCCAGCAGAGCTATTGGCAAAATCTGCATTTTATGATTTATATTTTTTTCTTTGTGGATCTTGAAATGTAAATATTAAACACGCCTAAAACATAGAAATAAGTGTGTTCAGGTAGTTGTAATAAAGAAAGTGGCTGTACTTAGCACATAATATTTTCCTTGGGAATTCATTAATTTATCTTTTTTTGATTGATCATGGGAAAATGGTTACTGTAATAATAGCATAATAATAAACATGATAATTTTAGGACTTACAATTTCTAGTCTATCATTTTTTCAGTAACAAACATTTAGGCTTGAAAGACCGAAATTAATTTAAATCGTCAGTCTTTAATGGCAGACTCCTAGTGTTTAGTGAATGCACCTTTTATTTTTTGGTATATTTGTGATTTGTTTTGGGAAATGGTCATGTCAAGGTAAATGCTCTCGTAATAAATAAAAAAATATAATTTCCAGTGTGTACTGTATTAATTATCAACTATCATAATCTACAGATATAAAAGGGCTTAATGAATGCAGGTATATCAGGAATATCCTGCTACAATCCCAGCCAGTGCTCCCCATTCAATGGCTAGTCTGGCCCAAACCACAACAACTTGATGTATACTTACAACATACTACATGGAATGTGGTTTAAGATCCATGAAGGGAAAAACTTTATTGCTTGTCATTACAGTAAGCAGAAATTCCTTGCTAAAAACAGAAACAATTTATTTTTGAGGTGACAGTAGTGGATAATATTTTCTATATCATGAATTTTCCTACCAAATTAGGCTGAATTGCTTTGACTTTATAATTGTGAATATATTAGGTGATTACTTTAATTCTGAGCCACCTGGGCAATCGGGTTCACAATGTATTGTTCAACAGAAATGAATAATTTTTTTTCTAATTTTGCTTGAGGCAGTGTAGAGAAATGGATTGATGAAAAAACAATTTCAGGATGCAAAAACTGACAATGCGTGAACCAGAATATTATTGTAAAGATTAGGAAATAAAAGTTCTGTTTTCTGCTGTGTTTTATATTGGTTGGAGTGATTTATGCATACTCATAAATTACCAGCTCATAGAGATACTGTCATTTCTGATTGCAGAAACTATTTTGATTTGTATTTAGTGTTAATTACAGTTTTTGCTCAGCTAAGCATCTCATTAATAACATTGCATGTTAAGTTTTTTTATATGATTTGCAAAACTAATGTTATTTTCAGACCTGACATTATTGCTTTTTGTGCTTTTATGACCTATTCGTCAGCTCTAACCCACACTATAGGATTATCATGGTTCATTTCTTATTTCCCCAGAAGTGAATACATTAAAATCCTGATCTTATTTTCTCTTTATGACTTGCTTTTTAAAATAACACCATTAGAAAGAGGATAAATACAAGATAAATAAACAGCAGCACTTACTGCTAAGTACAGTATCCCTTCTACTGTGTGTGGCACTACAGCTAAATAATCATATAGTTCCTGGAACAGTAACTGAATCCTCTTTCAAGTGTTTTGCTTTTCCTTTCAAAATTGCAAACTTAGTTAAGCCATTATATCTATTGAGCTTACATAGATTCATAGCCATCTTCCCTACTCCATCTTTCCCCAATGTACAATCCTTCTAGTGTTTTCTATTATTTTAAAAGTATTTTTTGTATTTTGTCTAAAGTGAAAAATTCACTCAGTCCCTTAATGTTAGATGATTTGGCTCATTAGCATGTCACCGAGCAGGATTATTTTGATTATGAAACCTACATGATAAAGCCACATCTTGATTTTGTATTTCTTTCTTATGTCTCCAGCATCTGTCATCCTTTTACATCACCTTTCTGCATTTTGGATGCCAAATCTGACAGCAGTGTTAAAATTAACATTATGATCTCCCAGAGAATTTTGACCAGTATTTACTGTTCAAGTATTCAAGTCAATCAACCAGATTGTGATCACTGTACTCAAAGCTTGTGCTAGATTTTCCTTGACAAGCATAATTTCTCTTGCATTTTGTTGTGATTCCTACTTACAATTCAAAGACTAGGCACAGATATCTGCTGTGGGTGCATGTGTAAAGACACGTAGGAACGCTACCTCACCTATTACGATAAGAATGTTAGAGATGCACAGATGTGTTTGTGCAATGAAATGCATCTTGCTGGGGGAAAATGTCTCTTCAAACTGAACAAAAGATGTTTCAATTAAGATACTGAAAAGGTCCCATTAGTGGTGGTTAAGGAATGATAGAATGAACAGTTTTGTTCATCGCTGGTGTTGGAAGTGAGTAGATGAACCATTTCAAATTGTCCTTCCAGTTTGTCCTTCCAAAGATGGATTAGGTGTAATTTTGTAATGGTAATAATGTTAAGTTGAAGCAACCTGCTTTTTTTATTGTAAGACATTTATTTTTAAGTCTGACTACAGCCTTTCTGCTTTCAGACAATGGCATGGTTCTCTTCTCCAGCAGTAAAACAACTTGAATAAGTAAAGAAAGATATTTCAATAGTGTGACATTTCAATAGTGTGAAATGACAAATTATGCTTTTAGGGTCTCGTAGTAATTTCTACTTCAAATTTGGAAGACATCAGAAGGAATAGCAGAAGTAAGGAGAAAGACATAGCGTGCTTGCTTACTCGTAGGAGGACGACTGGCACTAGAATGCCAAAACCCATTAGTTTCATTTATCAGCTATGGGTAAGGACTCTCATGAAATGCTGTATATGGTTCTGGTCACTCAGGTTCAGTAAAATAAAGTGGAATTAGGGTGGAATCTGATAGTATGAAGAAAATGATCCTAAATCTTTGTGTAAGGAAACTAGGAAAAAAATACTGCTTCCTCTGTAAAACAATTTTAGATTTGTTGACAAAAGAGGAGAAATAGCTGTTGATTTGTTGTACAAATATTAAGTACAGTGATACATCATTTACAGGTAAATAAGGAGTAGTTACATATATTGAAAAAGCTGGAGTTGTTTCTCTCCGTATATATACATGATAATTCTAAGAAGATATGTCAACTAAGGGCCATAAGAAGATTTAAGTGCAAAAATGTTCTTCCAGTTCTTAAAAACATTCTCAGAAATTGTTCCATCATATTGCTGCTGATTTTCATTGAATTAATAAAATTTTCTCCCCAGTTAACTAGGAGTACCTATGGAAACTAACTAGAAGTAATGGAAAATATATACTAGCATGTATGGAAAATAACTAGGAGTACGTCTGGAAAAAATGTAACAGGCAAACATAATTGAAGAACACTTTTTGTCCTATGTACATGCCCATGAAGCATTTGAAGAAAATAAGATTTCTGGATACGTATCGTAAGTTCTAGAGTACATCCCGTGAAGTAATAGAAGAAAGTAGAATCAGAAGGGTAGAACAATGTCTTTTTTTCTCTGATGGATATTTCCATAACATCATCAGAAATTGCTCTTGGGGTTTTAGAATTTTCCACTGTTCTCTACAATAAGCAAAATCAATTGGGATACCAAAGTTGCCTAAGTTTCTTTAAAGTCATCCATGTAATTTGCAATATTTAAAGCTATACATGTTGCTGTAGTTCAGAAGAACCACAGAACAGAAGAAAAGTACAATATACCATGGGAGAGTTTAAAGCAGAGGACACATATCAACTCTCTGAAGTTTGGAAGGGTTGATTTACCTCTTAACTGGTCCTTCCTCAGCTAGTATGTTGTAACAGGGCAGTGTCTCAACAGCGTTTGATCCACCATCTCAAAAAAGAGATTCAGGTGACGAGGTGGTTCTCTAAAAATGTAAGTAGGTCTACTTTCTTCTGTGTAATAGGTAGTGCAAATACAAGACCAGTAGCCAATGCGCTTGGTAGAGTTAGCTGATGCCATACACAAACCAATACCAATAAATGTGCATTGGGGACTAATTTGGTTAACCACAATTTAAACAGATAAACGATGATAACTTAGCTTTGGCATGTGACTTTTTCTGACAACTCCTATAAATGTGAGCTGAATATGTAGTTTAAGTTCTCCTGTAGTATAATTATCCTTCCTTCAGGCAATAGTTGTCACCTTGTTCAATATTATAATGATGGAAGTTATAAACCACCTGTCTGTCTCCTCACAAATGACTCTGTGTCCTCTGTTAATGAGCATGGAAATGTCACTTTAAATTGCTTTAACATTCTTAGTACAAGGAAAACAAAGCATGGAAAGCATTTGAAGTTCAAAATCCATACCAGTTCTTAAGCTTGTGTTAGTATGCTTTAAACTGTCCTTATCATGGTATCCTATTGTATGTGGGAAATGCAAATTTTGAAAGTAAATCCAGATTTAACATTTATCATTTGGAACAGGGAGTGCAGAATGTGTGTTCTAACTCCTGTATTTTCAAACCCTGACTGATCAGGTTCAGTTTCCACTACTGGTTGTGGAAAATGATCATGATGGATTCCTGAAATTCCAATTCTGAAGCGCCATCCAGTAACTTTCAGTTGGTTGAAGGTTGAGGTTATTCTGGAATTAAATGAATAGGTGAAGCAAGACATCTGAATGGGTGAGAACTTGAAAAGTCCTGAAAACATTTCCCTGAAGGTGATAGAATGCTCTTTTCTGTCTCCTGTCATTCACAAGAGATAATGTGAGCCACATCCAGGGAAGATGAAGGAGCATTTGAAAGTTACAGAAGTAATGAGTAGAAACCTATAGCAGTTACGAGGTGAAATAGCTTTGTTTGGCAGTCCTTCAGAGCAGGCTTTTAGGATTGATCAAGACTTGCATTTCAAGCAGTAAGGAAAATACCCTAAAGGCCATAAAAATGTTTGGCTTGAAAATTGGGTTTCAGTTTCATTATATTTCCCATGTTACTGCTAAACATTAGAATTCAATGATAATTGATTAGTTACAAATAAACTGCTGTTTAGTTGCTTTTTTCCTACAAATAATTATTCTTCAAGGGTCAACTTTTAAAACACTTAGAACATTTTTAGTTAGTTAATAAAAGCCTGTCTTGGAACAAAATACTGAAGAATTATTGAGATGAGTTCTCTTTACAGTCAGGATGTCTAAAACCCTTTTAATGTCCTTGTGGTTTATGGAGTCATATGGACACAGAAAACTGATATTTGCTAGTCTAATGTTTTAATGAAAGATGGAGATTCTACTGCAGGTGGAGACATAGATATTTAGTTACAAAAAACTAGCATTACCTTGAAAGAAGCAAAAATGAAAGACTGCAGTTGCATATTGATGAAGATAAAGCAAAGCTTGGGATTGCTTTGAAAATTGTCATGTAGTGATCTGCACCAGTCCAAAAAGGTTTCACAACAGGTTGAGCAAGTTGTGTTATTAGTAACTTGGTCTGTTACTAAACCCTTTTTTTGTCAAAGAAATTCCTGCTTTGACATGGATTGTTGTTTTGTTGAGAGTTAACAGATCTTTTGAATATATCTCCATCAGGACTGTGCATCCTTTTCCTTATCGTGGCTATCCAGGATGATGATCTAATAAATAAGGCAGTATCAAGGATGTTTTGAGTACAGGCAATGCTCACTTAATATTTGCAAATCAAAAAGTTAACTATTAACTATGCTCAGCTGACAAACAGTCATAGTTGTTTTTTCTTAGGCTGAGTAATCTCTTTTTAATACTGTGTACCTACCAATCTGATATCCTAGAAAATATTAAGGTGAAGGAGTGTTGATGAGTTTCATTTGTTCCTCTTTCTGGTCTTCCAAGCTGTTTTCAGGTGTTTCATTCTTTCAGGAATTGCTATACGACCTCCTCTTTGTGGCTGTGTCAGAGAAGTAAGAATTCCATTCTGTTAAAGCAGAAAAGCCCCTATTGATGCCCTCAAATACTTCTTCCCTATATATGAACTCAGTTTCTAGAACTGTTAAGGAGAGAGAGGCAACATTTCTCTCCTCTGAACTTGTTACAGAACGTAAAAGAACCTTACAACATGCTAACTATTTTTGGTCAATGGGAAGGTTTGTTTTGATTTATTTTGCTTTACTGTATAGATAAGATAGTAGATTATATACAAATGTGATCCTTGAAATGAAATGGAAAAAAATCTGCACATTCTAGTGAAAAAAGTCTTTCTGCTTCAGTTGCTTTATTGTGCAACAGCATATTTTTCAAGCTGTTATTAAGGTTTGAAATGATTAGCCTTCATTAGTTTGGTAATTAGTTTAGGCAGATTGTTTTGGAACAGGCTCATTGCTATCGTACTGCTGCTAAGTCTATCCCATTTTTGTTACAAAAGTTACTCTCAAAGAATTTTTCACCATGGTTTTAATTGCTTTCTCTTTTAAAAATAACAATAGCTAAGAAGCATGAAACAAAATTTGTTTCACTGGAAAAAATCCTTAATTCCAGAAGCTACACACACTGGTTTGATATTTTAATGTTTAGACGTGTTAGGCTTCCATTCTGCATATTGCAGGGTTAGATGGGTTTTACAAATAGGTATCAGACAAATGTGATAATTATTTGGCTCTCTCAGGCAACATACTTTTAAAGCAACAGTTGTTGTAATACAGTCTTTATTGAATATCCTTTTTTATGTTCAAAATTATTATCATCAGATTTTAGTGACTTCTGTCTGATATGACAATATTAATGGGGGCACTGACACTTGTGGTAATAGCGCATCTATTTCTTCATAAAATAGACCTTCTCAGTAGAATTAAAGTTGCAGAGATTGGCCATAGGAAAGGAGGATACAGATAGAGTATTCTGCAGTTTGAACATGTGTTAGAAT
Source organism: Chionis minor (assembly GCA_013398295.1). Classification (NCBI taxonomy): domain Eukaryota; kingdom Metazoa; phylum Chordata; class Aves; order Charadriiformes; family Chionidae; genus Chionis; species Chionis minor. The sequence goes on along the minus strand of VZSF01006075.1, from coordinate 70,439 downwards.
CCAGCTGAGGTTAATTGTGGTCTCATTTAATTTTATGACTTTTATTGAAAATATTCAGAATACCTATAGATTGGAAATCAACTTAAAGTAGCTCCATCCATGTCTCCTGACCTTGCATGTCCTGATTTGGGGGGTTTGATATGTAGCATTCATAGTCTTCCTGCCAGTCAGCTTCAGAGTGTAAAAAGGAAAGTATTTGTTAAGAAAAGTTATCAAACTATTCAGCATGACTATGATTTTTTTTTTTTTTTTTTTAATTTGGTCATCGCAGTTGCAGCTTAGCTTTGTAAAATAGCTGTGGAATTATGAGGAATTTGTTAACTTCCTCCTTGATGGGTAGAATTCTAAGCACAATTTAGAGTGATAACATTGTAATAAATCTAATGTTGATTTATTCTGAGAGCTATAGGTAAAAAAGTTATAACATTTTTTGTCTGCTAGAACAGACGGGGGAGAATAAGATGAGGGCAAAGAGAAAGGAATTTTTAATTTTTTTTCTATTTTGTCATTCTCTTGCTCACCATCTTTGGAAATTAACTGAGTTGGAAGTAAAACTGAACTGGTATTAGCTTAATTCTACTTCTGCTCAGTGAATTCCAACACTTCTCGGGGGAGGGGAAGGGGGGAATAAATGTCATTGCTTGGTCCTTTGAGAGCTTTTCACTTCTCAGGCTATGGCTATCTGTCTTATGGCTGTTTGGGGATCCATGTGGTAAGAATTAGACTTCTCACTCCTTTCTAGGCCCAAAAGAGACAAGTGAAACCAGCAATTATCATGCCATCAGCCTCCTACAAGAGCTGACCTTTTATCATACATAGTCTGAAAGATCTCAAATTCTAACCTAAGCTCCATGTCTCTTTGGGTTTTCAATGTTTCCTACTTTCTGCAGTGTGCTGTCATATGTATTAGATTTCACTTATCAGTTCCAGATTACAGAATTTAACTGAATATTCTTTTTAATGCTTCTTTTTTTTTTGCATTTAAGCAATTAGAATGAATACAATAATTCATATTTGTTGTTGATATTCTGAGTTTACTCTTTACTCTGCGTAATACTTTCTGTTGGAGCTACTTTCACAGTGAATGACTCATTTTTCATAAACTATTGCTCATGAACTTTGTTGAATCCAAACCAGAATTTGCTTTGCAGCTGTACAATAGACCCAAAATTCATTTTGCAGAGCTTTTTGTGTGAGCACATTTATTCCTACAAACAAATTTGAAAAGTAAAAAAAGGATGCAAATACTGTCCTGAAATACCATTCAGAATGTCTCAGTAACCTTTGCAAATAGTTTTAACATTTTTCGAGAGGTTTGTCTTCCTATGTTATAGACATAAGTTCTAAAAATACTAGAAATACTTCTAGAAATACTTGTAAACTATTTCCCGAATTCTTATATGCAAGGAAGTTGAACAGAACAGTCTGGTGTACAGTGTTTTTTTTCTGCTGAGAGATTCTTTTTATGCCACTTAGAAAAGTCTGTTAATTCCTAAGGGCTTAATTGTGTCTGGTTAGGCATAGATTATAGAATAGTGTGGTGATGAGCTTCATTTTCTAAGATAACCACATGGACCTAGAGTGCCTCTGGAGCTTAGACTTGTACAGAGTCACAAAAAACCTTATCTTTCTAAGATAACCACATTGGCCTAGAATGCCTCTGGCTGTGGAAATGGTGGATTTGAGGACAAGAACTTGAATACGGGGTTCTCAAATCTCATTTATGGTATGAAAAGCAAAAATCATCCTAAGCCACTCTTTTCCAGATAAGCAATAAGGTTTCTGACTGCTCCTTCCTCTCTGCCTACTGACAGAGATCTAGTCACAATCAGGTTAGGCTTGCATCAGTTCGCTTCTGTTGTTAAAAATAAAAATGAAATTTTATTAAACCGAAACATGTCATAATAAAGAAGCTACAGTTTTAGACGCCATATCGTGAAGTTTCATTGGTAAGAACAGAAAAGTATTGCACAGATAAATCGTCTGGAAGGTTCATTATACACACCAAATTATTGCTTACTTACTTTGAAACAACACATCTATGGCCTTGACATTTAATCAGAGCAAGAATGGCATTTCTTCAATCTCATATTCAGTAAGTTACCAATTAAAATTAGTTTTCTTAAGGCCAGTAAAATACAAAATGCTTGTTATTTTTATACAGATTTTTCTTTTATTACTTTATGTGCTTGTGCTTTCCCTTGAAGACGTGTTTAGCGACTTTAGAGTGGCTTTTAAAAAAATTTCTTTCTCTCTCTGTTTCTTTGTCTCATATATTTATTTCATCTGTTTATGTATTTATACCAATACAAGACAAAGCACAAGCAGGATTTTCTTTAAAAATAAAGAGAACATATTCTAGACATATATGTTTACACTCAGATAACCACTCCGAATATTCCTTGATAGAAATGAAAGTTTACCTAATATTTTGACTCTAGTTTTACTTGTCCAATAGAGATGTAGATTATGGTTTATTGGTATTTACATCCTTGGTAATTGTTTTGCATCGCACTATAAAAAACTAGGCTGAATACATGCATAACATATTAGAAATGCCATTAAGCAAATGATTCTGAATTAATGTTTTCCCTCACTATGCTATGCAAAATAATTTTTCCCCAATTAATTTTCAATTGATCACTCTATATTGTGCCCCAAGGGAATGCAAAAAAAAAAAGTCTGTTTATATGTTCCCTGCTATTTTGTTTCTGTAGTTTGATTAAACTAAGTATCAAAAGAATAATTTATGTGTTACTAAGGGTAAATTCTTTTGAACTGTAAAAATCTAATAACTTATTTGTGTGTCCATGTTCTGGACTAGCATAACATTGCACCTGAATTTATTGTGTTTATTTTTATATAGCTGAATTTTTTTTTTTTAAGTTTCTGTGCTTCCAAAGGGAAGAACATGCTTTTAGCATTTGGACTGCCCAACATGTGTAGGTGTATGCGGTATATATGAAATTAATGTGTTAGTCCAATTCATAGTCATCTCATAAGCCTTCATTAGTGTCTGAGGCACGCACCGCTTGAATTCTTCCCAAAGCCGAAATACAGAATTAACCTCTATTTCTTTATCCTCCCAATCCAAGCGCTTCCTATACTACTAGACCTCTCAAAACTTCTGACCTGTTCAGGACTTCTACAAGTGCTGCTGTTTTTCTCATCAATCTAATACTATAATTTGCAGTTTTAGTCAAATCCCATTCTTCCTAAGTTTTACAAAATCTCCATCTCTGATAACTGCATAAAAAGTGTATCCGGGCTTCTGTTTTCTTCTGCTGAGCTGTTCCTTAACTTTTCTATTCTTTCCTAAGGTACATTATGACACAGAATAAATAAGCAGAGACAAGTAAAATAGGCAAAGCAGCATTTACTGGTTAGAGCTTGTGAAACTAACTAGTGAGAAGAATATTCAAACATGCAAATGCCATTTTTAAATTTTTATTATTTTATTTCAAGTACAAATTTAAAAATATTTTTATTATCTGAATGTGCACAGTCATGTATTCAGAATGAGGAGTCAGGATTTAACCAAGTCTTTTCCTCTAGCCTGTCCAAAAATATTTTCATGTAAAAAACAGAAAAAAATTCTCTGGGAGATAGGAAAAAAAAAGCTCAACGTTCCTAGCTTGACCCTATAAACTATAAATTATGAGTCCTGGCTTGATTCCTTTGCTGACTGCTTAGAAAAAAGTCTGTCTCCAGCACCTGGGCTAGATCTCAGGTGGACAGAGAGTCCTCTTTCCAGCCTTCAAAATGCAGAAGAATGACAGAGTTTTCCTTAAGGTGTGTTCATTAATGGCTGACTTGGCTCCCTTTTTAGCATGCTGATTTTTTTGTGCTACTATTGCAAGACATCTCCTCGTAAATTATATAGGGCCTAGACACGTAACAAAGAGTTCACTTCATTTGGGGAGGGAGGGCAGATAATTAATGATTAACTGCGAAATGCTTTAATTCTTACTTTGAACCAAACCTTAACCTTTGACGGATGATGGAAATTGGACATCTACCTGATGATTATGCTTTGGAAGATGACATCTCCTACATCATTAAAGAAGTTTTCAAAGGTTTACTGGTTTGGTATAGAAGTCTAATAGAACTGTAATGAAAGAAGAATGCAGAAAGCAACTGTCAAGTTGGACAGAGTATACATTTTTCTCCATACAACTCTTAATCTTTGTTTTTAATTTACACATTAAGAATAAAGAAAATGAGATTGCAAAAAGAAACGCGCAAAATAGATACAACTACTCTTTCTTTAACATGCCTTCTTAAAACTTTGAGAAAATACGTGTACACATTGTGACACTTAGTTCCTGATTCTCTGTGGTGCCGAGAGATCCTGATAAAAGTGCACAGTATTATTCTGTCATAGGCTGCTCTGTATCTCAGAAATAAACTGAGTAACATGTGGCAGTTGCTAGGGTAACCATTTTTTGCATTTTGCAAGAGAAGTCCAAGAATAAAACACATGTAAATTTACAGTGTTGAAAGCAGTATCATATACATTCTCATATTCTCAATTTGTTTTTTATGGTTTTCCTCTATAGTATTTACATAACAATGAATTAGATCTGCTGGAGCTTTTACCTTGAATCTCTCCATACACTTGTATTTTGTCTGGCTCCAGAAGTCATTTAAACATGCAGCTACTAAGCTTAAACTAGTTTTCGTCCTGTCAAACTATCTAAATTTACCATCAATAAGATATAGCTGTGGTTGCTGTAAGTGCTGATCGTGTTTCCTGGGTGTGATTATCAGGTCATGTAAACAGAAATGAAATCGAATTTTAAAAGTTGTCTTGTGCACTTAAATATTACTTCCTGTAATTTGTCAAATTCCATTAAGTGTCTATCTTGAATCAAAATGTCTGCAAGCATTAGAAAGACCAGATTTTGTTGTTCACAGAAGAGTCCAATTTAGGGCCTGAACAGGAATTCTTATTAAAGCAAACTGTTTTGTGCTTGTTTTGGAAAATGTTTGGTAATGAATTCTGCAAATTGTTGCATAAAGAGAAATGCATCCTTGTTATAAGAAAAAATAATTTTATAAGGTATCATTAACATTTTTATTTTAATTATGTTCAAATACTTGAAAGGCAACAAGCAGACTTTGTCAGACAGATGTAAAGATCATAGCTAAGCAATAGTCTATGGTACTATGTTGGTAATATTTTGGTGAAATCCTTGGTACTTCTAAAACTTCTTTGTACTTTGTACTTTTGAGTTTAGAGTATGTTTGTGTTGAAATATTGATTTAGAGAGTTGATATAGTACCAGTGATTAGTATCAGCAATATAATTTGTGTTTTTCAGAAACATTTTCTTAAAAAAAATTATCAATTTTTACTTTACTACAAGCTTTTACTCATGCTAAAGAACAACAATGCAAACTGTCTGCCCAAGATTGTTTCTAATATGAGAAAAATATTTTAAAGGCTTCCCAATCCTCCCTCTAATCTCATGACAGTGATTTTATGCACCTTCAGAACTTAGAACTGAAAAGCCTGTATGATGTTATCCACTAATAACATTAGAGCAAACACTGGAATTTAGTGCTGCAGCTTATTTCTCACCTGATTTACACTCCGTGGCTTCAATGAAGTTACATATAATGGTATAGCATGGTTCTAGTTTGTCATCCTTTGCACGTTGCTGTCTTTTTTCAAAGATTAGGACTAAAAATGGTGTTAATTTAATCATCTATATAAGGGTACTCTAGATTTTAGGCGACTCTAATTGACCGCTTCATGTTTCTTAAATTACTCTGGTAAACGTAATTACTGGATGAATCTTGATATTGGAGATAACTATGAGAAACTCAGCACAAATAATAGCTCCAAACTGGCAAGATTTCTCTGCAGAATCACTCCTCATGAAACTTGTTGCAGGTTTATATCACATAAAAAGTGAAACAGTTTAAGTATATTCACTACATGACATGAAAGCCAAAGTTTACCGCTTAATATGAAATGGTCATTATGCTAATTCTAATCCACGGTTGCTAATGCTGTATTTTCAAGACTTTATATAAAACTGTAGTATATTCAGCCCCAGATTTGTGGAATACACTGAACACCTTGCTGAACAGAAATACACAGATTAAAAATTAAGATGATAGTGTTTCAAGGAATTGTTCTACTAGAAAATAGTAATTTTCTGTTATCTGAATAAAGAGTGTGCTCTTTTAAAAATTTTAAACAAGATAGGAAGACACTTAAACAATTTTTATTTTCCTGCTGGGATGTGGTCAAATTATACTTTTCTTGGTAGGTAAGAACAAAGTAAATGTTACCTCTTGGCTAAATGGAGTTCTGTTTCCTTTATAGCTGTTAGCAGTCTGTCAGACTGCCTACCTCCTCAAAATTTTCGACTTCATAACACTGGCTCAGAGATCAAACTCAAAACATGTAGCAAGACAGATTGGACAGTGCCTTTCACCCATGGTAGCATCCTAATTGCTCTCCTCCGATGCAGTCACACCAAAGACGTCTAAGCAGGCTCTGATGGGGACAGTGGTGCTGTAGATTGTTACCTAAGACAATGTGGGCACAGGAGTAAGCCCCTCTACTGAGAGGACTGTAGCATCATGGAAGACTCAAGTTGGAAGGGACCTCAGTAAGTCTCTAGTCCAAACTCCTGCTCAAAACCAAGTCAGCTGTTACGTCAGACTAACTTGTGGAAGGTAAAAATCAAACTTTGGTGTTTCTTACTAGTTGCTATACAGGATTTATTAATCTTGTCCTTTGACCTTCCCATTTCACATAGATCGTGGTTGATTTTGGTTCATGTGAATTCAATACTGTGCTTAGACATGCCAACCACAATTTATTTTTAAGCAATGCTAATGCAAATTTATTTTTTATGGAATTAAACATTTTCCTGAGCCCTGATTATTGATTACTTCATATCACTTCTGTTAAAATATCTACATTTCAATTAATGATAGAATAGGTGACTTAAAGTTTACTCAGACTTTTTGAAAGTTTGGCTAAGCTTTACATGAGAGATTGAATAGCAATATAGTGGATTAATACCACAACTTTTATATGCTTATCATTGAGTAGTTGTAGATACATAGTCTACAGTCTCAATGTAACATTTCCATGCCATATTTGTGTCAGGCATGCAGGGTATGTGTTTATATAAACCTTTTATCAATTTATCTTCATTTTTTGTAGTGTTTTCTATGTCTTTGTGCTGTTGCTAGGGCTGATATAATTACATACCAACACAAGTCTTTGTTTGAAGAACTGATATATAAAACAAATTTAAAACAGTAAAGACTGCAAAGACTTAATCCACATTCACGAGGTAAATGGAAAGTTCTTTATTACTTTCTGTGAAATTTTAGTAAACCTCAGAGGCTGTAAGAGCAGTGATGAAGAATAAAACTTGAAAATCAGAATGTTTATGGCTTGTCCAACCCTTAAAAGATCAAAAGGTATTTCAGTTTGGAACAGAAGGCCAGGACCTGTGTTGGTGTAACTCCAAGTATGCTGACTCCAAGTATGTGCATCTATATAGTTTACCTCAACTGAGATGGTGACCAAGTACCCTAAATGTAGTTGAGAATTTAGATGATGTGTGGTTAATTTAACATTTCAGCAGTTAAATCTTTGAAATTACATGTAATTTTACTTCTCTATTCTGGTTATGGTTGACACCTACTGAAGGCAATAATGAAGGCAAAGATCTAGGTTGCATTGAGAAGCCTCTGTAAGCAGTTGGAAGCACTAACAATCAGCAACTTAAAGTGTAAACTTTATTAGAGAAAGTTCTTTTATGCAAGTACCTTAATATAAATTGAAAAAACTTTCTCTGACTTCCACTTTCAAAACCCTCAAGGCAAATACATAGTTATAAGAGAATGCATTCTATTCTATTTGAATCAACACTTTTCCAATGAATTCACACATTTTTTTAGTTGATAAACCATATAAATAATACAATCATTTTAGAGCAGCTTCCAAATGCAACTGTGAACAGGATTAGTAATGGGTATAAAAGCTAGAAAGAAATTATTCCAAACCGTAGAAGAACATATAGAAATAGCTACTATAACTTCTGTCATTAAAATGGAGCAACAAAGAATCTAGCATTACTGTAATTAACACTGAAAATATCCTTAATGTCCTGTAATGTAGACATTAAAGTCTGCCTATTCCTTTCAGAAATCTTTTTTAAAAATTTAGTAAAAAATACTAAATTCTCTCCATAACATCAGTGACATCTGGGCTAGTAACTTGAGAGGATAGGTCAAAATACGTAAATGAAATAATTCTGTTTTTTTAGTTGGTGGGTTTTTTTTTTCTCATTTCCTTTTTATTCCCAAGTGTGACAGTAATGATCATGAACAGAACAGACTTATTGAGATATGCTAACTAGAGGTGAATGGAGCATTCTTTGAGAATAGCCAAATTCAATGTTAGACATCTTTTTGATAGACTGGAGAGGATGGATTTATGGAACAAACATGAAGATCTGAGTGTCAGAGGATCACAGTATATTCTTTACTTTTCCAAGAGATATAACATATTAATGGACAAGAGAAAGGTACGTGGGACTAGAATGGAACTGGAGAAAACAGGACACAAATCATTAACAGTCACAAAAAATTCTAAGTTACAAGTTAACTGTTATGACTAAAGAGTAAAAAGCCAAAGTTTTATAGTAAGTTCCTCCTCTGAATATTTGGGAGAATTGAGTTAAACTCTTGCTGCTACTAATGACAGGAATAGGAATATATCTTTGATGTCCATGCTATTTAGACAAATCTTTTTACTTTCCTCATTCATTTGCCAAGTAGCCATAGAAATACAAAATAAAACTAGTTTGATGGTGGAGTTTTTTTGGTTTGGGTTTTTTTTTGTTTTTTTTTGTTTTGTTTTGTTTTGTTTTCAACTAAGTAAATGAATTACGGGAACTCTTAAAAACAAAATGTGTGTAATCTTATTCCATTTACTCACAGGTGATAAAATGGAAATGTAAATACTGATTTCCTTCATGGAAAAATATTTACTACAGGAAATTGAAATGCAAATAGGAGGAAAATTTACAGAGGAGATCATGTATTTCCATTTTGAAACATTATTGTAATATCTACAAGTTACATTTCAAGGTGAGGTGCATATTAAATATTGAAGAGATTTGCTTCTCCTTATCAGGACTGGTGATATGCTATTAATTGTTTCTGAATATTACTGTTTCCTCACACAGGCAAACCAGAATGCAAACTACTTACCAAATGTTTGGTATAATTCTGCTTAATTAAACTCCGTTTGACCAGAAGTTGAAAACTGGATTTCTTTCCAGGGCTGCCCAGAGTGTACTGCTTGAAAAACTACCTAGCCAACTTTTCTAGGCAATATGGACTGCGATTTCAAGTTTTTTGTAACTGACTAGGTAGATTTGCTTTTATTGGAAATCTTGTTTTTCAGAAAGTTGTGGATCTTCATCTAGATGTTTTAGATAAAAAGGCTGTACCACAACCTGTATAATAATTAGGATTATTCTAAACAAGAAGAAAAGTTCTCAAGGAGTCTTTTTTGCCTTTTACTTTGCAGCATGAGTGGAAATGAAGCAACATGATGAATTTTGTATTTCTAGATAGAAAAATGATGAAAACACCAAAAAGTAAAGAGAAAAAGCATTTACGAATCCTGCTGCATCTGTTGACATCAATGGGATTTTGCTATTTACCACAAATGGAAGTAAAATTACACTCAAAGATGGCAATTCTGAGGACCATCTGTGAAAGGTTTCTGGATTGTTCTATCTAGTATGGAAATTTCAATGGTAATAGTTTCATTTGTTTGTTTTTAGCAGATAGTTCTCTTATAATTACTTTTACACAGAACTCTGTTAAAACAATGTTAATGGGAAAACGGAAACAAACACAATTAGCAAAAAATTAAGAAGAAATAAAAGATAATAATTTCAGTTGAGGCTCCCACAATGGTTTTGATCCAGCCTGGTTCTACTGAGGTATTTGAACACATCAGAAATCACCAGCAATATGCAGTACCACCAACTCTAGAAGTACAAGAGAGGGCAATTTATGCTTTAGTATCTGTGGTTAATGAGGCAAAATTATAGATACTGCGTGAGTTGTAGTTAATCAGATTTTCTTTGGTTTATATCTTAAAGTTGAAATGTGTGTTATAAATGAAAGTGTATTATTACAGAATGAAAACTTGTATTTTGTTTTTATCATGCTTTAAGCATCTGTAGCAGTGTGAACGCAAATGCTTTGGCTCCCCTGACTGCTGCTAAAATAGAGCAGTGGTGAGGATATGATCCAAGGGTACCAGAACTTGTTCTGAACTGTGGGTTCTTGGTAGGAAGCTCAGAAATGAAAATGCACTATTTTAACAGGTAACACTACTGAAATATAGAGCTAAGTTCATTGTATGAAAATTACTCTCTGCACTAATATCTAAGGGGATTGCTTCCTATCCGAGTGAGTCTAGGGTTTGTATGATGTGTGTCCAAACATGCAAATTATTCTTGGGTCTGTGGAATTGAAAAATGTAGGACTGTTGTTGTGCAGTTCCACAGGTTCACTGGCTGTTCTTTCTGCCCAGGAAAGATTCAGGAGTTCAGGAGCTCAGCTGCTGCTCTTGGAAGGCAAAGTACTTTTCCTTATGTGTTTTTGGAGTTTAGAGTCTAACCCTAAAGTAATATGCTGAATATCCCTTTTGTCTCTTATTGCTCAATAAAAATGAAATGACCTAAAATGTGTATATCTGACACAATATTGATGACTGGATAATCTATATCAAAGCAGCATCCAGAAGAATATGTTTCCTGAATTACACATGCTGGGTGAAATTGATATTCTGACAAACATTTCTAGCTTTTCAGGTCATTATATTTGCAATTACCCCATTTTGTCTTCTCTCACTTCATAAGGATACTTCTATAAACTGGTATATTGGTCATTAATCATTCCATTTCTCTCAAGTGCTGTAGAGTTTTAGCCTTGTATTTGGGCTTACCAGCGAGTAACTGGACAAACAAATTAAAATGAAGTAAGTAGTGAAATTACTGTATTCCAGGAGTGTTGTGAAATAGCTGCTGTATAGTCTCAGCTGTCTTTTTTCAAAGTTTATATGGTGTGTCCTGTGTGAAAAGGCATATGTGTTCAAAAAGGTGTAATACAATGAATATATATAGGATAAACTTGCAATGTTATGCTTAGAGGATAACCAAAGTAGCTCTGTGTTGTTATAAACTGGTATCAAATGGAACTCGTGCAGATAATGTCCCTCAAGCTACAGTGGTAATGAAGTGGCACTTGACTGTAGTTTTATTTTTCATAGTGAAAGTCTTTTTTTATTTGTTTAGAATTTGATAAGAGAAAATACTGTACTTCCTAACTGTATTGTTTCTGAAACATACTTTTGCATGGGGTAGGGACAAAAAATTTTTAAAGCACTGCCTGATTTCCCTTTGGGACACATGAAGAAGAGCAGTTTCATGCTGTGTAGTGTGAAGCTGTTGTTACAGAGGGAAGAGGTTTTTCAAGAAGGCTTAGCCCCGACATGAGACTTTGCTGGAGTGGGCTCTCCTGCCCCTCTGCTGCTTCTGTGGCCTGCAACATGGAGCCACTTAGTGTGGGGAACTCAGCAGGTAATTCCGCGCTTTGGTAGAAACACTGTGAATTAGTTCACTGTTAAGTGTCATCTGCAAAAATTGCTGATGCTTGACATGACCTCTAGAGAAAGCTGCTTTCCAGAGGGGAGAGGAAGTTCAGGGACTTGAGAAAACTTGGCATCAGGAATGAGCTCGGGGTGAAGAAATGAATGTCTCTAGTCCTTTGATTTACAGCTACCATGATACTTGCTAAAAACTTTGAGAAAAGTCTCTGTTTCCGTATAAAAATTATTCCTGTCAAGATGAACACTTTAATTAGGACTTTAGGTCTGGAATAAATCACATAAATATGATATAAATAGCAAAACATACATATCTCCATTCTCAACAGAGCTGTCACACTATTGTAAAGCAGAAGTAGGAGACATTTGTGTTTATCCTTATTCAGGGAACAAGTTAAACATTTGCACTTATTTAAATGCCTCCCAAGTCAGGGATATATTTCTCATTCCGTCTCGAATAAGGATGACTTTTTATTTTAGCACCATGATGACAAACCTAACCAACCTGATTGTCAGCTGTAGTTTCCTCTCAAGACTACGCTAGAATAGCCCCAGTAATGTCTGACCATCACATTGACTTTGTAAAGATTATTAGGAGAGTCATCTTCTCTCATCCAGGATGATGGCTATTCTGTGGTAATTTTAAAAATGTCTTGGTGGACAACTTTGCTCTTCCTTGTGTGTTCTGTTACCTGATATTTATTCCAGATTATTATTCTGTAATATATTCAACAGGCAATTTCTGAAACTCTCTGATCCCTAGACAGAGAATTGTATAAACAATCTCTCAATCTCTCTTTTTTTTTTTTTTTTTTTCTTTTCTTCTTCCCATAGTGGTAGTTGAATGTCCAGGGAATTTTTGGTACAGCTAAACTTAACATTTTTACCTTTCTTATACCCAATGTTCTAGAGACTTTAAAGTATTTCCTGGAAGAGTGGGTGTTATTTACATGACAAGAACCCTCTAGTAAAAGACTCTTGGGGTAATACTAATAATCAGTAGATATTTTGAAAAAATATTCCCTGTAGAATTTTATTTGGCTTTGGAGTGTTTACCTCTAAATACAGATGCTTATGTAAGAAAGGGAATTGCTAAATTATTTCTTCTGTGCCAATGTTGTCAAAAAGCATTTCCCAGTTTGACTGAGATTGTGGGAGTTGGGAGCAGAAAAGAGGCAAAAATTCTTTTCTGCTCTAATTCAGAGGTCAGTAGAGTTAAGCTACCATTAAATTTAGGGCAGATATTTTAATGAATTCCAGAAATGCAGCAGCTGGATAGAAATAATGGGAATACAGAGATCTTATTTCTTATTTCCTTTGAATTAGGACATTACTGCTTGTGACCAAGCAGTTATAGCGAATAGGCAAGCTGAAAGAGTGAGTTCTATTGAGATAAATTTTTTGTGAAGCAGGAGTGTTTCTAAATGAAGGATAATTATTTGAAGGATATGCTGCATTAATTTGTGTTTATGAAATTAAACTTTTCCTTCATTTTACTTTCTTTGCATTTGTTTGTGCTTTGCAGAAAACCAGTAAGCAAGTTTGGAAATGCTAAGGATGAGAGCATATCTGTTAACTTGTTCTTCCAAGCAGTTTGTAACTTAAAGCTAACAAATAATAAAATAGAAGTAAATGAGCATGATAAACATAATCCTGCTTATCAAATGCTATTTCCTTTTGGTCATATGACTAGGACATGTCTTTAAATACTGAGAGAAGAAAACGTGCACGTTGACTATCTTTTTTCAGTTCTTTGCTATTCTTTTTATTATGGTTGATTTACTATATTGCACGATTTTCTGTGTATAAAGAATAGGAAATCCTGTCAGGAGAGAGTAATTGGATCAAGCAAAATTGTGAAAGTAGTTTGTATTTTACCCCCATGAAACTGTTTATTCTCACCAGGTGGCACACTCAGCTACTCCACAAAGAACCCAAAGTGTAATAAGCTGGTTGACATCCATATTGAATATTTCTCTGGCACAGATGAGTATAGCTCCTTGTGCTGTGCTAATAAAACTTTATCAGTTCTGGTCAGCTGAGAATATGAATTTATTGCAGAAACATTGATGACATAATTTATAAATTTTGTGTAAACCTGAAGACCATACTTTTTGTTTAAATAAAATTTTTGGCATCAAGAATATTAAGGAAAGTTCTTTGTGAACAATGCCATTTCACAATAACAGCACTTAAAAGTTTGTGGACTGGTCAGTTGAAAAAATAAAAGGCACAGTGATTCGGTTTTACAGTTACATTACAGTTGTAATGAGAAGTATTGATTTTTCTCTTAATACTAATGTGTTTAATGACCTTTCTAATGACATCTGTCACTACTGTTTCTTCTCAAATTCTGCTGGCATTTTCCCTTCAGTAAAGGATTTTAATTGCTTGTTGTATTGTTAGAACAAGAATTAATATTCTTCTTGAAGTAGTATGAGGGCTTGAAGACTTATTCTGTTAAAAACAAACAAACAAGCATAAAAATTTGTGCTTTAGAAACTGCCCGTTTTTTGGTCTTCAGAAAATGGTTCCTTGAGCACGGTGTGTGAAATTAGTTTTTCATTGTCAGTTTTTGCTAGCTGATATTAAGTAGAGTTTGTGGAATTTAAAGTGGAACAGTTTACTAAGATAGTTTCTGAAATGCCTCTGTCAAGAGTTTTCTTTTCCTTCAGCTTTTAATGGTGCTATCTGAAGGAAGGAGACATGAATTAACTAAAAGTTCTATGTACCACAACTCACTAAAAACATATACCTATAGTTTTAAAAAAAGGTTTAATTGTTTTTCTGTAGTGACTTTTCTTTCAGAAGTAAGATAAAGCTTGTCTTGAAAAACTCTTTGTTTTCTACTGCTTATCTTCTTCTCTTGCTTTAGATGCTCTAAAATTTGGCTATTGAACACCAGCCATTTAAAGTTAGGGTGGTTGTCACCCAGCAGCAAAGCTTTTGGTTTGCTTGGAGTATCGCTATTGATACAACAAAGATTAGGGCTAAGAGTCAAAGAAAGTGGTTTCAATAATGCCAAATGGTTTGCTCTCACTTGTGAACACTTAATTTTGTCTTCTAGTGTCAAGGGACAAGTGATCACAAGTGATTTGCAGAACATGAGTATTTTCATAAGCTGCTTATTCTTGGTTAGTTAACAAAAATGAGATTTTTGATCTGCATTACAGGTAGCAACATTGCCTAGCTGATCTGGTCTAATTCTGGTGCAAAAGAGAAATACCCACCTACTTCTGGGTACTCCAAACAGGCATGCTCTGATGTCACGCTCAGATCTACCACCCTGAAAGGCGGTACTTCGGGGTTGCCATAACAACATCAGCCAGTCATTGTCTGACACTACAACATTATTGCAGGAGCTTTGGGGGAATATTAACCAAAATACAGTCACCATACATTTTGACTGGTTTGATAGTTAAGAATGTCTATGCTGTGTACTCAGATGATGCATCTACAGCATATTTTCTCTGTACATGTATGACTGGAATGGCCACATTTTTCTGGAACTCTTTGGCATATCTATACAATATTTTAAAGTAGCGCATTAGAGTATATGTGGCAAAAACCAATATAAATTTGTATAAAGTTACTCATATTTACTTAATGTACTCATTAAAAATGAGTGACGATAAAGATTCAGAAAAGCTGAGTGTGTACTGTGGTATATAGTAGAAAAAGTTTAATCTGAGTAGTCCTTTGCATATAGCATGAAGACATCAGAATCAGGTTTTCTCTCCTTAGTGTATAGCACATTCTGTAAAAATCCAAACCAGTAGCTTGAAATTCTTGTTTTAACAACTAAAATGCACATGCTGTGTGGGTAAAAACAGGATATTTGGTTAATGGAACCAGAGATTGTGGTTCACGTAATAAAATAAGCCAGCTTGCTTTAAACAGATTTCGTAGACCATCTCAAATAGGGGAAGCAAGCTTGCCAATAGCAGGAGCTAATGCTTCAATACCTTTCATTTTGTACTCTGAAAAGGAAACCTCTTCTTAAGCTCATTCATTTTCCAGAGGGAATATCGAATGCTGTGGCATATTGTCAAAGCTGCTTTATTGTCACCATTTACAAAGGTCATCTGAATTAATTGACTTCTTACCATACATATTGTTAAGCTACCCGTTTCCTGACATTTATGGAAAGGTGGCAGGCTTACGGCCATTGGCTATCTGTTGATGGTTGTTTCACAGTGTTTGTTTTTCGAAACACACAAACTCTAAAACTACAAGCAAATAACTGCATTGTTGCAAAGGAACAGAGTCTGTATGTTGTTCTCCAAGGTGTACAGCAGTGAGGGGTTATGGGGAGAAAAAGGGGTTGGAGAAATAATCTAAATACTGAGATGTTTTTAATACAGACATGGTATTCTAAAAAGCAAACAAAAACATGCAGGAAGATTAAGGTGCATTTTTTCACTTTCAAGCATGCATTATCTAGCTAACCTGTCTTTTCATGGTGTAAAGTAAAATCTCTCCCTGGCTTTCACTGATGCATGAATCACAGATCCACGCTGATGGACTTTCCTGAATGTGTTTTCATCTGAGGTACTCTTATGCTGCATGAAAGAAATGACATACACATGCATAAACACAAACGCAGTAGACAACAGTAGTGCTAGCATGGAATTTTATGTAGATGAAATTGGTCAAATAGAAAATCACCATCTTTTTTCTTCCTCCCTGCATTTACTGCCCCCTTCATCCCCCTATGTTGAGTTCTTCTCTTTCCGAACAGCAGTGCTGGGCAAAAACTCCAACTAGACATGTGAAAACAAAGACATGGAAAGCAAAGGCAAACACTTCTGAGCTTTCCTGTACTAAAACAGGCAAAGCTTTTATAGTGATGGATTTGAACAGTCTCCTTACATGAAAATATACTTTAGAGGCACCCTGCTGCTATCCAGTTAATTACCAAAGAAGATTAGAACTCTTCTGCTTAATGTGATCCTTTTTACCCAACGCATCCCTTCCAGCTGCAGCAGTAATCAGACATCCACACTGTCCCTTTTGACTGGAAAGGGGATGTTTTTAAGCAAAGTCATTTGCCACAATCTTTAAGATGTAGCCTGGCAGAAATTCAATAACTGTTTGTGATATGCTCATTCAGCCTTGCTGCTCAGTGGTTTTTAGGTCCCGACATAAACAGCATTTCCCTTAATCCTAGCACTGGAGAGAAGAAAGGAGGCTGTCCTGTATCTTGTTTTATTGGTTTCAAAACACAGAGCAACTGTGTAATTTGATTTTGCATCCGAAACATCAGAGGAAATGTTCCCCCTTTATAATTTTTTGTCCTTTGATGTTCTTTCAAGCTAACAAATGCACAAATCTGATACTCTTGCAAGCACATTTAGATTATCTCTGGCACAAAAAGCAAATTGCATTTGCACTTCCGTTCAGAAAGTAGAATGTGGAAATATACTAATAAAATAACTTTACAAAAAGAAGAAAGGGGAAAGAGTTTACACGTTAAGATAAAAGTCAGGATAAAATTGAAAATGAAGAGGAACTTACCCTATAATAAGAGTAGTTTCAGAGCCGGAGGAGTTCTTGCATCTTGGTAATTTTGATTCCTTAGTTCAGGTAGCCACATACTTGTATTAAAGCCAGAGCCTGAATAGATGTGCATACATGTGCGTGTGGGGGGGTGAGTTAGTGTGCGTGCGTGTGTCTAACGGTACATAACACAAAGATGTATCTATTGATATCCTACAACACGAGAGACTGCCTGTGCTGCCAGCTGAGATTTCTTACATTTGCCAGAGCGCTGTTGCTGCCTGGCTGGCTCAGGCTCGCAATCCAGTGGAGAGAGATGGGGGGGAGAGAGAGAGAGAGATGCTCGCTAGCTCTTCTTACTTCTCCTTGTTTCCATGGTGGTTAGTGGTGCATCGTTCGCCCGCTCGGTTGTCACACTGACATGGTGCTGCCTGCTCGGCGGTCATTAATAACTGAGCCCCTTCCACTCCCCAGAGAGGAGCCAATGCTTCGGCGTGCCCAGATGCTGCGTAGTACGCGCGGCTGCGCCAGCCTGGTTGGCCGTGGGAAGCTGGCTGTTACGTGACACTGCTGCTTCGAGTACGGATACACGAAACGAGCCTTTGCACGCTTCCAGAGATCTCTTCCGATTTGTGGGAGTTACAGGGCATGCTTTGTGCTTGTACAGAACAGCTCGGGAGGTTTAAATCCCCCCCCCCTCCTTTTTTTTTTTGTGCGTGGTGTGATTTAAAGCTATGTAAGGATTATAAGGATGTTATCTGTGTTCAGAACAACTGATTAGAGATCACTGAAGTTCTGCAAAGGCTGCTGTAGTTCAGGGGAGACTGCATGTTGAAACCATTCAGGAAAAATGCACCCTCTTCCCAATTTTGCTGCTTTTTTTTTTTTAGTTTAAGAAAGTAAAGGATTTCTTGTATGCCTCCTTTTCCAAATTTTATAAATTATTACATTTTGTTACGCACATTTATCAGTAGAAAGTAAAAGCAGTAAAACATCTTTCTGAGGGATAAAAATTCAGAACAAACTGAAGAAAGGGTTGGTTAAATAAAGGTAGTTTCTTTCAATCTCTGTCTACTTGATTCTCTCTTTTATGGCCATCTAATTATATAAACAATAGGCTGCACAGGTTTTTCTTCCCTCCCTTCCGTTTTCCTTTCTTTCTCCCTTTGTACCTTACTCTTTGGTTAATAGTTGTGGTTTTGTTTTTTTCTTTTTCTATTTCTCCTGTCTGTGAACACAGAGCATAAAAACTATGAAGGTTTTAAAAACTGTAAAATAATTCACGGTGGTTTTTTTTCAATTTAAGGGAAGCATGCACTGAAATGTATCATCCCTTCTTCATATACAAAACGACAAATGAGATAGGTGTTGTTAGAAAAAAGGGGTTTTTTCATAGATACTATTTTATTTAAAGGAAATTACTTTGCAGTAGAAGATGAACAATAATGAAATGCAAAGAGTTGTTTATCAACAGGTCAAAGCAAAGAAAATGTTGGATATCTTGCATGAATTCAGTATTACAGCCCTGACTGAGGCAGGCCACCCTCTAGTGGATTGAAGTGAGATGTGCCTCTCATTTTGCACTTCTGCTTTGTTTGAAGAAAAGCTCACAGTCCTGCCTAATAATAGTATGAAAAATTTCTGAAGATTAGCAAACAGTGTAAATTAATGTACTTTTTGCAACAGCAATAGAGCCAGAATTGTATTATAGAATGGTTACTATTTTATGAATACTATATATCATTTCAATCCACTTTGAGTCTGAGATTGTAGACTGCGTTATTTTTGTTTTTATTCTCTAAGAACATGATTTTACACTTCATAAAATCACTTATCATGAAAAGTGAATTAAAGTAATGCCAACTTCTTGAGTAAGTTTCGGTTTGTTATAATTGGTTAGGACAAATTTTGCAAAACAAGTCCTGTTTGACTCACTGGTACTTATATTGTGGCTGTAATAAAGCAGGTTTTTTTCTTTCTGCCTCAGATTTTTGAATACTGCATTTAAACTAAATAGATAGTGAAACTTTTAAATTTTTTAAAGATGTCTACTGTTCAGTTTTCATACAACTGAGTAGGACTGTTTCATATATGAAGTAATGGCAGATAAGTGACAGGCTGCAAATACATGAAATACTCTAGGGTGGGATGAAAGCTACACGGCCTTTCCATTTTCTCCCATTCTCTTATTAGGGGCACTACCTTTTTTTGTAGTGTGAGTTAAAGAGGTATTTAACAAAAACAGTTGGGGCTGACCCATCTTTAGTTACCTTTCAGGTCTTCTTGCCTGTGGTTGGGACACAGAACACCTCAGGCCAGAAGGACATCACCTCACCTTTCTGTAGCTTCGGGGCCCATTGGTGAAATCTTGTCTCTCCCTTGCCCCCACGAGGTGGCTCTAATAGTACTTAGTGTTCACCACCATGACCTGAAAATACAAACCATTGTAAACTTCCCAAACTGAACCTATAAGTCTTCCCTGCTGCACAACTTAACAGCCCGTGTTTGATGGGATAGTGCTCAGGATATCACAGCCCAAAGCCAGAAAAGTAAGACTTCCTGCCATGCTAGCCCTCACAGGAAAAATGGAAATCCTTCCTGATCTCAGACATGTGGTTAGTCAAAACAAAATGTGTAAACTTATGCTACAGGGGTGGGATGGTGGGTGGAGTAAGAGAGAAGAAAAGTTCAAAGAGTTTGGCCAAAACTAAAAAATAGGAAAATGCTCTGTTAAAGCTAACTAAATACTCTTAATTCAACCTGTGTAGAAACAGAAGATCTGGGGAAGATGGAATAGGTAGGGACTACCATTGCCCTACATCAAAGCTTTCTTGGGTTTTGCCTTTAGCCTCACGTACTCACTGTGCTTCATTCAAAATCTGTCTTTCTAGTTAACATGAGAATCATGCAAAAACATATTCAATGATTTGACATGTGAAATTAAGATTATAGAAGTGCTTCATTTTGGCTGATTGGTATGGACTATGTAATTAGAGGGCTAAATAATTAAATCAGCTAAAGTATACTTGCATAAAGAAAGTGAGTTCTTATGATAGACTATATATGCAATTAAAGTACCTCCTTGATAGGCATACATTTGCATATTAGTTAAAATGTTATTATATCATAATAAAGTTCTGTTTCATAAAAAGTGAAATAATTGAATTTCTTTAATTTAGCTAATGCTAAAGAATATTTTTTTTTCAAACTATCTGCAGGAGAAAAATATCTTTTATAACCAATACAATTATGATGATTAAGGTTCATTAAGTTATTTTCCTGCTGATTTCACTATGATGTTTGGTGGTTTTAATATAGCAATGTAATCTATTTCACCAGAATTATATATATAGCTTATTAGGTTATGGGGTAGAAAATATATATCTCGGACTGACAGAGAAATGAGGAAAGTAATGTAGGCTAACTCCAGGTATTTATTTAGCATGCATTTTATCTGATTACTGAGTGCACATGAAAATACAGTAAGTAATTATTTGTTTGTAATGGACAATTAATATGATGCTTAAAAACCTTAGTTATTAAAACACATGAAAGCTGGAGAGGGACTTTTTACAAGGGCATGTAGTGATAGGGCGAGCAGTAAAGGCTTCAAACTGGAAGATGGTAGATTTAGGTTAGATCTCAGGAAGAAATATTTTACCCTGAGGGTGGCAGGACACCGGAACAGGTTGCCCAGAGAAGTTGTGGAGGCCCCATCCCTGGAAGCGTTCAAGGCCAGGCTGTATGGATCTTTGAGCAACCTGGTCCAGTGGGAGGTGTCCTTGCCCGTGACAGAGGGGTTGGAACTAGATGATCTTTAAGGTCCCTTCCAACCTAATCCATTCTATGATTCTGTATGATTCTATGATAAAATACAGTGGTTCTGTGCCTGCATTTTTCTCAAAAGTGGAGGAGGATTTCAAAACTTCTTCCTTTTTTCATAGCATAGAAAGTTAGTGTATCCTTGGGCTTTGACATCCCGTAGGCTTGTTGTGCTTCAGGGAGTTAACAGTGACCATTTCGGGTACGTTTAGGCTCTGATAACAGCTGTGTCTAAAATAGAGCAAGTATAGTTAATAACTGAAATAAATACCATGCAGCTAAAGTAAAAAAAAAAATAAATATTTAAATGCTGATTACAGACTTTATATCAGAAATTGGCAATTAAAAAATCCTTCCAAGTGCATATGCATACAGCTTATGTCCAAGCGTAAACGAGCAAACACTTTTTGAATAGCTTTATCTCTTATGACTACATGTGCCCCTGTCTTGGTTTCTGAGGCACCATAACTACAAGGAAGAGGGCTGAGTGGCAGCTCTTTGCACTTTCTTCTTGTAGTCCTTAGAGTAAAAAAAGAAAGGAGCTGGTGTTTGACAGATTAATTCTCACCAGTTCTGCAAAGCCTTAGTGTGCCTTCCATGTGAGATGGAGGGAGGTATTCCTTTCTGAATGAAGGTCCAGAATTGCTCAGATTCAAGAAAATCTGTCTTGTGGCTTCAACAGTTAATAATTGACTTATTAATTATAGGCAGTTGTCATTGAGTTATTTGCCTGGAAGAGAGAAAAAAGTGCCACCACTTCATGTAACCCCATTCTTTCAGCATTTTCAGTGCAGTGTCATCAACCTGATACTGTCATATGCTTTTTTAGATACTATGGCAACTAACTATTGATATTTTCCTAAGGGCTATGCTTCCATACAAACACGGAGTAACTTTTATTCATGTGTATCCCTCTGAAATGGAATCATTTTTTCAATGATCAGCAAAAGCAATATTTCTAGCTCTAGTTCTTTGTCTTTTTTGAAGATTAAAGGCTTGTTGCCAACAATGAGTTCAAGTTTCTAAATACAGTTGTACTTCACAATGGAAAGTGTTATGCTGAAATTACTTAACCTGCTACCAACTTTCTTTTATCAGATCTCAGAATTGGTGTTGATAGGATAGAGATAAAGCAGATGGAAACAAATCTAGGCCACAAACCTGTAAAGAATTTCACATAAGGAAAAGTTCACATCCACACAAAGCACCAGTTACTTCATTAAAAGCTATGTAGGTAGTAGGTGCTACCTGACTTAGCAAAATCTGGAACTGTGTAGTAAAACGAGTTGTGTAGTACAGGCAAATTCAATCATGTGGGATGGGGATGAATGAAAGCAGTGGTGATGAGCTGATGCTTATCTTGGTGATCAAGGGGATTTTGCATATTCCAGCAAATTCGCCTGGTCGTGTAGCAACTATGTTCTATGAAACAAAAGGGACAAGATTCCAAGCGAGAACTATAGTCTCTTTCCTCATTATAGGTCCCAGAGCTGTACTCAGCCTTCTGGAATGGCCTGAGGTCTGAAAAATCTTAACATGGTTTATACCTATTGGGTCTAACTCAGAGTGATGTCTGAGTTCTTCTAATTTTCATCCCTGGCTCTATTTTAATAGGCAAGAATCTCTGGCATACCAGCATCTGCTGAAGGCTGGAAGTGAGTCACACATAGCAACCACAACCTTGCTATGCTGTGTGGAAAACTTAATGAAGACAGAAAAGCAGCTAGAGAATCCTTATGTGCAGCTGGATTAGGTAGAGGAAACACGAAGAGTTTTTTAGGCTCAGTGTATGTATTCCATTTTAAAACTGATTTCATCTCACTGTGTTTATGTCTCTCTTGTGGTGACATTTCAGTTTTTGTGACCTATAGTAATTGGATATAATTCATCGGGATCTTCTCAATGGTAGAACTTTGAAACTGAGATGCCCTTGTTGATTTCATAGGGATCTGTTTGTTGGTTATGGGACTTGGTATGTGCGTGGGGTATACCTTTTAGTGTCATAGCTCTTTGAGTTAGTATGTATATGAGGTTGATGAAGAAAATGGTGGCAGTAATAACTTGGATATAGTACCTAGAATTTTCATCCTGATTGTGATGTTTTATAATTCTTATGGGTGGTGGTAAATCTTGAACTTTCCATCTTTATAGAGAGGACTTTCTGGTTTTTTGCTCATATCTGTTTTCCTTTCTGTAAAGCATTACCTGAATTTTAATCTGAAACAGATTTACGCTTTTTCTGTGTGGTGTGGCAAATAGTACGTGATCAGAGAGAGGGAACCTCCTTTCCCCACTAATCAATTTTTTTAATTTATCCACTTTCCCTGATAATGTCATATTTATTTTTTGAAGTATATATGGCAGGCCTCGGTGTGTTTCTCAAGGAGAGAACTTCAGACTTGAATTTCTTACGTTTTTAATGAAACTAAACAAAAGCTATTTTGTAACATTTTATTGTGGTTTAATATTAAAAGTGGATGGACAACAATAGTAATTCTACATTATTTGCTTTTCATAGCTACTTGCACGTTATATTGACAATTTAGAAATCTGTACAAACAGAGTCATTAAGATAAATATTAGAACTAAAACATCATTCTGCTTTTAGTTACTTTTACTCTGAGATTAAGAGAAGTGTCATAGTAATTTTCCCATGCCATCAACAGCATTCTCAAACTCTGGTCATGGGTAATTGTTATTAAGCTATCTTGGTGGTGACAAGGAACAGCACAGATATGTGCAGTGTATGTTCAGAATATGGTTACCTGATGATAGTTTAAATCAAATACACTAAACTGTTGGAGCGTAATGGGTACCAAAGTGAAGTTCTTAGTAGTTTAGTTACATGATTTATTTTTTTTGTAATGTACAGATCTGGAAAATTAATTAAAAGGTCACTGGAACATTCAACATCCTTACTGATTAAAACCCAAACTATTTAACTAGGAATACAGTGATTTTTTTTCCCCTCTCCTCCGTAATTTGACTGCCAAAAGCTGTGGGTGCACATTAAGTATTTTTCTTTAAATGTGAAGTTATCTTTACATTAATAAGTTGGGGGTAGAAAGGATCATGTACATAATGACTTACTGGAGGAGGAGCTGTTTCAGAGGCTTTCATGTAGTTCCCATTACTAAGGAAACCACTTATTTTGTCTGTGCATGTTTTGAATAGATCTCTCATTTGAAGTCTGGTGCTCAAACACTGAGGATTGCATTATAGCACTGAGAAAGAGGCAAAGGAAACAAGAGAGGCTTAAAACCACTGCATCTTTATGGAATACAGTCTAAGAGTATTGTATTACATGATTGTGAAAGTCTACACATATGTTCATATTTGAGGGGTGTGTATATATATATATATGCATTTTGATTGTTTTGTTCCTACTAAAACCAAAAAGAAAATATTAATAAGGAAAACAGGGAAAGCAAATGTTGTATGCCTCTTTGAAAGGACACTTGAGAAATCTGATGTACCATTTAGGTACATCAAATATAAGCTCTGATTTTTATTCACTGAAATGAAATGTTATATTAGATTGTAGTAGAAAGAAGTGCCTACCCAATGGCAATGGCTTAAAACAAGGCTACAAGGATGGCTATGTATTCAACAGTTGACCAAACCTCTGCTTGGAAAATGAGTGTTGGCAAAATTCCCTCATTAAGTTTAAGACATGACTGCAAATGCCCACCCAAACATGCTTACATTATATTGGGGCCAGGACATTTTCCCCACATAAATAGCACATGTATCCTGTGCTGACCAAACACTTACATTAACAACTGAATTAAAACCCCCTCTGTCCGCAGTTGTGTATCGTCAACTGATATGCTCAGAAACAAATGGTTGCCTTAGTACAGCCAGACGAATCTGGTTTGACGAGGTATGTTTTTAAAGTATAAGTATTTAAATAACTGGAAACTGATTCCTTGAAGATCAGAATTGTTCACAAATAACGTGGAAGTGTCAGAGAGATCTAGAAATTATAGAATCATCTAGGATGGAAGTGACCTTTAAGATTATCAAGTCCAACCATTAACACTGCCAAAACCCACAACTAAACAATGTCCCTAAGCACCACATCTACTCGTCTTTTAAATACCTCCAGGGTTGATGATTCAACCACTTCACTGAGAAGCCTGTTCCAATGTTTGATAACCCTTTCGGTGAAGAAATTTTTCCTAATATCCATCCTAAATCTTCACTGGTGCAACTTGATGCCATTTCCTCTTGTCCTATCACTGGTTACTTGGGAGAAGAGATCGACCCCCACCTTGCTACAACCTCCTTTCAGGTAGTTGTAGAGAGTGATCAGGTCTCTCCTCAGCCTCCTTTTCTGCAGGCTAAACAACCCCAGTCCCTCAGCCACTTCTCATAAGACTTGTGCTCTAGAGCCCTCACCAGCTTCGTTGCCCTTCTCTGGACACGCTCCAGCACCTCAATGTCTTTGTTATAGCGAGGGGCCCAAAACTGAACACAGTATTTGAGGTGGGGCCTCATCAGTGTCAAGTACAGCAGACAATCACGTCACTAGTCCTGTTCGCCACACTATTTCTGATACAAGCCAGGATGCTGTTGGCCTTCTTGGCCACCTGGGCACACTGCTGGCTCATATTCAGCTGACTGTCAACCAACACCCCCAGGTCCTTTTCCTCCAGGCAGCTTTCCAGCCACTCCTCCCCACACCTGTAGCGCTGCCTGGGGTTGTTGTGACCCAAGTGCAGGACCTGGCAGGTGGCCTTGTTGAGCCTCATACCATTGACCTCAGCCCATTAATCCAGCCTGTCCAGATCCCACTTGTAGGGCCATCGTGCCCTCAAGCAGGTCAACACTCCCGCCCAACTTAGTGTTGTCTGCAAACTTAATGAGGGTGCACTCCAACCACTCATCCAGTTAATTGATAAAGAAGAGAATAGGCCCCAGTACCAAGCCCTGGGGAACCCCACTTGTGACCGGCCACCAACTGGATTTAACTCCATCCACCACTACTCTTTGGGCCCAGCCATCCAGCCAGATTGCCAGAGACCTCTGGGGAAATTAAGTATGTGGCCAATAAACGTTGTTATTCAGCATGTCTAATATACAATTTAGTTTATCATGTTTTTTCAGTCAAACAGTGTAGAAAAACAAAGAGAAAGATGGAAATTCCCAGTTTTAAGGCTAAGAAGCCTGTGACCCTGTGGCTCTCTAGTGTCATGTGACGACAAAAACAGTACTACAGAAAGTTAATTTCCTTTGAAAATAGAAATACAGTCTATACTTTGTCTGTGTTTTAATGCCAAGTTATTTTGAAATGACGAGCTTTAAGTCATCAGTAGTTGATATCTGTCTGATGAATGATTATTCTTAATATATGTTGCATAGTTCATGTGCCATTTTGGGTGACAAGAGATTGCTTTTAAAGCTAATATGCTTCAAAGGGACTTGTGTGTGTTTGTGTGCACAATTAATGAGCAGCCAGTCCCACACAGATTGTTTTCTTTAATTCCTTGGCTTTTAAATGGGAGGGAGAATGACAGCTGTGGTAAAGCTGACATGTCCTTGGCTTGACTTAGTTGAATACTTTTGGGTGAAATAAAATAAATGTATTTAGATGACATAGAGATATGAGAACTCATTTGTCTCAGCTAAGAAATATCAATTTTTAATATTCCAGAGTATTTGTTTTGTTTCAATCCTGTACTGGTTCTGTTTGCTTTCTACTATCTTATTGCAAGGATTCACAACATGTCTCAAGGTACACTAAAAGCATTGCTATTCATTATCCTTAAAGTTATGCTTGCACCAAGAAATAAGATATTCAGTGTTTGGTAATACTAACAATTTCCTTTATGGTGTAACTAGTGTGTTTCCAAAAGAGTGCGTTCAGCCTCCAACTCCCATCACTATTATCACAAAAGAGATGAAATCAATATTTTATTATAAAATAACTGTGATGGGTACTGTCAGAAAAAGCTAACATCTGTTTTGATACAAGAGTGTCTATTTACCTGGTCAGGACCAGGACCATTTGATACTGAGAGACAGTTAAGAGCTAATAATTGAATTTGTAATTCTAGTTACCAGAAAAGAGGAACCATCATTTTTTAATAACTTAATTTAAATATTTTGATAAAAATATAACATGAAATGTAGATACTATAAATAATAGTTTAATACCAAGTAAATTTTATGACGATATTGCTATGAAGAGGAGGCAAGGGACAGGGAGAATAGGAGAAGGCGAGAGGTTTTCCCACGATAAGCAGCTCAGAGGAACATAGGAATATCATTCAGAAAGGGTGTTTGAACTTTAATAATATAAATGGGATTACACTCTAAGTAGTCTACGATGAAAGGTCATTTGGAGCCAATAACATGCAATGCTGCTGTAAGTTGTGGGCTTATTACTTAGATATAACTGAGGAGGAGACCATATCTCTGTATTACTGGTCAATCAAGAAGTATAAGCTGACCACATGGCACAGCTGTGAAAAAAAGCAAATATGGTCCTATGATGCACCAGGAAAGTTATTCCAGTAGCAGTAAGGAATTAGTAGCACTTTGGACACCTCATTTAGAATAATTAATTTAGTTGGGGTTTTGTGCTTGAAAAAAAAAAAGTGAATTCAAACTAAACCACATGCAATTAATGACTTGCAAAGCCCACATTACAGAGGGGTTTATAACGACTTGCCTTGTATAGTGTAGAAGAGTCAGGGAGAATATAAGATTCCTACTGATAAATACATCCTGCTGGTACACAGTGAAGTAAATCTAGCAGAAGAACAAAATGTGTAAGTGACTGTGATTAAATTTAAGTCTGGAAATTAGAAATTTTTTTTTTCCTTCATGTTTGAGTCACCACATCCTGGGACTGGTTTCCAGTGGAAATAATTTAGGTAGAAAAACAAAACCAAGAGCGAACCCAAACAACCACAACCCACATGAAACCAACCACTAACAAAAAACCTCTTTAAAGGTACTGATTGGTATATTCATAAAAGATCTATGTTTAAAAGCAGCTAACTTTATGCATACAGAAGAAGGAGCTAGACTTAACATTTTAGGAAGATCTTTCCAGTCCTTTTTAGCTTATCAAAGATAAACCCTACTTTCTGTAGGCTTTCTGTATAAATCTAGTCCCCATCTCTGTGTTCAGAATTCTATTAAACTGGTTCTTATACTCTTAAATATTTGTGTGCATGGGAATTTCTAACTCCCCAACTGGTGGGAATACTGATTTTTCAGTGGTAAACCACCTTTTCTTGATATAAATAAAGCAAATATAAGTTTAGTAATTGACATTTACTTGCCATTATAAAAATAGTGATTTATCTATGTCTACATGTGAATAGTTGGAGTGCCACTCCAAAAAGTTCAGGAGAAAAAAGGTAACTAGTATCTATACTAGAGTCTTTGATTTCCACTTCTCTTGATAGTTCTGGAAATGGTAATGCCTTTGATAATATTTTCTAAAAAAAAATTGTCATCCAAAGGCCTTAGTTTTTACCTTAAGGTTTGTTCCCATCCGTGACTTTGATCACTAACTAGAAACCTCAGTCTATTGTTCAGGTAATGTTTGCAGTATCTTCTGCTGGGGTTTTTTTGGTTACTGTGACAGATAATCTAAGTTCAGATACAAGGGGTTCACAAAAAGCCTTATGTGCATGAAGAGTTGCATATAAACCTACCTATCATCTTATATGCAAAATCTAAATGCCCCAAAATTGCCTAACTTTTTTTAGTGTGATCTTTTAGCTCACTTAATTTTGCTGACATGTACTTTTTCTATGAGTGGCTGTAAGAAATAGCTGTAATAAATCCACTTTTTAGATGCATCCGTATTTCTTCCTTGGGCCTTAGATTGAATTTCTCTTTAGCTAATAGGCCACCTATATATTCAGCCATCTCCTGAAGTGGCTTTAATAGGCAGGTACATTAACTGATTTCATATTTTCCTATAGAGAGATATTCATCAAGGTAACAAACTTGATGATGGAAGAGCATGTTTTTCTCATTACTGCTAATTCGAATGTTATGCCAAATAGGCTTTCAGGAACCGGAACACAGACAGTTATGGCCTTAATTAAATAGTAATAACATTCAAACTGGAAACCCAACAAGTTAAAATGCATGGGTCGAAGAGGGAGAAATCAAACTGCTGATTCATTCTCATATTTTCCTAACTGTACTCTCAGGCCACATATTTTTATCATGGCTGCTGTTATGTCAAATGGAGAATATTGAACTGAACATAAAGGAGACTCAATATTGCCATTTACAAATGTGCCTCAAGAGTAACCTAAATGGTGAATAATTTGGTATGTCAGGCAGGAGCACTAACTTTTGACCAGGAGAAGAGATTCTAGTGATTCCATTAATTCTACTAACCCCTCCTGAGACCATACTGGTCCTGGGTGTGAGTGCAGCTACTTTTGGGAAGAAGCCAAACTCTTCATTGCTGCCTACACTGCATTTCAAAGCCTTTAATTGAATATTCCAAACTGAGCTAACTACAAATTACCTTAGGCTTTGAATCTCACTTTCCACTGATTCATCTTCCCTGTGCCCAGTCTTTTTCTGCTCTTTGTGGTTGTGCAAAGAACAAGCAATTGCTTTCTCCCACCTCGGTCCTAATTTTGGAGGGGGAAAAAAAGAAAAAAGTAGTTCACCCACCTTTCTTTTCCCTGAAGTCTTCCCTGCTGACTGCTCAGGTCTTTGTCCTTGCTAGCTTCTTTCCAGAGGGGCGGAGACTTCAGTCCTCTGCTTCTTCTTTGAGGTTTCTTATGCATCAGCCATTTTCGGGGATGTCAAGAGGGAGGGCTGGCCCCCCTGCTTGCGTGGGGTCTATTTCTTTCTTTGGCTGTTGCAGAAAGACTCCTGTATTCTTGGTTTAAAGACCCCTCTGAAATGGTCTGCTTTAGTGAGGCTCAACACATGGCCAGTCTGACCCCAGGACCTGGTTCATAGACTCTGCTTATATAGATTTCCCTTCTTTCGATACGGAGCGTGCGTGGGGTGGGCAGTGGACACGCTTACGGATAGGAGAAGTGCTGCCCGATCAACATCTGCCCCCACCCCTCAATCCCCTAAATAAAATGCTCCTGCATCAGCTGCTGCAACCCTATTTCCTGGTTTAAAATGGGGCAAGGTGAAATCGCAGGTGCAGCCCATTTTTCTTCTTTTTGGTGGAAGGGAGGGGCAGAAAGAGATGCAGCAAGGCGTATATTTCATGGGTAAATGCTTTAAAAGCTTGTAAGGCAAATAAATTGAAAGGTCAGTATTCTGGCTTGGATGAACTGGTGAGAGAAGCTTTTACTTGACATATGCCAGTATGACCTTTTCCTTGCCCAAGATCAGCACAACTGTACTCGGGGGGCTCTAGGGTGTTGTTGGCACCAAGTATCCAGTGTCTCTCTATGCAAATTTTCATACTGTTCTGCCTGGAATAAATTTTGGCTCTATAAAGCTTGAAGATCTATTTTCAGAATTTACCAAAACCCATCTAAATATTTATTTATAAATTAGTCTGACATCTTCGGTGTATTTATGGTCAACACCTATTTCTGTGTTTTAAATAAATGCTCTGCAGATTGCCTTTTTTTTAAAGTGAGTCTAAGATTTTATGATCTTGGCTAAGGACAATTACAATATGAATTATTATCCTTTTTCTTTACAGTTTTTATGGCTCTTCTGACTCAATCTAAATGACAAAGGCTTTTCAGTGCATATCCAAATAACAACAAATTAAGCCTCTTTTTTTTTTTTTTCTTAACACAGAAATCAGTAAATAGGTAAGATGTGCTAATTAACTGGCTTCAACACAAAGCAACAGGCAGGGTCCAAAAGCGTCCAGAATTTAAAACCAAGTGTCCCAACGTGCAAGCTGTCTTTTGCACAGGTTTGTAACTGTGAATTACTGGCTTTGCCTGTATTAGTTTGAGCATAAATGTGTCACAACCTTTAAATACTGTGATTAATCAACCCTTTCAGAAGAGCTCCAGTATTAAAGCTCTATAATACATGGCAAATCTTTTTGTTCTGAGAACCATACTTCTATTATTTTACCTGTGTGTAAATCCTGTGAATATTAAAATCTTCATAGGGTTTTTAAAGGGTTTAAAGAAAGAGAGAAACTGCTTTGCAACAATAAAAGGCTATAGGTCTTTATTTTTGAAAGCATTCAATAAGGTTTATAAACACATACCTCACCTTTAATACCACATAATTCTGTATTTCAGTAGTTCAGTGGGATAATGCACTGGCCCTCTAAAGAGCTTGTGGAAATGAAACATTTAGCAACAGCAACATGGGGCTTATTTGGTAGATAATTTGCAGTAATTTATTGATAACATCTCAAGGAAGCATGGAATTGTTCTCACTTTTATTGACAAATCATTCCCAAACATACTTATAGGGAATGAGATAGATGTTGTAATAAAATGTTTTACATTATGGGGTTCAGAATTAAAGTTTTATAAAGAGAAATTTACTACTGGTTTTCTGAAGCCATGAAACTGTGAAATGGTGACTTTCACGGAATTACAGAATCACAGTGTCATGGCTTTGAGTTTCGATCGTAGCTCTCTACATTGTACAAGGTGCTTTTGAGTTAAGCTCCTTGTACATGTGATACGACTTTTTTTCCGTGGCATATAAACTCTCAAATTTTCCAGCTGTTTCATGTTGCTGTTCACCTGTCAGACTATGAAAAGAACCATTGGCCTAATGGGCAAAAGAAAGAAAATTTTATTGTTTTGCACAACGGATTATTATTTCTCTTAATTCTGAATCTTTTTATTTTAAAAATTAGCTTATTAAACATTTGCTTTAAGTTTAGCATTTCAGTCCATCTGTAGTCCTGCTTACATTGTTGGATAATAATGATGTTTTCAGATTTGTTTTTAAATATATTATAGAACAAAAGACACTATGCCACAAGTAGAGCACAAATAATGCCACGTTTGCACAAAACCAAGTAGCTTAATTATCAGTCTGATGACCATTAGCATCAACCTGCTTATGTATTTAAAATCCATGCTTAGTTTATTTCATGTAATTTTTTTATAGCCTTCACTGTGTTTATAACATATCTATTCAAGCAATTACAGTTGTTTTGTTTTGTGTATTTTTTTTTTCAAAACAGAAATTTCCATTTGAAAGAATTATTTGGGGCAGATATATTCTATTTGTCTTTCCATTTCTAACCTTTTGTGTCAGAACACTGAGATACTATATTCAGTATGATAAAAAGGCTATTCTTCAGTCTTGGAAGATTTATTGAAAAAGGGTGATTTAGGGTAACATTCTTTGCCAGTTTGGTCTATTGAACCTTACTGTAATTTTACTGGAGTGGAGAAAAGTCTACCTTCACCTAATGTAGGCGTTTTTGAAACTGTCCCACTTCACTTATGTTTCTTGTTGCAGTTCATTCTCTTATGTAAAATTTATACTATATTATCCTATACCTGATTCTTACATTTTCTGGTTTATGAGATGGATTACGAGAGTATTCTTTTTGTGTCTTTTCTGTTTTTTTCATCTATTTGAAACATAGCCATATTTTAAAATATGCATTACAAAATTTTGTCCAAACAATTACATAAATGTGGCAAAACATATGTAGTAAATGTTATTTCCAGTACTATTCTGAAGATTCCTTACAATGCACATTGCTTGGCTCTAAAGAGATTTATACAGCTTATCTCCCTAGCTCTCTTTGTTACTGTATACCTTGTGCACAAAAAGTAAATGCTACATGCAGAGTCAAGAATTTAATGAAGGTCTGGTGAATGTCTTGTCAAACTAATACAGTTAAAAGTGAAAGACACAAAGTATGACTACAGGGCAATGTGTTCAGGTAGGTTGTGTGCTGTTGGATATTACACAAAATCTTTGAGCAGGTAAAGTCAGTCTTTTATGGAAAATTGCAGTGTTTTACAATGATATAATAGTCACTGCATATCAGATATCTTATTCTTGGTATATTTTTATTTCTAATCCTAGAAGTGTCTTTTGGTTAACGTGTAACCTACAGCACAGGTTTTAGAACTGTATTTTTGATGCCTTAAAAATTGACTTTGTGAAAGGATTTAATTTATAATGAAATAATAGTTTGCATTAAAGTGTTCCAAGGGGTAAATTGCATACTCGTGCCTGAATGCTTTACAAAAATGGGGAAAAGCTAGTAAAAAATGGTAAGATAGAGAAAGGAAACAAAATTATGCAGTATATTTTCTGGCTAATGCTAGAGTTTATTCCAGAATTTGTATTTGCGACTTATCAAATTTCTTTTAAAAAGAAATTAAAGATGGAGCTACAGTATGAGCTGAGAATTTTAATTGAGAAAGATACATATATAAAAAAGATAATCTGATTTCTAAACCAGGAACACACTCGGTATAGACAAATAATTTGGAATTTACAGAATTGGATGCTCAAAGTGTGCCATTATATTAGAGACCAGCCTTGTGCTTATTTTCCTAGAACAACGGACAAATAAATAGGCTAGTAAACCTTTTCTTCTTTCTGACCCAACTTGGAGTTTACAACTAAGATGAGCAATGGGTAGCGCTGCTGAGAATACGTAAAGCAGGTGAATGGTTAGGGAGTGTAAAAGATGGAAAGTGTGCCGAGACACATAAAGTAACCCAAGCTGATAATTTTAGGATGTTTTAATTGACTTCTTTCTTCAGGTGGTATTTATACATGGTCAGCACTTAAGCTTCAAGTCTGAAACTTTACTTGCTTGATCTCCTCCCCATAATGAGTTATTTTTTAAAGTGAATACAATTATTTTGTTTATTTTCATAAAACAAGTAACTGTGAGCAGAAAGCATGTCAGAATAGAACGGAAAAGTTGCAGTACTTAACTGGAGTTTTAAATTAACAAAAGTGCTGAAAATATTTTAAATTGCAATAGAACAACAACAACATTTTCATTGGCAAAACTTCCCTTGATTGCTATTTGCACAATTACCTGCAACGGCAGTTGTAGTGCGTGTGCTCCACAAAGGTAGAATGCTGCCATTAAAATAGAAATAAAAATTTATCTTTTCATAAGGATGTTAGGTGGCTTGGAAGGGGATAAATTTGTTAAGTTTTAATCCTGAAATCAGTTTCACAGATTCACAACAATATTTTGTATGTAACAGGAGACTCGGTTAAGAGGACAAAAAATGTATCTGCCAGATTGACTAAACTAACTATGTTATTTCTAGAAGTTCCGTCCCTTACCTCCCCCCTTGTTACTGTTGTCTGCTCCTGTATTAGTATTTGGCACATATCGTCTGTTCTTGTAATTTCTTCCAAATAAAGAAAATTTATGTGCAGGCTAAGAATATGTTATGGTACTTCTAATACTTATTTTGGAAAGAAAAGTTCATTGTAATGGCTCTGCTTTGTGGGTTTATCAGTTTTGAAGAAGTGCTGGTTAGAGTGGAGTTTGCAAGGTGTACAAATTGTGGCCTTCAAGAAAACACCACTTACCTTTTTTAATAACTTTTCTATGTGGCCAAAAGGTTAATTTTGTCAGAACCTTTTCTCCATTCTCAAGTCACGTAATAACTGTGAGACGTTTTATCAGCTGCCACCCTGGAGATAAACATAGAGTTCGTTTCACAAGTCTTCTCACTCTTTTGTCCTCATTAAAGTTTCACAAATTCTCAAAGCAGAAGTTTGTCTTTATACAAATATTTAATTAAGTCATAAATATTTGGACAAGAGACGTTATTTAATGATATATTTCTTTCTCAGCGAGTATGCCTACACTCTAATATGACAAGATGGTGAATGTCTATTTCAACGCCGCAGGGTGTGTCCCAGTATATTGCTTCTCTTTGGGGCTTCTTCTGAAGAACAGGTGTAATTTTCCTCAAACTTTCCTAATTGACCCACTGGGCAGTCAAAATTACCGTGAGCCCAAATTGTGGAATCTGACCGAGTTAACGATTTAAATCTTCCCAACTTCTAAATACCTTTCAAGCATTTAAATTGGCATATTGTTTTCAACACTGAGTAGCATTCCACTTGGTTTGTAGCCAGCAGCTCAAATACATTTTTTTAGTTATTCATTATTAATACTACTAATTATTAGTTTGTATCAAAAATCTATAGGCAAAACGGCTGAAAAGGAGAAGCGATGCAAAAGAAAAGAGCTGCGTGGTTCTGCCTTCGTGCCTCTCTCCTCCGTGCTGAGTGTTCCCGTCAGGCAGCAGTTGTGCATTCAGTCACTCCGTGTGTTTCAGGCAGCTCTTTGCTCCGAGGCGGGCGCAAGCAGCTCACAACGGGGCTGAACGATGCCTGGAATAGGAGCACGTGGCTGGGAGCAGGGGAGAGGATTGGTAATAATAGAGAAAGGGACAAGGAGAAAAAGATCTGGTCCTCTGAGAGCAGAAAGCTCATACCAGTCTGGAACTGGACTGCAAAACGACCTTTGCAGATTAACCTGCTGGCTGCAGTGGTTCCAGCCTTCTGCCATCAGCAACTGCATTCCCCAGCCCCTCCACGGGCTCTCCTTCTCCTCTGACCCTTTGCTCAGCCCTGTCAGCGCGCCGATCTTTGATACTGGCAACAGCTGAATGGTGGTCTCCCTTCTTAGCGCCCTTAATTAACGCAATGAGGGATGGATCCAACAAGTGCTATTGGAGACAGGAAAAGATAGAGGCTAATAGCGAAGAGCAGATCACGGCATTCAGATGCTAGACGGGCTGAGGGTAGTGAAGAACTACAGGGTAATGCCTCCGGAGCAGGCTGACGTGCCTGCAGGTTACATGGCCATCAAAAGAAGCACATCCTCCTTTCCTGGGCTTGTTTTCACCCTGATGTTGGCTGTTGGCAGAAGAACTTGTATGATAAAGTGGATAGGGGAGCCAATGTGGCTGACAAAAGAGCATTTTTTCCCCCTCTTGGATTAGTTTAATTCAGCTCAGTGCTACTGCTGAAATAAATTCATATCAACATCAAACTGTGGCTTAACTTGAAGGCAACTGGAAATAATTCTCTGAGTATAAAAATAAAGGCTGGGTAACTGGCTGATAGAAGAAGATGGGGAATTCAGATCAGGAAAGTCAGAGAAGCAAGGGTGAGTGAAACAAAATTGTGTAGTACAAAGTCTAATTAGGAACTAATAAGATTTTTCTGTTATAAGCAGGGAGTTATAATTGAAAGTGTCAGAGGAAGAGAGAGATCTGGCTTTATTAGTCTCAGGGTGACTAAAGCCACAAATGTGACGTGGCAATGAAAAAAGACAAGTGTAAAGCTATATCAGGATGTATTACTGCATTTTTAGGAGTGAAAAGAAAATATGAAAGGCAAAGTACATGGTACTAGGGGGATCTCATTGGGAGTTCTGTTTGTAGTTTTGGTCACATGATCACAACATGAATTCTAAAAGGAAGAGGCGCAAGATGGGAAGCTAAAGTTGGGGAAATAAAGGCTCTGGCTTACACAGATATTACAAAAGCTTTTCATTATTTATCCTTACAGAGTAAAGAAATTGTACTGTTTTTCCATTCTCCTCAAAGAGAAAGGCACTGGCAGAGCAAGAATGTCTGTTTAAGCTGTAGAACAATGTTAGAAGAAGAACAAATGTGTATATGCTGGCAGTGATGACTTATTTTGTAGAAATGAGAGACCATAATGATCTAGGAGTGAGATTCTAGATTAGTTGGTAAATGGGCTGGGTTGGTTCTTTGTCCTAGTACTAGGAAGCACCTTGACCATTTTATCACATGGAATATATAAAATGCATTATTGCAAAAGCTGGAATCTAGACTTAGAAATCAAAAGGCTTTTTCTTTCTAAATTAAATTTTTTTAATCTTTTTCCCTCCCCTGTACCAGGAATGCTGGAGGGTAGAAGTAAAGTGGGAGGAGCTAGGAATGTGTCTCTCTCATTAGAGGAAAGCAATTGGTTATACTTCTAATAATTACATTTTGTGAGGCTGAGGTTTATTTCCTAAGACATGAAAGACACATTTTCTGAGAGAAAGTTGTATACTGCAGTGATTCCTCTCTTAAGGATTTAAAGCACAAAAAGTCAGGCTATATGAGGGTAGGTATAATGAGAAATGTAGTCTTCTTGAAGGGCTGTAAACAAAGAAAGAGATCAATTTGTTCAGTAGCTCATAGCATCTATACAACTGATAAGGCAAACAATGTATCTGTTTTCAATTAATAATTAAGTTACACTAAAAAAAGATGGAAATGCATGTTCCCTTTGATATCTTCTGCTCTTTTGAATTGATAACACCCCTACACAAAAAAAAAAAAAAAAAAAAAATTTTTTTCATTGTTNAAAAAAAAAAAAGAAAAGTCTTTTCTATGTTGTATTAGAGAATATTTTTGCATTGGTGATAGAGATGATGGCATGTTTCTATTAGAAGAAAGATGAAATAGTAGTGACCACCACTGAACAGCTTCCTCCCTAAGATAGGCATGTGGACTGTTGCTTTCAGAGAAGAGACCAGAATAAAAAACATACATATGAAATACATAAATTCCTCTAAAAACTTCCTTAAAAAGGCAAAGATGCCTTTGCATCGTTTTCTTAATTTCAAAGTTTTCACCAAACCATACATACTAGAATAGGGGTTTTTTATAATAAAAATATGCTTCTCACATTAATTTTTATAAATATACACTCATTTGATGTGTGTCGTTGCATCTTCATCAGTCCAGCCTTGCAGAGAACAGTCTGTACCAAGTAAGTTCATGGTCAGCTTTCAGGTGTGACTGGTAATGCATACAAAATCATGAATTCCTATAGTTACTAAGTACATCCCGTTGTTTTTTCTCTTCAATGATAGAGAAGTTGAATGCATCGGATCTCTAAGCACTCTGTATTTCAACATTTTTGTGCACAAAAAGGAATAATGCATGTTTTCATCTGGCCCTAACTCCACAAAGCACTTAGGCTGAATTCAAGAAAGTATTTCTAGCCAAGAGAGCCTTTTAGCACATGCTTAAATGCTTTGCTGAAGCATGGCCAGTTAGAGCAGATTGCCAACATTTCGTGTCATGAGCAATTGTCTACTCCTACTTACATTCATCTACCTTCACTGCAGTTGATAGGTTTGCTTAATGCAGTTACTGCTGCAAACCTAGCATGCAGTTAGGAGTCTTTTACAAAGCAGCTCCTTTAACTCATAAGCTGTTTAGAGCACTGCATGTTTTCTCTGTTCAGTTTAGGAGTCCAGTCCTCATTTTGGACCTTTATGTTTACGTAGTAATAGTAATCTAGCTAGTAATTTAAAATATCTTTAGAGTGTGTAGGTATAATGTGGCTGGGTGACCAAGGCTGTTTAATTTTTTTCTCCCTTGTTGCGGTGCATTTAAATTTGTAAAATTAATATTTTATTACAGCTGTGTTTCTGTATTTAAAATGTATTTTGGCAGCACAGTGAAGTTAGTTTATGATGAGCATTAGTTTATGATAAGCATCCAAAACCCCTGAGCTAATTGTTTAATTAAACATCAATGCTGGCCAATATTGTGTCTCTGGAGGTTAGACGGAGAGGTGGGTCCATTCCAGAATGAGGTCTGACTCACAATTCCATAGTCGGAATGAAAGATAATATTGACTGTAATGTTTGTTTATAGTATAATGAACTCTTTGTATGCATTTTAAGGGTTTGTTTATGAGCGCAGAAGTGCAAATGCAACTCTCTGCGGACAGAGACTTAGGGCCTGGTCTTGGGAAAAATTTGATCTGAATAATATTTGTGTAGTGTTCATCCTTTGTTTTGTAAGTATTGTCAGTACTGGGCCTGTCACTACTGGTTCTTAAAGAGATTTTATTTCAGCTACAAAGCTAAAGCTATGTTATGCCAAAAATGCAGGTTAATTAGTAGTTTGCTAATAATAATTTGTTTTAATACTCTTTTTCACTTGTGAACATTCTCTTGCTTGTTTCTCTTAAAAAAATAGAATTCACTGGAATAAGTGAAAAAGTAAGTGTTCACAGTAGTATGGCTTTCTTACCGTTTAAATTTTCTAATTGTGGTCATGAATGCTGTACAATGTGTAAATGGCATATAATTCTAACTGCAGTGGTCTCATTAACATTAGGTAAGGAATAAAGATAATTATATTAATTTCAAGACAATCTAGTAGATATCGACTGGACTAGGACATGTGGGTTCAGTCTCTTAATGACGGACTTTCCATGTGGTTGCCTTCCTTTTCCTTTAGTCCTCATCTATTGAAACACTGTAGATATAAGCTTGTTGACTGTGAAGTGCCAAAAATCATAACAGTAACAATAAAAATAAATGAATTTTGTCTTTATTTGTTAGAAACAGACCAAAAATCCAATCTACATGTTCAAGAGTTAAAAACTGGGACTCGTGCAGGAGCCACAATTTGTGTATATTACATGACAGTCTTCAGAGCTGCTTATTACTGTAAATCTCTTTTCCTCATTCCTCCTTTCATTCTGCTCCCAGATATTCACACAGTTTTCAATGATCTTGCTGCTGCAGTCCTGGGCCTTCCTTGTATGAATGTTTCCTAGCACGGGGTCTTCTAATTTTACTCATTTTTATTCTTTAATGTTACTATTACTCTTAAGATTGAGGACTTCTCGTTCTGAGTCTCCTGTAAAATACCAGAAAGGCCCTTTTGGCCATCACATCAACCCATTTACTTTATTCAATAAAATCATCTGGTACTTTGCATATGATACATTTCCACAAGGTATTCTGCTAGCACTGATCACCTCTATCAAAACAGGTAAAACTCCAGCATTACACTCTGTCAAATAATTCTGTTATGTGTATGTGAGAAAGCAATATTCTAATAGAAATAAAAGCTGAAGCTCTCAGCTTGTGTCATAATAGCTGCCTATTTTATTGGAAGTGAAGTTTGATTTAGCTTTGGGAATGCTGGCCTATATATCTTTGCCCAGCGGTGTGAGAAAGGGGTCTCAAATGAACACTGAATTTTTTGTAGAATGTCTGCACAACTTACACATGTAAAATTTTATAGTGATGTTTTCATTAGTTATCTTTCTTTTGAAAGTAAAACTGCTGGAAATTGCTTGTGACTGGGGTGACATCATGAATTAGAAAGGACATGAATTTAATCTCTCATAGAGGCAGCTGTGTCTGGTATTTTAATATGGTTTTGGAGAGAAACAAAGGAAGGCTAATTAATGTGTTTATGTAGATTCTACAGATTATAGTGTTTAGACACAGTCAATTCTTCTTTACCGTGGAAGGAAATGATGGTTGTCCTGTCCATGTCTGTTGCCGTGATTTAGGGCCTACCAAACAAATAATTAAAAAACTATGAATGCTCTGGTTGCTAAAGACAAAAGCAATTAAACAACCAGCTGATGAGGAGAAGCTTCTGACAAAATAATTTTATACTAAACGAAGAAAGATTTTGGTTCAGATGGTGCTAAGTAATTGAATTGCAAAACACAGTGCCACATTACCGCGGCCATAAAACAATAGTTTGTTTTGTGGTAACTGAAAAAAATTTTTAAGGTTGATAACACTGGCGAATATATATGCACCACTGAGAAGAATACTTTGCTTTATGGAGGCAGTAAAGAGCCTTCTCTACTCGTTTAAAGGTCTTGTCCTACTATTTTGATTTTGCATTTCCAGCGGTGGTAGTAACAGAGGCTGAGCCATTGGGAATATGACTTCAGCGACCACCCGTGTTATTGCTGCCATGCTCTGCAGGCTTAGAGGGTTGGCCACGTGTCCTTATGTACACCGTGAGATGTGTAAGCTATTGTTTATGTCTTAATCGATTTGGATCTTTAAATTTTTAATCTGTAACATAGAAATAAGCTTTTCTTTCAGTTTTATTTCTCTGCAAATCCGTTTCTAAGGTGTGTATAATTTTAAGCGTTCCTAATTATATTATAACTGGTCTAGCTTTTGTTAAAATGAAATGAATTGTCATAAACAATTATAATTATAATTATATAAAGGAAGGAAAATATGAAATGTAAACAATGTAGTTCTATGGTTCACCTTTCACTAAGATTCAAATGGAAAAAAACAGACCTCAGAAACTCTGTAGAAGGCAAGCCAACTCTCAAAAAATTGTTTTGCAAACATGGTAGTAGAAATTATGCTGTGGATTTCTTAAGAAAATATTTATACCATAAAAATAATAATGTGGAAGATTAAGAGAGACAGAGGAAATAATTTTTGATGCTTCCTATGGGTAAAATTTGGCACATAGTTTTGGCCAAATATGGTAAGATTCAAACCAGCTGTATATTTTTTTTACATTTTTATATAGTGCCTGAGTTTCATTATAAAGCAACAGTTAGGTTAGCTTGTGTTGATAATCCTCCCCCTCCCATGTCGCTTACAATAGAGGCAGAGGTCACTTTTATTTTGTTCCTAGGTGCACCCTCCGTTAAAGGAACCTTTCTAGGAATGATCTCACTATGTATGTTTAATGGTGACATGTCTTTCATCTCAAGGCAGCATTTCTGAATTTATTGCAGTTATTTGATCCCTTCGCTGATACTCCAGGCTTAATATCCTATTTTTCCTGTCTTACTCTGTTTTACATTCCAAAATTCTCCAAAATGCATACAATAATTCAGTACTGTTCAAAAGGCAGAAAACTGATGAGAACCAGCTCTTTTGTCTGGTTAAGTTATGATTTATTTATTTTGCAATAGGTAATCTTTCATTGGTGTTAAACTGGAGTGGGGGATCCCAGGGTTAAAGCTGTGTTGCTGTAACCCAGTGAAGTTATCCTTTGTACTTTGTTAAAAGTGCATTTGGGCTGACTTCATTTCACTAAAAGTAGGAGTTTTGCTGTTAGGTTTTATACATGCAAATGACATGGCAGCTGCAATGTGTTACTTCATCATGGCAGAGGGATCAGTGTCATTGGGACAGCCTTGGGAACGGGGCACTTTGGCTGCCAGTTGAAATTAAGCCAAAGAAAGAAACAAATACAAAAACTTGCAAGGAGATGAAATTTTCTTTTGCAGAGTGTTACATTTTTATGAAGTGAAAAATCAATATGTAGAGGAACGTTAATTTTATTGCATGTTAAAACTTTAACAGAGTGAGAGAGCTTGACTTAGTGCAGCCTTGGTTGGAATGAAGACAGTTGGGCTGAGTGTGCTTAGTCGTCGGAGCTGCTCCTTTCCCAGGTGTGCCATATTTAGGCTTTGCCTATTACTGCAAATTGCCACTTCATTGATTCTTACTGATATTAAAGATCCATAGATGACATCTCATTTCACTCTAAAATTGAAATGCCTTTAGATCACTTCGCATCAGAAGCTGTAAAGACCTTAAGTTTTGGATACCAAATGTGACATTATTAAGTAGAATTTAAGTGTTTTAAGTCTCCATAGATTTCAACAATGTAATTATTCACTTTTCTTAGTGCCTGGAATCTAAAAAATATTTAACTAGACGTAAGATCAGTCATATAGTGGATCAATATATGGTAATTTTCGTATTTGAATAAACCATGTGTTTTCTGTCTGCTAAAGATTGTGTTGTTTGGTCTTGACTTTGTAACAGGTAATTTGCAATTTATCTACTATGAGGCTAATACTGTTCAGAGTCTGTTCCATAAGTAGTTGCTGCTGTGCATTTTTTTATTCCTACACGATATGAGAGATCTCCAGAATTCTGTACAGGATTAGAAATGTATCTGACACTAACTTCTAGCAAGCTTGAGCTATTAAGTAGAACTGTGAAATGAAAATTTTAACAGTTTGACTGTCAAATGTTAAGCTGGAATATTTTTTAAGGAAAGAAAACAATGTGGTCTAATACAACATCAATAGTAAATGTTTCCTGAAGAGGACAAAAAAATAGTTAAATTAGTAGATTTCTGTAAGAAACGTTACCTGTTTATTTTGTATGAATTCACATAGTCTGGTTTTGGCTACAATATGTAGTAAGAATGCATAGAAACTGCATAAAACATTTATCCTTGTGTTATTTCCAAAGCAAATATTCCTGTGTAATACCAGGCATCACTTTGTATGTGTATATGGGAAATGTAGATCTTGATGTCTGTGTTTATATGTCTAGTCATGTCTACTTATTCTTAAGATTAGCATGTATATGTATATACTTGCTAATACTTAATGCGACTAAGTAATCTACTATTTAATGATTTAGAATTAATTGCTAGAGTTATAATTTCATTAAATGAACCACAGAAAACAGGATTACCTGACCTCCTGAGATTGCTTCTAATATAGCTACCTCTCATCAATGTAGAATCAGCTTTATCTAAATTATATCTGTCAGTTTTCTTCCTAAACCACTCTTAATAGCTTTCAGTGACTGAGTGGTTTAAGTTAGACTGTATTTCCTGAATTTACTTATGTGATAGCACAGGAGTCAGTACCAAAAGTCTAAATTCATTAAGTTGTGGAATCTTGTTTATTTTTTTAAATGGTGTTATTAACATTTGAGATTGAGGTTGCACTCATTACATAATGACAATAGGAAAAAAAGAAAAAGTTGTCTTTTGCGGCAAAATCTGTTATGATTCCAGACTGCTGCATAGTCAAGATAGTTTATAGTTGAGTATTTTGTAGATGCTGCATTGCTATGTAGATCTATTAGACACAAATTTCACACAAATTTTTTGCGTGGTAGAAATCCAGACATTTTGTATCAGACTGTAGCTGCCATGGCATCTAACATGCATAAATCAATAATCCAAAAGGTTCTTGAGGATGACTGTATGATGAACAAAAGTGAGGATGATGGAAGTTTTTTGTTTTTTAAGAGGGAAACATTAAATACCTGTTTATATTATACAGACAAATATTTGTGTGTGTGTTTATATATGTGTGTCTGTATATATAAAGTTCAAATTTGCATGTTCCAATTATACATATGTTCAAATTATATTTATATATGATCTCTTTTTTTAAAAAACTAAAGTAAATGTTTTTATATCAGGTAAGAGATTGGGAGGGGACTGAAGAAGGTCACCTGTGAAATACTATGTATATATAAAGACCAAATACAGGAAGGAATATGTAGGGTGTTC
The DNA here is from genome assembly GCA_013398295.1 of Chionis minor. Classification (NCBI taxonomy): domain Eukaryota; kingdom Metazoa; phylum Chordata; class Aves; order Charadriiformes; family Chionidae; genus Chionis; species Chionis minor. The sequence goes on along the minus strand of VZSF01006075.1, from coordinate 26,460 downwards.
AGTAGGACATTATATGGTAACAGACAGATAATGTAGGTAAAATCTTGAAAAAAGTTTCTTCAGAAATATATATTAAGTGCAAATAATCTCACAAGAGGAATGGTAAAAGTCCTATTGTTTAGCACATTAAAAACTTTATTGGTAAAATACTAGAAAATGTTCCATGGAGCACAATCTTGCTCTAGTGCAGAGACAAAACAGTTGGCCTACTAGGCATTTTTATCTGTAATACGTATGATTCCACTTTTTCTATTCAGATTTTAGGCACCTCTCTTTAAAAAGGCCTGTTCTATAGGCACTACTCTAAAAGAATGTACTGGGAAAAGAAAATAAGGCAGAAAAAAGAGCGTTCGTTTCATGTGCATTAATCAAATGTGTACCCAGTATGCTAGTACTTTCCAAACAGTGAAAAACACTGTTGCCTCCATACACGGAGGAAAAGATTATAGAATGGGGAATAGGAAAAAAATGGTTTATGTACACAATGCATTGCTTTGCTTTAAATGGAGTTAGGTCCTTAGGAAGAATTTTCATGTGGCTTTTATACAGGTATTTTACCATTAGCTAATGGAAGTCACTGGGACTGCACATGAAAAAAGATTCTACGGGGATTGTATAAAGAATATCTTAATTCAAGTTATGGTTCGGTAAGAGATGAAACCAATTTATCTACCCTTAAGCACATGAGAATTTTAATTGACTTGAGTAGGTCAATAAATTGTTGATATAAGGCAAGTATGTGGGTACATAGGGGCCCACTAGCTATTGCTAAAATATAGTAAGATGTTTGCCTGGCAGCATAATACAGTACTGGTACCTTCTTTATATTTAGGAAAGATGCAAAAATATATTTGTAAGAGGCATCCCTTCTTCCTTTTCAGAAGATTGTCTTCATAGTTATTTGCAGTAGGAGTAGTATTCCTCTTTGTTGCATTTATCCTGACAAATCAGTTCAACCTTTGCCTTTCAGTTTTCTTTTTAGACCTTAAGTATCCAGCTGTGCTATCTGGTACATTATAGGTGAGAGGAAAAATAAAGCTTCAAGTCAGAGTACTGGTAGTTTCAATGAAACTATAGTCCAATTATATTTGCCACATAATTTGGTTTTGCCATTTGGTCAAATAATTCAATCTCTGTAGAGAATGGCTTCATGATGTATTTTAGAATGGCTGGTCAGTGAGTAACTGCCTTAGAAAATGAAAGCAGAAGAATCGTGTTGTGAAATTTTAGATTTCTTTTGCTCCTAATAGAATTTCATATGAGTAACTATGTTAGGTTCAGCTTCTGAACCTCATAGGGTATTTCTCTAAGCTGGTCAACAGAGTTGATTCTATGTCTACTGCAAAGTTTCATCTAGAACTAACACTCCCTAAATAGTGGGTTTGCTTGGCAGGTTGTCCTCCTTAATTCAGCAATAATAGCTAATCAAATCTTCCTTGAGAACTCACAAAGGCACTGTTGAACCTGAATCTCTAAGTTTAATAATTTATCTGTTTTTTTAAAAAAATGTTTTATTTTGCTTGCTTCGTACAGCTTAATTAACAGAAGTAGTAATTAACAGTAGACTAGGAACTACAAATAAAAAGGTTACCACTGAGTTTCATCCTTTCTTCTGCATAAATAGAATAGCAGAGGAGATTATCGTATTCTCTTCTGATTAGTGACTGTTCTGTCAATGATGAGTTGCTTTTTTTTTTAAGTTTGGGCTTAATTATGTTACTCTTAACCATAAGTGGTTTAACAAGTGGATAACACATCTGAGCCCTTGAATGTCAGGAATTGTAAATGCAGCTATCCTGATTAAAAAATTTATTTGTCTAACAATAATTTCATATTAGCACACGTGGCTATTGCCAATGATGCCTGGATTGCCCTCCAGTCTGAAAGGGGCAGTAGGGAAGACATTACTGTGAATTGACACGTGTTTTCAGCCAAATGAAATGACCCTGAGAATTCCGGAGTATAAATAAAGATTAATTTCTGGGCATGCATAGCTAGGTGATCCTGAGATAAAAAACACTAAAAAAGAAGAATATAATGCTCCTGATAAGAGGGAGGTTTTTTTAAGATAATGGATGCATTCTATTAGAAATATAATTTAAAAATATAATTGGGTTTTTTTCTGTTATTTGGGTGGTTTTGAAGGAGTAGTTATTTCTACGTGAGAAATAAAACTGAACTAGAGTAGAATTTTCACTTAAAAATTCACACTGAAAACATTGGAAAAGTATTATAACACAGTGAAACAGTTACTCATCACATGGGGAACTGAAAGATTAGAGTCTTTAGGGTAACATTAAAATGTAATTGGACAATTTCGAGTGAAGACATATGAGCATCAGTACAGACACGTGGAGGAAACAAGTTGTGATAATGCAGGAAACAGGAATGTTATTTCAAAGTTCGGTAATAAGTTTGAGGATAATAAAGACTTCCAAGCTAGAATATGCTAATAATTTTAGCCAGACTGGCCACAGTAATCTTGGAGTGTAGATGGTAATTATATATGGAACGCAATCAAAGTTGTTCATAATACAGATAGTTCTTTCCTCGGGGGAAAAGCACTGATTATGCGTAGTTCTTTATGGCTTAAAGGAAGAGTGGTGAAGATGCATAAATATTATGGGAGTTAAAAAATTTAAATACTGTTATTGATATATGCTCAAGTCTATGGAAAGTTTAATTAAAATCTAAACATATTTACGATTATTGCTAGTCTTGTGATTGAAACACAATAGCTGATCTACACACTGCAGAGTTATGTCTGCACTGAAAGTTTTGAAGTGCCTCTTTGGTCTTCTTTGCCAAATTAAAAATAATGTATCTACTAACTCTTGTGTTCACAGTATTTTACTTTTATTACTCTCACCTGGATAGCATCTGACTGCTGTAGTCCAGAAATACTCCTTCTCAACTGCAAAATAAATGTATTCCTTCTTCTGTTAGTTGTAAGTACTTACGGTAACAGCAAAACGTATTTAACCTCATTCCTACAATTTGCTATTCTTCTGGTAGACAAATCTGTCCCTTAGTCAGTGGTGGTTTGGCACTGAGGGTGAGGTGTGAATGAGTTTATGACTAAAGATGAGGTTACTTGGATTCAGAATATTCAGTTCAGCCAACTTGTGTGACTCAAAGTTGCAGTGGGTAAGTTTGAACTGACAGATGCCAAATTTGCATTTCATTTAATGTTTATGTATTTTCCTGAAGGTATTTTTGGTAGCATGTAAATAAAGTGTCAAGATGTTTCTTGCTAAGTACATTCAGAACTGTTAAGCTGCTGGCATACATCGTAGTGTCTCAGCATATATTCATGCATTAATAGATAATCTTTTGTGAGAGGTGTTCCATGTACTTGACTAAGAACTTAAAACAATTGAGTCTGGTTTATGCATTGAGGTTTTTATCAAAGTTTCTAAAAAGTGTAATACCTGCCAAAAATATCTGGGATCTGTATCGTAGTGCATAGTAGTGGGGATGTAGCTGGAGAGGAAAGGAACCTCACAATGCTAAGACATAATAGTACACATTGATTTCTATCATCAGACAAACTTGGGAGTTTTTCCGTTCCAAAAAACCCTGTGTACTGTCTTCAGGTGAGTTAAAAATTTGCAGGCACAAACTCATGAGTCTTTGGACAAAAGTGGTTCAGTTTCATTTTACTTAAGTGTGCATAAATATCACTTGCCTATGCAGTCTCATCTTCCCAAAAATTTCATAAAAAGGCCTGGTTGTAATACACAATTAAGCCAGAATGAGAGTATCATCAACACACACTTCAGATTTTCTCTGAATGAATGCTAGCTTAGTTGAACTGAAGCTGTGTGTTAATTTACAGTTTAATTAATTTTCAGGCTGTGTGTTAATTTACAATTTAGCCAACCTTGTTAACAATTTATATAGCTGTATACAATTTTGCTATATTAGAAAAAAAAAAAACCAACCTATTTTAGTAAAATTATACTATTTAACCTAGATCTCCACTGATGTGTATTAATACAGACCTGGCAATTAACTGCATTGCAGAGATGCTCAGATTTACACTAGAAGAAGCTGGATTTGTCATTTTATTTTTAAGGTATCTATCTAAAGAAAATATTTTTAAAAAAACTTAGGTCTTGGTTAATCAGACAGATAGCTAACACCTAATGGGTGTTGTTGCTGACGGCAATAAGATTTCAACCAGCCTGTAAGGAGGAGAAAGCACAGATGATGCTGATTATTTGTCATTTAAGGCCTGAAGTTTTCCTGGTGGTATTGTCTTTCTTCACCAGTTTAAATGGGCTCTTACATTAGTAATTTTAAAAAATAGTGGTCTTGTAAATTTATAATAGAAATAATACAAGTACCTGTTGCCCTTGAAACATTCACTGTCTATTAGTTTAATTTTATGTCCTTGATAAAAAGGAAACTCTGAAAATTAAATCCAAAAAGTAGTATCTTCTGTTAAAGGAATATGCATTCAAAAAACTTTTCAGAATCTTTGCACGTGATAAACACTAAAACGTCTATGCTTACTGAAACCACCTTTGTAGATGTACAAGTTGCATGTTAAGTCAAAGTTACTTGCCTGGTTTTTGGAAACACTACTCTTCTGTCTTTCTGTTGACAGTTGATCCTCTGAAGGCTGGAAGAAGTAAATATTCCTGTTTTGCCTAATTTTTACTATAATAGAAATGCCTATCATTTTTCACTTGCTTCTTTCTAATTCCAATAATATTTTGTTCTAGAAAAAGGCTTCCAGAGGTAAGAAAAAACCAATGGGTTTATAGCAAATTAGTTCATCCCTGGTCAAGAGCTTTGAACCCCTGAAACTATTAAATCATCACAGCCCTTAAAAAAATTAATTTGCTAATTAGTGCAAAATTTAGCAATGCCAGAAGCTTTAGCAATAATACAGTCTTCATATAAATATTTTGAAGTTATGCAAAAGTAATGGAGGAATCATAATAATTTCTGCAAATACAAAACCAAAAATACTTCTGTAGTTTCTAAGTGCATTAAACAGAGGACATCAGAATGTATTTATGCTGTAAATGTTATTTCACAGTTCAATCAGTTATCTTGCTGTGTAATAAAAGACCCTGAAATTAAAATGACCCCTCTTTGCAGAGTGTAACTGTAGGATTCCTTTTACTATGAGGCTGCCTTGATTTGATCTTACTCTTACTGAAACGGAAAATGATATCCAACTAATGCATCTGAAGTGTTTTTTTATACCATCCAAGGCTCTCTTCTGAAATTAATGGCTTCTGCTTTTGGCCTCAATTACATCTTATGATTCTCCAATTTCATACGGTTTTCCTTTTCTTTCTTCTGTGATTTTTCAGTATCCTTCTGGTGATACTCTAAATCAATCTGAAGCACATGTATCTGATACAGCACATATTTACAAAACAAAACAGACCCACCCAGATTTGAAAATGTCAGGAATGTGAATAATGTTCTGAGCTGTGTGTAGTAGTTGAGGATATCTTAGTCTTTTAAAGCAACTAACAGCTTGATCAAGAAAATCTACTCACATCAGAACAGTTTAATGATTCCAAAATGTTAATTAAATCTTCCAATGTTAAAAAAAAGCCTTTCCAGTCTGACTCAACCTAGACAACAGTGTTATTAGCTGAAAGCTAAATATCTGCTTCCTATCTGTAAGTACTCATTAACGGTCCCTTTTACTTAGTCTGCGTGCATACTTTTTCTACCGCAAAACACTGTCACGAGTAAAATTTAGAAATGGGTGTTTCTTTCCAACTGCAAAATCCACACAGTGTATTTCTGATGTGAGGATAAGTAATGTATACTGCAGAATGTTCATTTAAATAGATTGTAAATTAATCACAAGTTTATTTTTTATTTTTATTCTTTACAAATTTTGTGAAAAATATTCTGTTTCTTCTGAATTAAAATCTATTGTTTTCAATAATTAAAAAGCAAATTGGGGGTGATATTTATAGTGGCATTTCATTCACTAAACAAACAAAAAGTTTGCAGCTGACAACATGATAGATCTCTGATTATGACATTGTAGCATAAAGGTATTTTATATTTAAAAATTCCCTGCAAATCTCATGTGTTCAGTATTCATGTTTGTAGCTCCTTCTTGAGGAGACAGAGCTCTTGTTGTCCTAGAGTTAGAGTCCTCAAGCTTTATTGTTCTGTCGTATTTTAGAATCGGGTCTGAAGTCTTGTGTTTAGTTGGGTGTATTTACCTCTCAAGTCTCGTGTCTCAAGTCTTCTCCCAGCAATATTTTTTCACCGAAAAGTAAAAAAGAAGTGGAGATTTAGACCTGTACTTGGAGTACTATTTATTCAGTGTATTCCATGATCCTGGGTATCTTAAGATTGATTTCAGTTTGTCTTGACTATGTCAGTTGTGTTATCACCACTAATTTGTAGATGGACAATCTGCGATAAAGAACCAGGAAGGAACAAGGAAGAGAAATGATGGTGAAAATTGAATAGTGAATCTGAATGATTGCTCCATAAAGAATTTTTTTGCTTACACTATGGATTTGAGGGAGATAAATAATATATTTTTTTCATTATAGCATCTACTGGGTTCTGATGAGGAGAAATATAAGTGTTTTGAAAATGTTTTTTAAAATTATGGGTTGGATTAATCTGGTTCAGTTCAGTTGGCAGTTTCTGTAATAGCAAAAACGTTTCTTGTGAACAGATGTTCCTTGCTTAGAATGGCTCAACCGTTCTTCATTGCCTTACTCTTGTTTTGGACGCTGGTCTATTCGTAGTAAAGATTGTTTGTACCCTATTACATAAAGCAAAAAAAAGAAGTCCCCACAAATATTCACACTTGAATCCCAACTGCACTTCCCCACTTAATTCTCACTTTCAAATTTACCAATAGTCTTTATATCCCTAACCTCCCTTTCTTAGGAGGTTGAACTTGTCAAGACAGTCATGGTTGTAGCCCACATCTTCAGATCAACTTGAGCAGTGTTAAGAGTTGAGCTGTCTTTTTGCCTTTGGTGGAAACCAAGTTGGCCATTGGCTGTTCTAGTGACAGCTGGTGGAAAAGGTTGTTAAATACTTTGGCCCTTTTGCAGTACTCTCTCTTTCAATAGCCTTTCCTCTCTATTGACAGGTCAATATTTTCTTTGTCTTTCTTTCGCTGCTAGTGTATTTATGGGGGGTGGGGGTGGGGTGGTGATGTTTATGTTAATCTTGTTTGTTTTCCTTATTTGTATTCCATAATGTGTGTTGGCTTTTCTTATTTTGTCACTGTATGTTCTTTTCTACTTGTCCTACTTTATTGTTCTTTAGGATCAGTAAAAATTCTGATTTTGTGGAATTCCAGCCTTTCTCTCCATTGGGAAAGATTACTCTTTGAACTTGTCTTCTTGACATCTTTTTTCTGTCTTTCCACTGGTTCGTCCAAATTTGTTTGCCTTCTTGAAATTCATTGTTTTATTTTGCTGTTTATCTCTCCCCTTTTAAAGGGATGTGAATTCTGTAAATTAATCAAGTCTCACGCAAGTTGCCATTCACCCACCACCACATTCTCAACCATCTTGTTCCTTGGGTTTAATATCTAGAGGAGCCCTTCTTCCAGTTCTCTTTTCTAGCTCTTATTCAAGTATAGATGCAAAATATATGTGATACTATATAGTCTTTAAAAAATATGCAGTATTTTTGAAAAGCCACCTATGATTTTGAAGACTTTGCTGGCCATTATGTTTTTTCCTGTATTCCTTTCCCAGTATCTGTCCTGTTAGTTAACATGTGGCCTTTTCACCAAATCTTGTGCTTTGCTTGGTTTGGTTAGGTGCTAGCTGGCAAAAATCTGCATCCAATTCCTTACACCAGTGCTTATGTTCATTTCTTTTTTTAATTTTTACTATCATGACTGGTTCAAAGCATATTGCTATGTCCTGAGATCAGGCCCATACAGTTTCCTATCACGGATTCTCCTAATTAGGGATGTGCTGCCATTGAAAATGACAGCAGTTAACAGCCTTAGCAGCAGTGGTGGTAACAACAGCTGTCAGGTGTGTGCTGGATCATGAATACCATTTTATGAAACTCTGGCCAGTATAACTGTGTTTAGAAGCTGCCAGAAATGCTCTTTCAAGAATTTTGATAGGTGTGGAAAAGTTATTTTCTTTGGCGTATATAACATATTTTATGGAGGTCTCACTAGCAAGCAAACACTTTGTTCTAGTGCCTCTCAGGAGCATACTTTAGTGTTGAAATCAGTAGACACTTTTGTGAAAATTCTCAGTACTGAGCTGTACTCTAGCAGTAGCAAAACTGAGCTGCTTCCCCCCTTTCATTTGAATGTGAAGGTAGTGTGCCTGTCGCCTCCACTCATTGACACAGAAGTTGGGATATCGTGATAGCATTGTCTTTGGTGATAGTGCATGTTTCTATTCTGTATTTAGGTAACATGTTTCGAGTCTTAGGTGCTAAGAGAAAGACAGAATTTTTCATTCTTTTTGGCTTTACTGCCCAGGTTGCTAATTTCTGTGGGTATTACTTCTCATCTGTTCACTGGGAACCAGGAAAAAGCGTGCGAAGTGCTCATTTCACATGGGCCACTAGACAGCCATCAGATGTCTTGGGCGAATCTGCATTCCTCTTTCCAGTAGCAGTTTCGTACTTCCTCAAACTTTTATAGTTTGTGCCTGTGCCATTAGCTAGTGGTTGGGTTTCAAACATGATAGAAACCATTTGGCTTGCACTGTGAGTTACTGACAGTGCTATGAGAAATGAGAGCGGTGGGGTTTATTACCAGCGTTCCTCATGTGCCTTTGACCAACAACTCCGACGTCTGCGTATGCCGGCAGTGGATCATTGCATAAAAGAGGAATGATCTGAGCCTGGTGCCAGGCTGTGACCTAGAAGCTGAAGAGCACAGTGTGCCATTATCTTTCCCTGGAGCTTTATAGTCCTGCTCAGGAATTTACTTTGACATTTGTCCTGTCTCTATAGATTAAGCAGTTTGCTCTTTGCTGCAGTCGCACCATTAGAGAGTAATGCACTTGTGTTTTTTCTTCCTTGCCTTCAACCTTTATTGCTATCTAGTAACTTAATAATAATTTATTTAGAATGTATTTCCTCATGTGCTTTGTATGTCTCAAAATATAAACACAATAGGAAATACACTTTAAATGATTGATGTTGCAGTACAAATAGAAAAATAAAGTGGTTTGGTCTCTATAAGTAATGAAGTAGCTGATTTAATACAGTGGAAATCTTTAGTGGGATCATATTGTGTGGTAAGCTTCATGGTAACAAAAAATGATCAAATACATGATAAATATATAAAAGTTGTAACTATCATAGGGGTTCAGATTGAAAATCAAAGCACTGAAATCTGCTTTATTTCCATGACAAATAATGGTCATATGGATGCAAAATCATAACTTTAAAACAGTAGTCTTACCTGTGAATTCAGGTGTTTCCACAATATGATTAACACTTCTGTTTTGGAGATGTATTGCCTGAGTAGCTGGAGGCTTTTTTTATTTGAATATTGACATTTACTATATCAGTGTTTTTTCAAGCCATGTATTCATTGCATGTGGACTTTCCCTCACATATGTTAGTGAAAAAACAAAAAAGTTAGACTAGAACCTGAAACTGTCAGGTAAGTTAATTTAAATTTTTTTACTATATAATTCCCTCTGAAGTGTTGAAATTTGCCAAAATATCATGGGCATGTCAATGACTTTCAGTTCATAACCTCACTCATTTCCTTATCTAAAGTTTTGAAATATCTGTAAAAGCATACTCTATTTTTTAATTTCTGCATTATCACTTGTTGAATATATTTTACATATAATTCTTTCCTGGTTAAATAGATACAGAAAAAACAGTGTTCGGATCCACAGTGTTTATAGAATGGGGGAAAAAAGCTGGACAAATGCTTTTTTTCCAACCAGATTGCTATTTCAGTTGAGCCTGAGAGTCTTCATGGAGGTCTTCATTAGATATAATAAAATTCTTTAAGCGTCCCACCTGTTCTTTCTCAGGTCAAGAGAAAACTACATGAAAAGCTTTGATTTTCCTCCATCCTTCCCTCCCTCAACCCCAAGTTATTTTTTACTGAGTCAGACTATTGTCATTTACTTCCCATTTTAGGCCTTTCTTCGTCTTTCATGTTAGGCATGCCTTTTATAACCTTTCTCTGCACCGCTTTTGCCACAGCAGTGTGTCAAATAACAGATGCAGTTCAAAAGGAAAGAAAAAAAAAATTCTAAATTGAGAAAAAGAAAGAATCATAGTGCTGGTATACATGATCTTATGATCTTATAAAAGGAAAAACGAAAAAACTGAGGAAGGTTTCCTAAGAGAATGAGATGCATGTGGGAAATTTGAGATGAGTATTTAGTGCTTTTTTTCCTTTTGGTACAGCCTCTGTTCGGTCAGTAGCAACAGAAATGGTTGCAGAATACTGTAGATGCATTTTGAAATGCTCTCTTTGCATGGGGATTTTGTGGTTAATTACTTGTGTTGGTTTATTTCTGTATTCTTTAGAGGATAATTATTAAGCAGATTCAAAGGTGGTGACAGCTGCAATGCCTCTGTGCTGATTGCAACAGTAGTTTGTGAGATTTGCAGACCAAGTATGTCCTGAAAATATTGTGACAGTTTGCTTGCTGTAATATTGCTGCAAGTGTTTGTTATTTCAGAACTGTCTGCAAAGTAGGGAGTGACTAAAAGCAACTATCATAATAGTACAAGTAACACATGTATTATACCTGTACGAAATAGCGGTATGAAAGTATTTTTTCGTGTTTACAAGATGTCCTTCAAGAGTCACATTCAGTAATTTATTATCAAACAATATTAAACATTAATTTTTTTTTTCCTTTGAGAGTATTGTACAATTGTGCAGTAAAGAAGATTATAGGAGATTAGAGAGTGGTTGTACAGAATACTTTCATCAGCATTCTAGCTACTTGTCACACATTTTGTCAAAGTTTTAAAATTTCTGACCTTTCAAGTTGTTGTTGTTTGGGTTTTTTTGCTTTAAATTTCATTAGCTATTAAAGCAGGTGTCTTTAACCATTCCATTGACTGCATGTCTGTACTTTTCCTATTTGTTGTAGGTCTGTTATTTGAACTGACACTGTTAATGTGATCTAAATAAGCATTCTCAATGCTTTCAGAAAAGCTGATTCCTTTAATTCATTTCATGTTGGGACAAAAAAAAAAGTCTGATAAAATCAGAAGTTGCATTTGAAATTCTTTGCAATTCTAAACGCTTAAACTGCAATCTTGTATTTGGGATTTTGTCATTTGCTAGAGGTGCAAGTACTTACCATTCCTTATGTCTGCCTAGGTATTTAAAGTTTGAGGAAAGAAAAAGGGCATAAATGTTCTGTTCTTCACTGTTTCTTTTGAATTTGCTTCTTGTTCTTGGTCAGTGGAAGAAGAATGCCTGTGACCTTAGGCCTGCAGTAGTCATATACCTCTCTAAAAGAAGTGCAAAATTGTCCTCTTTGACTGGGAGTCCCTATAGGCCACCTTCCTTCCACTACCTTTTAGTGATTGCAAGTTTTGTCTCTCTGGGACAACCTGTATGAAATTTTCCTTATAAAAGTCTGAGACTCAAGTGGTCTAATTAAAAACAGGATTTATTAGCACCACAGAAGCTGCTCAAGATTAGAAAAAAAGAAATGTTTTGCATAGCATATCTATCCTGACACTCTGCGAAGCTCATCTAGATAGATCTCCCCAGAGTTTAGTTACAGTGAATAAAAATACCTTACATTTACAGAAAATCTTTTTTCTTTTTCTTCTTTGGCTTTTTTTCAGCCAGTTTAGTTGTAGAAATCTTTCCTTTAAAGGGACTCAGCCTTTCTTTTTCTTCCTTATGTTCCATTTCTTTACATTTGTGACCTTCTCTGTTGTCATTAATTTTTAAATTATTTTATCAAGTCACTGTTAGTGTATTTATGCGTTCCAAAGACAGGTCACCCTGTTCCTGAAGACACTATTCATCATCCTTCAAAAACTCTTGTTTGAGGTAATTAAACAACAGGTATGAGTTGGCATGTGGTCTGGTCTGCAGTCTGGGTTGTCTGCAAAGCCCGTGTATGTCTCTGGCAACCGAGGGGTCTTGTTCAGTGAGTGAGGGAATGATTTAGTAGAGGTAACCGTTGATCAAATCCTTGCTGCTAAATGATAGCGTTTTTGATGACATTATTCACTATTGCCAATAGGGCTTGTTTTCTTTATGGGCAAGATGTAACTGAAATTAACATGCCCATAAGAGATGTTTCTCTCTTACGCATTCTAAAAGTCGGTTAAAGACATACAGATATAGTAGGATGTTACGGAACCTTTCAATACCTTTTTTCTATTTTCCTATTGCTACCACAATGGCTTCAGGAAGAATGAGAGTGATGTTATTCCATCAAAAGCCATGGCAGAATTACGAACTGTATGAAACTGGAGTACAGGATATGAAGCGTTTTCTCCAAATTCACTCACCTTGAAAATATTTTCTTCCTAGCTTTGAAAGAAAATGTTCAATCCAGATGTGCACAGAACATATGCCCAAAATGCTTTTTGCTTGTTTTGGGCTATTTTTTAAAGGAAGGGAGCAGTTTTATTTCTTAAGCAACAAATCTCAGGACTTACTAAACAAAACAAAAAGCATAATACAAATTCTTGAAAAATTAGTCCAGTTTTGATAAAATTAAAAGAAAATAGGCAAACAGAAATGCCATAATGGCAGCATTAGTGTTTTATTTCTGATTGAGAGAAGTATCTTTGAGTTATCCGTCATACATAGAGCAAGATATCATCTCTTTGCCCTCCCTTACATAGCATTGTTAAATCTGTTTAGTATTTACATACAGTACATGCAACTTATCTCAGCAATTTGTAATTGGTGAGATCATCTCAACAGCACGGAATAAACACTCAAACCAGCGTGGAATCCGTATGTATAAATACTGCCGGGTCTACCCTGTCTCTGTGTGCTGTACTCCTCGGGCTGGGGTGGGCAGGAACTGAGGTGGCAGCAGCAACTCTCTCGGCAGAGCAAAGCAGCTGAATTTAGAGAGATTTGGATTATTGCCATCTTTCTCAAGTGAGTCTACAAAAAGTTAGGGACCCCTGACTTAACTCATAGGTATCCAACTGACTGAGCCTTGGGCTGTAATTAAAGTATTGCTAGGCAGAAGTAGAGATACAGCGTGTTCAAAGTATATTCTCAATATTGTTCTCTCTATAAGGGTGATTGGCTGATATTAGAACTGAACCTTTCCAGAAATAGTTGAATGGAAAGTCAGGCATTCATGATATTGGAGCTCTGATTGTTGCGGGAGCACATTTTAAAACAATCCATGGTTCTTTCTCTTCCAATAAAGACCCTACAATAGCTTCCGATCTATCTTTTGTTTGTTAGATGCATGGTTGTTGTAATTGCCTCACCAAGCACTGAGATGCACCTAAGCCTTGTTTTACTGAACTTCTTATTTTATGTCTTAAGGTACATTTTGTGTTGAAACGTCTTAGCTATTTATATGTAAATAAGTAAGTTTTCTGTAATTGCTTCTAGAATAGTCTGCTTCCAGACCAGTAATCTAATCTAAGTTGCACATTTTTTTTCTTCATTATCCACTCATAATGGCATTTGAGGGCAGACAGTTGGATCCATCTGTCAACATTACTTTCCTATGTAATAACAGAGAAGAAAAGAAACTTTGTTTTGAGGATTAAATACAGCTATTTTTTAATAGAATAAAGTGCTAGACATGGCCCAACAACAGAGTAGGGAGCAGAAAATAAGCTTCTAAATGCAAAGAAGAAAAGGATTTAAATTATATACTTTAAACAGGCATAGTAAGAGGAAAGAAAGATAATTGGTATTTATTTGAGATGAGAGACCAAGAACAGTATATTGTACATCAGACAGATAAATTACTTTGCAATGTAATATTTTTGTATTTAGCTCATAAAGGCGTATCTTCCACCAGAGAGCTAATTCAAAGCTATTCAGAGTCAGTGGAGAGCTTTCACCCACTTTGGTGGAGTTAAATCAAACCTTTGTAAGGAATATCTGTGCTGCTATAAACAGGAAAGTCATATGTTACATCCAGAGAATGCCTACGTTGAATGGGAAGAAATGCTTGTTTAAGGCCCTCCCTCAAACAGAAGTGACACTGATCTAAATTACATTGATGTTTAAATCAATTTAGTTAGATCCGTGCAAGTTTCTCCATGGACGCATTTGAATCTATTGCAGCTGATCTATAGCAAATGAGTTTACAGTGTGGTCTGTTGCCTAATTTATGTGATTTATCTATAGAAAACCGTAAGGCGAGTTTGTATGTACAGTTGGGAAGTTATGGATAAGACAATTATATTCCTCTAGGAAGAGCATTGGGTGTAGAAGGCCTGAAAAATAATTTTAAGAGGGTAGATGTAGGAAAGATCGGTGTAACAAGAAAACAGTTTCAGATCTCAGAATAGTAGTAGACCAGTTAAGGAGAACTGTATTTCCAGATGGTACCCTGCAAAGAGACATTTTGTTGAGTTACTTCAAGTCATTTTACTGGCCATGTTTAAGAACTGTCTTTTAGAACTCTTAGTGGATTTGGTGCCTTTCAGTGTCCTAAGAGGACGGAGTGCTGGGTTGAGAGGAGCTCCAAGAGCGGGCTGCGGTCACCAGCAAGGAAGAGTCTGAGTTATGAATAAGTACCTCGTCTTTGTGCTATAAGAGGGTGGAAACGCTATGTTACGGTTAATAGCAGAGCCTTACTTATATTTTGAAAAGTGAGAAAGTCAAGTTTTGACCAAAATATATTCAGGGTATTCTTTGATGAAAAAAAAATAAATGGGGAAGAATGGGAAATTTTTGGAGAAATTACATTGATTGCAAGGATAATACCTTGTGTGAGTGCATGTTTATGTTAACCTATTGCAACCTTGTAATTTAGGTGGTGCATGTTGTATATATAACCTCTTAAGGCACAGTGCAGATTCCTGCAGAGGGTAATTCAGTGTTCTAAGGCAGATATTGGAGAGTCTGACAGTGAGATAATATCCCTGAAGGTCTAGATGTCACATATCAAAAAGTGATTCAAAATGTCTCATTTGATGTTCATTGTCATTCATGCAGTTTTCATGAACTCTTACATATTTTAGTGAATGTTCATGTAGTGTGGTCAGTGGAGAAGTGTGAAGTATTCATGAATATACATGCATATTTAATAACTACTCCCAAGGGTATCTTCCTGTTCCGGTAATTGGTGTTTCACATTCCAGCTCCTGTACTTGTGAAACAAATTGTGCCAGATTTGGCAGCCAGAGAGGCTGCACAAAAGATTGTTCTGGAGGCTGGATAGATGCTTGGCGTTTCAAATTCAGAAACATGCCCACTCCTCTCTGAATAGTGCACAGCCAAAATTGCATTAGACTTTTATCCATGGGAGACATTTTTCTATTCTGTCATCAATCTGGTAACTACCTTCTGTTCTTTCTCCCATAGAAGCCTTCTTAGCTAGATCCTGTGGAGTAGAAGATTTGTGCCAGACACCTGTACAATCTGGCCTTAAAACTAGTTTAATCAGTCCAAGCAGACTTCTTTTAGGTCAAGAAGTGATTTTCCCATGGTATAAAGCCAAGTTGTTGCCCTGACATTGTCACTACTCTTGACTTAATGAGAAAACAGTGCCGTGAAGATGACCAGAAAGTGCTCTTTGACACCAATTTTGACTTTGGGTACTCTTGTAATCTAAAATAAATAAAAGCTGCCTTCAAGTGTGGGCGGATGAAGATAATGCAGAGATAATTTTGTGCATTTCAGTTTCTTCACATTGTAGCCTACCCTTTCCACAAGAAAGTAAGGAAACAACTGAGTTTACATACAGATTATTGTGATGGAATTGTTATGAGAATCTATCAAAATCACTTGTCTCAAAGATGCTTCACTGTAGCAGCAGTTCATGTGCAACTATTTACCAATACAAACTTGAAAACATTATTCTGACTAGGAAAATTTTGTTCATTATAGGAGCAGTTGGAGCTATTTTCTGTAATTACTTATCCTCCAACAATCTTTAGGTTCCAAAGGGAGACTTGCAATGCTTGATAAACCTTAAAGAGAAATGACAACATGGCTTCAAATGGTACCTTGGAGAAAAAGCTGCAAGAACATGGCTTTGGAACATGTTTGGAACAGAAATATTTTACTTTTCCTTCACTATGTTGCCTAAGATGGCTAGAAAATGGACAAAACAATTATGCAATTCAATTGATTGTATTAAATGCTTTGAAAGTTTAAGCATGAATATATATTTAAAGAATCAGAAGCAGGATTCCACATTAAACACTTGATATTTGATGATTTTTTTCTCTGTAAAGTCTGTGCATGAGGGAGAGAGAGAAAGAAATGAGACTAATATTTTTCCTTTTGTATGATGTGCTCATTTACTAGGACAAATCCTCTTTTCTCTACAGAAGCACATATGGCAGAAGGAAGCAAAATAAATCTGGTTCCTCTTTGTAGAACGGAACAGGATGTGGAAAGCTTATGTTAAAGTATAAGAGGACTGCAGCCTTTCACATTAGGGACATATGCTTGAAGGGAATCCATCTGTACTGCCGTGCAGACGTGTTATCAGGGCTCTGTGACTACACTGGGCAGGAGCCAAGGCTGCTGCTGCTGCTGTCAGGGACTCCAGCCACCTCCCAGGGAGTGCTTGGAGTGAGTGAAGGTTCTGCACCCCACTGAGGGCTCCTTTGTCAGACCGACCTTATTCAAATCACTGCTTAGTTCACTTTGCATTTTCAGAGATGATTTTTTGAATTTCTCCTCAGATGCTTTCCGTGAAAAAATCAAAATATCCATTCTTGATATAAGACCCAGTACCTCTCAGGTCTGTATTTTCATGGGTGAATTTTGAACCTCTTGGTAACACAGAATTTTAATGGAAACTCAACAGAACTGTTAGTTTAGCGTACAGTTGTAATATGTTCTCTGAGCTGAACAGCATGCACAATGCAGAGCTTTAGGCTTAAATGCCAGGTAAATAGGAAGCAGGAACATTTCTTACTCTTGAACTTCTCTGATCTTGAGCCACTGTACTTAACATGGTATTATTAGCACTTTATTTTAATATAGAATTATTGGACTCCAAGTGAATAGAAAAGAGTGATTCAAAGTTGAAAATTCTAAACTGCATAAAATAACTGCCATTCACTGACTGTAATTGTCTTCGGTCAAGGGCCTTTCGAGGTAGTTCAACTCATATTCAAAGCAGACAGTTGTTGATTAAATATCATCCTTTAGTCACAGGGAGAAGGAGATTTATGTTTCTTGTTACCAGGTCATCCTGCTTTTATTTAATTTTCTTTTCAGTTTTCTTGCCCATGTTGTCATTATGAGACCTGAGCAATTGCTGTAACAGAGCAGTTATAATAACATAGGAAAAGAAATTCAATCATATTTGTATGTGAACTGCAGAACTGACATGCTTTATTTTGACTAGCTGATTCCTTACTGTTTTCCAGCATTGATAACATACTCCTGTGTATTATCAGAACTGCCACAGCTGAGGATGGTATGGATTAAACTTTACTACAGCATAGTAATAGTATGAGATTGCTCTTTCAGTGCGCTGAAATAAATGTTTTCATTACTGCCTTAAAATAAATGCATTTGGTGCCTTGAAGGTTACAATGCAAGCAAAACCATAAAACTATCTTTAGAAGCCTTCACCACATGGAAATATTTTCTTCTTCTTCCTAGTGAAATATTTTTACCCTTTCATTTGCCACAGTCTCTGTCCTATGCCACCCTTAATGCCAATAAGCACAATTTTTCTCAGGGCCAAAATCATCCTTCAACACTGATTTCTTGCTGGAGACTCAACAGCTTACTATTTGCATAGTCACAATCTGTTCTGCTTTCAATGCGCTGTGCTGCTTAGTCCAATCTTGTTCTTGGAGTCATGGGGACTATCTCCAACCGTGAAACACAGGCGCACACCCCAGCCACATCCGTTCTATTTCAGACATGTCCTAATTTCCCTTGAAAGGAAACCTGGGTGACTGTGCCATAGGGGACATCTGCGTGTCACCAGCTGTAGACGATCAGGAGACCATAACTTCAGGACCATTGCAGAGGGCACCTCTCCTGCTCTAGGCCTGGGGGTCAAGACCCTTCAGTCTTGATCAGAATACCAGAAGGTGTAATGAGCATGCCAAATATGCCCGTCTTTATGCCTGATAATAAACCAGATAATAATAAACTCTCCAAATACTGAAGAGAAAAAGTACATATGGATCTACATCTGCAGTGTAGGCTGAGAAGATTGTTTCCCTGCCTGATTTTAGGAAAAAAGAAAGCAGATTCATATGCTTAAAGATGCCCTTGATTCCGTCATCCAGCATTGTCTGGAATCCTGTACTGGAGTAGGCGTAGCTACTCTGCCTGAGGCACAAAGCATTTTCCTGGTGGTATCTTTAAATAAAAGACAAGCCTGTCCTTTTTCTGCTTCAGTGGCACTAAAAAATTTAGTTTTGCAATGTCCACAAGAAATGTGTGTCTGTGTCTGTGTTGGGGGGGTGGTGGTGGTGGTGTTAATCATTGTTCAGTTTTCCATTAATGGCCTTCATAGTCAAATCACCCTAGTTTCTTCTGAGACTACAAGCCCTTCAAGCAAGGAAATACCTTTTTTTGTGTGTGTTGAAAGGTTTGTACCATATTGGCAAAAGTTAAAAGTAAGGACTAACTGTACATTATACAAAACAAATGGATTGCGGGGGTAATTTCATTTTGCATAGACAATACAGGAGCGGCTAACAGGATGCGTGTCGTTCAAATACAGAAAATATAGAAAAAGTGTGTCACACTAGAGAGAGGCAAATGATTTTCTCTTTAGACTGATACTAAGGAAGTAAAAATGTTTAGGTAGTTTAAAGATAACAAAATTATAAACCACAGAAGTGATAGAAACCAAATATTAATAATTTATTTTCAAGCTCTCTGATGAACAAGATTTCTTTTCTTTCAGTCCTATGAAGTCTTTGATATGTCTTGGGAACACGGCAATTAAAGTCAAGCAAAACATTCAGTCACTAGCTATGATGCTCTTATTATAAATTATTATTAGGATTTTAAAGCTTAACTCTTATTCATAACTAAGATGAGAGGAAAAAAGCCCACCAATTTTGGCCTTGTGAGATTTGAAGTTAGTTGTCATCTCTTGTTTGGCTCAACACTTGCATGAGCTGGTCTTCATGAATCATCAGCTTTTCATCTGGTAGTCTGTTTACATGTCTGCAGCAAATTCCTAATTTTCTTTCCTTTTTTCTTTCTTTTTTTAAAAATCTTCTTTCTCCTTTTTTCCCTTTCCCTTTCCCTTTCCCTTTCCCTTTCCCCTTCCGTTCCCCCTTCCCTTCCCTTCCCTTCCCTTCCCTTCCCTTTCCTCTTTCCCTGTTATGTGAGACTCTGAAAGCATCTTTAAGCTCAGAGTATTATGTATTTTCTTTTATGTGCAAGCTATTCAGTTTAGACTTCAAGATTTGATAGGAGCTCTACCTAAGTCTGAGCAGCTGCTTCTTTCATAGACAGGTTTTCCATCTCACAAGGTAATCACACAGCAGTTCTGAAATGCAATAGTCATTATCTCTGTATCAATGTATTTCTTAAAATTAATGTAAGGGATATATATATACATATAAAATGAAATGCAGCATGCATGCATTTACTGAACATTTTCAGTAATTGTGGGATATATTTCTCAGCTCACTCTGGTCTTGCACAGCATGGCTTAAAGCTGCCCAAAGAGGGCAGCTCAGAATTCACCCAGGCCAGAGAAACCTTCCAGAGAGATGAGACCAGTATCATTTCTCCCTTTGTTTTAGCAATGGAAGTCTGTTAAGAGCTGACCAGAGCGCACCAGCATGCTGCTTTATTTGCTAATTGGCATCTAAAGGCCCACTTAGAAATCTCTGTAGGTTATAAAAGCAGATAGGTTGACCTCTTATACCAGAGAGCTAGTTGGGTCTGTGACTTCCTGAATGTTTAGAGAAAAAGGGAATTTGACAGAGAACCATTGATTTAAGTATAGTTAGGTATGGAGTCTATCATGTCAAATAAAAAGTTGTGCAAGTCCTCTACAAGATATGTTTATAAATAGAGGAATCGTTCTGGAAGCAACTCAAACTCCAGTCACCACTGGAATATGTTATTTTTACCTTAGTGCTTCAAGCTACTAAAATTATTGTGGTGCTATAATGATGCTATGGGGTAATATCATGCTTTATCCGTATTTCCTAAAGCTTTGGGAAGAGCAGTGAACATTTGGATGTGTCAAGTTTTTTATTACTTTTTCTTTGAAATGCAGGAAAATTTAAATAAGTTTAAATGAGGTGATTTTATTTTTATCTTACATAGGCATTTACTTAGAAATACATAAAGAGTTATCGCAAGAAAAGAGCTTAGTGTTCCTCATTAGTATTGTGAATATAATTAATAGGACTAAGCAAGGGAAATAAATTGACATTTCAATAACTGTCCAATGGACCATGGATTTACTAGTCTTTTGTTTGCAGCCATTTTGATCAAACTTGGATCTGACAAGCGTAAAAATAAATTAAATCTATAAGTGGAAAAGGTTGTCTGTTATTTTATATTCTGATGCAAAGTAGTCTTGTAGTAATTGTAGTCACTTTTATGTGTTGAGGTTGGCTAGCCTTTCAATTTGTTGTATTAGTGTAGTTGAAAGGAACAGCTCAGATTGTGCACTTTAACTATCTATACATGTATTTTGTCATAATTTCTGTGTGTATGTAAATGTAATATTTGTAACAGAATATTGGTGTCAGTGGAGGTTGTATTTCGCTATTTACAGCCTCACTAATGCTGGATTGTGTGTATGTTGGCCTTGGTCAGTTGGGTTCATCCTTGAGGCGGGTTTAGTTTTTGCAGGTACTTTAGTGGTAGCGTCTCTGATAGAACAAAGAGCATCAAATACTGTTTTGTTATATGAACTTGTCATAGAGGAACAGTATAAATAAATACCAACTTTACTCCCTTATGCTATCAGTAGACATCTTTCAGTTAGTAATAACTTGCCAAAGTGACCATAATAGCAGACGTTATGTTCATGTGTCATCCCACTGTCTTTGTGGGATTTAAGCTTTTGTAACCCTTGTGAGCCTGTGGCCAGGGAGTAAAATTGCTGCAAGTCTTGCATGTCACATTTAGTTTTGATAGACTGGATTAAAATAGCTGACCCATTGTAGCACTAGTTATTTCTTATACGTGACCCAATATGACATATGCTACATGTCTACATATGCTACATTTGCAATCCTGGAAACAAAATGGTGTTAATCAGAGTATATACTGTAGGAAAAGAGTAAGGATGTAATCAAGAGGTGGCTGGAGTAGGGTTGAAGCTGGTAAAAAAGCACCACACTGACAAGTATGGGCACATCACTAGGTGACATTGATTAAAATAAACAATCTGTGTTGCGAGATTGATGTCTGTATATATTGCATTTGTATAATTCATGTCCATTTCCTTGAGATTGAAAACTGAAATGGCAGATGATAAAATATGGACGTTTCAGCATAAATATTGAAAAGTAACAACTTCAATGTCCAGTCAAATCACACTGAAGATAGTATCAGTAAAAACAAACTGTTAACATCAAGGTCGTTTTTGTGTAGAAATTACCTCTGTTAGGCTCCTAAAAAGCATTATTTTAAACAATGTTATTGGTTTCCTTTAGTAGGGCCATATTAATCATAAATACTTACTTGCCAAGAAACAAGTAGGAATTGTGATTTCCCTTGATAAGCTCCCAGGGATGCTCTCACATATTTAAAAATGACTGTTTGGGAGAGGAAATGTTCAATGAATGAAAGTAGTGGGTCAACAATCTGTTTTCACAATATATATTACTATATACGATTTTTTTTCCCCCAAAGTCGGAGTTCAAAGTCAGGACCAAAAGAGCACCACTGTTTTCACACACCAGACGTCTGTCTTCTTTTCTTCAGTTGATNAAAAAAAAAAAAGGAAAAAAACTTGGAGTGTGATGAAAATGATTACAGAGTTATATTGCTGTTTGTTGAAAAGCACGAGACAGTACAGCAGTTGCAGCTCTACGTTCAGCTGTGTAGTGCTTATGCTACTGGCGAGTCTTTTTTCTCGGGGGACATTGATTTCACTGGGCAGACAAGTATAATTGCTCATCAACACTGATAAAGGTTTTGCAGTTTGCCAATGGGATTAGATTACAGGAAGATACTACAGCTACCTTTGTGACTTGCAGTATGTTGGTCTACTGTGTCGTAAATCAGCGGTGTCTCAAAATATGTGGGAAGTGTACAGTGGTGACTAAGGAGTGACAGTTGTATCTAGTTCATTATTTTTGTGTTTGCTACGTGAGATGCCAGCTGTATAAAACTTGCTTCCACTTCTTAAAATGGAGAATATTTCAGCTGATTTTCACTTATCTGAGAATCCAGCAGATGAACTACTATTTGATGAAATAACTGGATATTCTTCCTTAAATTCCTGTCTGAATAGAGCATTTAGGGAAGCTGAAATTGTGCTCATCAAATAACGTGGTATCTGCGTTTCCAAGGAAGTGATGAGAATGAATGCAATTTGGTACTATCACAAAGTGTGTTGATCAGTAATGTACTGGCGTTTCTAGGGCAATAGTACAAAGTTATCTCCCCATACATTTGGGAAAAGGAGGCTAAAATAGACCCTTTACTTCATGAAAATCTGCCTCTGGCTATCTCCTGCATCAGTATCATACACTTAAAAATAATCTCAAGTTTTGCCTTCTAAATGCCTTTTTGGGGCTCTTCTCTGGGAATGATTATAGCATTTGTTTAACTTTATTCACAGTAACTTTATAGTCATCAGTCCTGTGTCAACATTTTCTACCCTCACAGTATTTAAAAAGATTAATAAACATTTCTTTCCACTTCTTGCTCCAGTTTCTGCCCCCTAGTATATATAGAGAAATATGGCATAGTCTTCTGTCTTTGCTTTGTCAGACAAACCAAATTCTGTTAGTGGCTTTTGTGAAATAGTGTGACTTGTGGTCTCACTATTACCCCTCCTTGTCCTGTTCTGAATTGCCTCAGAATGGATGGCTGATCCACTTTGGTAGCAAAGGGATGCTTTCTGTTCTTTACTGCAGATAGGTTACGTGGGTCTCTTTCATGAAGCTGCATCATGGTGATGCCTTGCAGTCACCTTGGCAGACAATTATGCCACATTTTATTCTTCTGCAGTTTTGTACTTCTGGCATGTGTGTTTATCCTGTATAGGTATGAAAGTAAGAATTTCGTTTCTTTGCTGTGCTTTGTAGGATGAGACTGTAAATATGTGTACTTTATAAACTGTAATAAAAAAACCTGTGCATCTTTAAGTAAAAACTGTTGAGTTTTTTAAACCAACAGTTTTTATAACTTGTATACTATTGTTAAGTAAATCTTTTTTAACAGCATGGACTTTTAGCAGTAGTAATTTTTCTACTGAAAAATCCATAAAAGGACACCTGTAAGATTTTTGTTCTGTTGAAAGAGACTGTTCATAAACTAAGGAACAGTAATTGTATGATTTTGTGGTAGGCTTTTGTTTTTATATGAATTGCGGTATTTTATGCTGTGCTGGATTTAGCCTTCACCAAAAATACATATAGTTCCTCTCTCTTTTTGCCACTGTCAACCATGGAAAATGTCTTGAATACTCATCTACAGAAGCTAGAGAAATGATGATATGGTTAAATCTGTAACTGTCCAATTAGAGGTAAATTGCCAGTCAGCCTATGGCTAGGTTGGTTTAATAAAGGGCGTGATGATATAGAGATTTTATGTCTTAATTTCCTATGCCAGTGAAAGAATATTTTTTAAAATAAGTGTTGCCTTAAAGCAGTGACACAGCGCACAAAATGAAGTTCAGGACTTACTTTTAATTTCTCTTCAGTGCCTGTTTCATTGCTTACAAATCACATAATTTTCAATTTGCACTGAGAGTTCTGTATGTATGTAAAATAGATTTTCTTTAAGTTATTTATGCTGTTTGTCTGACTCGCTGAATAATGCTATTTACCTTTTAATGTTCATTTGGACCCTGTTAGACATATCTGTGTCCTGGTTGCACGTGTCCTGGAACCCATGACGCTCATCTTGCAATTGGTTATCTCGGTGATTTCCTGCTTTTTAAAAATTTAAAAGCCTTTTACAGTTTTCTGATGAAGTGCAGAGCCTGGAATAGTGCTTCTGGTCTATCAAAAATAGGCCTGCAATTCACTGTCACCTTGCACAGACTTCTTAAACCAGTCTGCGACACACACTTCTCTCCCTCTCCCCATCTCTTCCCCCACCCCTGACACAGTTAACCCCCAAGGTTTCACAAAAGACTTGCATGTCCTGTCTGTATCTTTAAAAAGTTTAATCTGTTATTTTTCATACCTGAAGTCTTTGTTTAGGAAAGACCTGCTGCAGGAAGGACCCCTTCCAGCGCTCCAAAGGTTTCTCTCTCCTAGTATACACCGTTTTTTAAGGAGGGAAAATCTTCTCCTTTCAGGGAGTTTAAACAGTCAGCGTGCAGCACCAGGACTACAAGAACCAGCAGTTTTTCCTCAGCTGTCCATCCATACCCCTTTAATAGTACATATGTGATAAACTGAAAACATATAGTTCCTGTATCTCTTTTGGGGACCTATAAAATGTAGAGTAATAGCTTGCTTGATGCGATACAGCAGGGGCAGTATTGACACGAACTAAGCGACAAATTAGGAGAATCATTTTTGTAGCAGCATTCTGAGTGGGCATGAGTGGAACAAGATTGCATTTGCTAAGGGCAGAGAAACTGATGTTGCAGCAAATGAGACAAGCGATGCTGAGTGTGCAGTTGGGAGTTTTAATGTGTGAATTTCCAGAGATAACAGAAATAAAAAGAGGCAAAAATCCAGAATAACTGGAGAAGGAGCAGTATTTTGAGAAGATCAAGTATGTTGAACTTTTTCTGGGGAAGTAGGGTGTTTGGAGAAGAGCTGAAGTGGGTCAGCAAGGAAATGACAAATATATGGGGAGGTTAGGGAGAAGATGCTTCATTAGCATAGAAATTAGAGTTAGAAAAGACATGAGAATGTGTAAAAAGAACTGAAAACAAGAGGAAGCTGATAGCGAACAGTTGAACATGGGAACAGTACATGGCAGAGACAAAGAGGAAAAAAAGGGAAATCACTGTTTGCTGTGTAGTTCCAGAAGGAATAAATAATGGAGGCAAGAGCTGATTTGGAGGAGAAGCTCAACAGATCTTCCTTCCACACAGTCTGTTTCAGGAGCGAGACTTCTATGAGCTAAGGGAAGTAAAGAGGTTGCATTAGGCTGAAAGGCCCAGGTGTCTGGAATGGGTAGGAATTTGGAAAGAATAAGGTATATAGAGTCTTTGGATAGTTGTCAGCTGGCACAACCAGAGCAGAGGCATTGTCAAGAGCAGACTTACTTATCTGGAAAAGCTTTGGAGCAGAAAGGCATGTTTGGAGCAGATATTACTGGAGTTTGAAGGAGAGTAAGACATCTAGCTGTGTTCTGAAAGAAGATTAAGAGAATGGTTCAGGATGAAATGGTGGAAACTGTGGATGTGTGAAGATATTTTAGGGAGAAATGGGGTGAGTGGGGAGAAAAGTGAGTATAAAGGAGAAAGTGAGAACAAAGTAAGCCTCAGCAAAGGAGTGCAATGAGTGCTATTGCTGAGCAGTTGTATTTTCTGTTGTTTACCAATAAACCTGTAGATATTATAGAATCATAGAATCATCTATGTGGGAAGGGACCTCTAAGATTATCAAGTCCAACCATTAATCTAACACTGCCAAAACCACGACTAAACCATGTCGCTAAGAACCGTGTCTACCTGTGTTTTAAATACCTCCAGGGATGGCAATTCCACCTGGGCAGCCTGTTCCAATGCTTTATAAACCTTTTGGTGAAGAAGTTTTTCCTAATATCCATCCTAAACCTCCCCTGGTATAACTTGAGGCTGCTTCCTCTTGTTCTATCACTTGTTAGATGGGAGAAGAGTTTGGCCCCCAACTTGCTACAACCTCCCTTCAGATAGTTGTAGAGAGCCCTAGTCAGTTCCCGCATCACCTGTGTCAGGAGGTTATGTTCAATATACTTCGTGAACCTCCGAGACTGTTCCCTCTCTGCTGTATTGTATTCCTAGCTGACATCTGGTAAGTTGAAGTCCCTGATGAGGACAAGGGCTAGTGATCTTGAGACTTCTCAAAGCTGTTTATAGAGTATTTCATTTGTCTCTTCATCCTGGTTGGTGTGGTCTGTAACAGACTCCAACCATGGTATCTGCCTTGTTGGCCCTCCCCCTGATTCTTTCCCATAAACACTCAACCCTATTGTCACCATCATTTAGTTCTAGACATTCATAACTCCCTAACATACAGGGACACCCCAACACCTTCCTTGCCTGTCTCTTCTGA
>VZSF01006073.1:227471-244084 GCA_013398295.1 Chionis minor | reverse complement strand
CTCCCGGCCCCCGGCCCGGCCCCCTCCGTCAGCCCCGGGACGGGGCCCCCGGTGCCCGGCGGCGGGATGCGGCTGCCGGCGCCCCGCTCTCCCCGAGGCGTGTAATAGCAGTTGACTGGGGGAAGAAGGGCTTTAAATTCATTTGGTTAACTTGGGCTTGACCTGAGAAAGTTCCCACTTAAACCGCGGGCCGGGGAGGGGGCGGGGGGGGGCCGGGGCCGCCCCGCATTCAGCCGCCCGGGACAATATCTTTTCTCTCGCCCCGGCATCGCCGGGGCGTCCCGGCTCCCTTTTCCCCCTCTCGGATTTCTGTTCCTCTCTTAATTTACCATGAAGGCTAATTCCATTTCCATTCACGATATGTCAACCATCTCATCTCCCCATTTTGTAAGAGGAATTCCTGGGCCCTTTTAAACAAGCCCTCTCGCCATTCAGGCACAATGTACCGCTACAGCATTCCTAAAGGACTAATGAATTTAGAATTAGCAATTTCTTTCTAGTTGAGTTTAATGAATGCAGATCACTTTAACAGCATGACAAATTGCTGGATGGGCCGAAATAGACACCATTTAACCCCCTTTCTCAGCCCCGCTCCCTCGCCCAGCCCGGGCTGCTTTTCCCAGGTATCTCCTCAATGCCCCGGGGGGAACCTTGTACCGCTTTGTAGGAGCCCGGCTGGGCGTTTAAAAGCCTCAGACCCGGGATTTGGGCCGGGGCCGGCCAGGGGTCCCCGCTGCACCCCCCCCCCCCTCCCCGGGCATCCCGGTCGCCCCCGGCCCTTCCCCGCGGCCGGTCCCGGGGAGCGGCGGGGCGGGAGTCCCGGGGTGGAGGGGGGGGACACACGGGACGGCGGCAGGTCCCTGTTCAGAGCCCTGTCCCGCCGCCCGCAGAGGTGCAGAAGCTCTCCAGCCTGGTGCTGCCGTCGGAAGTGATCATCGCCCAGAGCTCCATCCCCGGGGAAGGGCTCGGCATCTTCTCCAAGACCTGGATCAAGGCCGGCACCGAGATGGGACCCTTCACGGGCCGGGTCATCTCGCCGGAGCATGTGGACCTGTGCAAGAACAACAACCTCATGTGGGAGGTAACGATCCCCCCCAATTCCCCATATCCCCCAGCCCCGGCTGGCTCTGGGAGAGGCAGGGACGAGGTGCCGGGGCCTGGGGAATTTGTCCCGTGCTTGTGTGCCGTCGGGCACCCTGCCCCGTGCCTCAGTTTCCCCATTCCTGCAAAGGTCTGGCTTCCTCCAGGGCGGGCGGGTTTAGGAGAGCCTTGGGGCAGGAGATGAGCAAGGCTTCCTCAGCCCTCGGGGCACAGCCGGCTCTTGGAGGAGCCCCAAAACGCTGTTGCTCGTGTCCCGTGCAGCGGGATCACTCCCTGCCCTTCCCCGGCGTGGTGAACCCCCAGCTGGCAGCTGCCTGCGCCGCGCAGGGTGGGCGAAACCGGCTCTGCCCCATGTCCCCGACTTTGTCCCAGCCCGGGGCAGCTGTCCCTGAGTGAAGCCGCGGGGTCTGGGGGGGGATCCGAGCTGCCAGGACATCCATCAGCTAGTACACNTCAAAATTACACTTTTAGATTATTATTAATTATTCTTTATTATAATAATTTAATGCCTAATAAAAACTTGCCTCACCTTTCCTGCCACCCCGCAAAGCATCTTCCCCTGAGGGCTGGCTGTGGCAGCCACCTTCCTCCTCTACCCAGGGATGCCCCGGCTCCTGCGCGCAGCTGCGGGATGCCCAACAGCCCCTCCGGAGACGCGCTGCTGGTGGGGCTCTGCCAGGAGAGGGGATTCCAGCAGGGAGCCGGGTTATCCGGGTGGGCACGGCCGTGCCTGCCCAGTGAGAGCGGGGCGCCCTTCCTCAGCCCCGCTGTGGGTGCGTGGCCCAGTATCATAAGCAGGATGGGTTCCGGCATCTCCTGCCTGCAGGCAGCGGGTCCCGGCGGGGTCTCAGCCCTGAGGCTCCGCTGAGCTTTGAGCTTGTCCCCCGCCGGGGACTTTATCCCAGAGGCGAGGCGGGAGGTGGAGGAGCTCAGTCCGTTGTGGGCAGCGTTGCTACCAACCGCTCTCTCCCTCTCCCAGGTCTTCAACGAGGACGGCACGGTGCGGTACTTCATCGACGCCAGCCAGGAGGACCACCGCAGCTGGATGACCTACATCAAGTGTGCGCGGAATGAGCAGGAGCAGAACCTGGAGGTGGTCCAGATCGGGAACAGCATCTTCTACAAGGCCATTGAGGTAAGCAGGGCCGGGAGGCAACCGGGCAGCCACAGGAGGGGAACAGGGTGCTGGGACCCCCCACCACATAGATAACCCTCCTGCCTTGTTTTTTGGGCTGTTGCTAGGCCGTCTGTGGGAGCACAAGGGTGGCTTTGCCGTCCTCAGCACCCAGACCCACTGGGACAGGTAGACACCACGGGAACGGCCGTTGAACTGGCTTCAGGGAGCAGCAAAGGGCCCTTCACCTCTCTGTCCCCTTTCGGTGGGCTCATGGGTGCTGAGCGGAGGGAGGGCAAACACTGCCCAAGCTTGTTTTGGGGTGTAAAGCGTGAAAAGAGCTGCAATCCTGGCCCAGCCAGGGCTTCGGACAGGAGTGGGGTTTTGACGTTCTCTTGAAAAACAGGATTTTGTGCAGAACCTGCTTCTCTGTAGCAGGAAAAAGTTGGGGGGTTCTGTGAAACCCAGGCACTGAGCGTAGGATGTGCCTGACCCTGCACAGCCTGCGCCCGGGGCGGGGGTCACAAACAGCGCCGGCTGTAAACAGCGTGGAGAGGAGGATCGGGGTTGCGGGAGCCAGGCAGGGAGCCACGGAGCAGGCAGGATGCGGTGCTGGTGCAGCCGTGCCTTGCTCTGTCTGCAGCGGGCTGTGGGGAAGGGCCTCATCCTGCCCGGCTCATCCCAGCACTCCCATATGAAGCGCTGGTGGGTGCTGGCTCGGCAGGGGCAGGCGCTGGCTCGCAGGGACGTCCCGGGGCACAGGCTGCCACGCCGTGAGGAGAAGGCTGGAGACACCCCCATCCCACAGCTCCCCGCAGGAGATGCTGAGATGGAGGTTGGAGTTCAGCTCCACGGCGGCGTTGATGCTACGTGCGTGTACATCCTGCAGTGCCAGCGGGGACCGGCCCTGCTCGTGTACAGTGTCCCCATAACCCCATGCTGCTGCAGGCGGAGGAAGGTGGTAGCCTGGTGGGGGGGTGTCCCTGTGCAGCCGCTTCAGCTTAGAGTCACGCTTCAGCTTAGACTGTCTCTCTCCGATATCGGGTCCAGCGTCTCGCGCACTCAGGAGCGTGGGCTCCTGCGGCTGCTCGCAGCTGGGAGAAGATTTTAGCTGGGAAAGAGCTGAAGTGCCTGCTGGTTTGGTGGGCAAGGGCAGCTCCCCAGATCCATCTGGGCTCCTGCGCTGGCTTACAGAGGAGCAGGCACTCAAATGCTCCACGGCACGGCACCACGGAGGCCCAATCCTGCACTGAGACAGCATCAGGGCTTGAATTTGGGATTGCCACAGTGGGATGGGAAAGGCAACTGGGTGGATAAGAAGAGAACAGGTATTTTCTCAGGGCTCTCCCGCCTGTCCTCATCCAGTGTCACAAGCACCCCATGGTGTCTGTGCTGCTCTCCCCGTCCTGGACACCCCTCCGTAGGCTTCAGCGGCACCTGGTTTTAAGACCCGATGTTCTTGTGGGCAGCTGTGCCTGTTGTGACAGCAGCTTAATTGCTTTTTATTACTGTTCTTAAATTATGCAAAGAGGTAATATAATTCCGGGTAGCCGTGGTGTAATTAGGAATACCGCTGTGTTTCTCACACCTTGTCTGCGCACAGACAATGGGACAGGTGAGTCGATATTTGGGGAGGTGCATGTAGAGGCTTCATACAGTCACGGTCAATCTGCAGGCTTGCTCCTGCGGCCGAAGCAGCGAGCCCCAGAGTAGGATGAGTCTAATTCCCTCAGCACAAACGGCAAAGTCGAAATGTTGAGAGCGATAAGCCCTGAGCGGTGGGGAGGTGAACGTGGGGATGAAGGGTGCCTGTTGTCACGCTGCGATGTGTTCTCCAGGCAGTGCTTCTGCTCCGGCTGTTGCCAGGTCGGCACGGGTCCCTCCGTGCCGGGAGGAGCAGAAGGGGCTGGGGCTTCCCGTGTGAGAGCGCGAGGAAGGGAAGCATGGAGTGTGTGAGGAGCTGGGTCACAACTGGGCACGACAGGTCGAGGATCTGCATCTTTCGTGGTCTCTCCATTCCCACCAGTGCAACACGCCTGCAGGCACACAAGCATGCACACGCACGCAGTCCAAAACTGATCGCTTGTTCAAACTCACTGGGGTTTGTGCACCCAGCAAGAAAAGGAAAAGCAAGAGAGGATTTTCCTTTTGTGGCTCTCCCTCTGCTCATCGATCCCCTGGCGCAGAGTCGCGGGCACACGAATGCAGCATCTCGGACCCGAGCGAGCTCCCCCCTTGTTACCCGCCACTCCTGCCCTGTCCCTCACCGCAAATCCTGGACTGAGAGCTCAGCGTCAGCCGGAGACCAGCTGGCACCACTCAGTCTCAGGCAGGATCAGCAAACACGGAGCTGATCTTAGCGGTGCCCTCCCTCGGCAGCACACGCGTCCGGGCACTGTCGCCCTCCATCCCCTGCACGGCCCCCTGCCCTGCGCCCACCACGTCCCCTCCCCGGTGGGCACCGTGGGCTGCCTGGTCCCTGTCGCTCTGCGCCCACCTCTGCTGCGCCGTGACTCCAGTGCAATATTTCTTAGGATGCCTTTCTCACCTACCCACCACAAAATCAGATTTATTTGCTGCTTATTTTGCTATTTGGCTTTAATATTTTCATGTGTTCTGCTTGTTCCTGCCCTTACTTGCTGGTTTGTTTTTTCCCATCCTCTTCCTCAGCAATTCCAAGCTGCTGCTGCTGGAAAATAAAGTGAGGGCAGCAAGTTTTGGCCTTTGATCTGAAGGCCATGAGATTCCTGGGGGACAATTTAAATTGCTTTGGGGTGTACGCACATAAGTGCTCACCCGTTGCTGGCATAGATGCACCAGCTCCAGCAGAATAAAACAAGCGCACACACGTATGCACGCATGCGATGTGTTTTATCCTTTGGGCGATATTGTATGCTATTTGCTTGTATTAAAAATAACTCGTTTTCTGTTAAGAGAAAATGACACCAAGAAACAGCACCGATTTGGGATGCAAAATGATATGGGCTTCCCCTGCCTCCCAAATTCCTACTCCGCAGGCCCTGTGAGGTCTGTATGCAGATGAGCACTTAAACTTAGGAAGTCAAATTCCCACTGCTTTCAGGTGCTTGATATTAGGCATATTTTCAGCACTCAGGTGACCTAGATTATGATCTTTTTCAGGTGGTTGATGCTTTTTTTGCACTACTCTGTGTATGGAAAGCCACCCTCTGAAATGAGGGACTTCCCCATTTTTAAATTAGGTTCTTAACGTTTAGGGACCCGCAAAGGAAAAATCTGGCTATTTTTTTATAAAGTGATGTTGATCATTAGTGTTGCCTGAACCGGTGTGAGAGCACCTGTCTTCCTAGCCACGGCTTCTTCACATGGGGAGACTTGAACGGCATTTCCTGGCTGCTCCGGCAGTGCAGAAAGATAACGGGAACGACAGAGGAAGAAGTGCCATCGTTTCAGGGAAACAGGAGCATGGGTGGTGCAAAGCCCTTCCCTGCCCCTGTAGATCTTCTCGGGCGGTTGCAGGCACTGAGCTTTGGTGTGGGATGTAGGCAGCATCTCGCACCTGAGCCGTGCTCTCCTATATCAGCCCTTGAGCTCTGGGCTGACGACCCCTTCGCATCTACATTTCTACCTGCTAAAATAAGCCCCGGCAGGGCCAGGTGGGAGATGCTGCCCGTGCCCTACAGCAGCACGATGTCGATGGTTCCCTCCAGAGCCAAAACACCCTGCAGGAGCACTGAGCCGGGGCTCTGTGTCATGGCTCCCTGCTTTGGTCTCTGCCACTTGTGCCTCGCTGCAGTTCATGGGTCTGCAAATGGTCCGTGTCTCTGTGTGCCACCATGTCCTCGTCTTGCTGAGCTGCAGGGACCTCTGGGTCCTTCGCTCCAGAGAACTTTGCTCTGTCTCTGTGCTCTGTAGCTGCTTATTTGCCTGTCACGTTGCTTGTGGCACAGCTTGGGGGAGACCCCAGCGCGGGTTTGTGATGGTGGTGGATGGTGTTAAGCCATGCCGGGGCACCATCCGGGCAATGCCGTGCCTGCTCATGGGGTGCTGGGGACCTCTGGAAGGTCCCAGGTAGCAGCAGGGTCTTGCAGGTGATGCAGTATGGCCAGGGTAGGTCCAAAGTGACCAGCCAAGGATGCACACGGAGCCATTCACCGTCCCCTCCTGACAAGCCCTGTCTGTATCTCTCTCTCTCTAGATGATTCCTCCAGACCAAGAGCTGCTGGTCTGGTACGGCAACTCCCACAACACCTTCCTGGGCATCCCGGGTGTGCCAGGGCTGGAAGAGGAGCAGAAGAAGAACAAACACGGTAGGTAACATCGGAAACAGCCATGGGTCCAGCATCACTGCCCATTCTCCGTTCACCCTGTCGCCAGCTCTGAGGACATGGGGTGGGCATGGGGCAGGGACACCCGAGGGGATAAGTCAGATCCCCAAACTCTCCAGGAACAAACACAGGCACTATGAGACACGTCCATACAGCTTGAGCAGGTCCCCAGTAATTCGGGGAGTCACCTCCAGGCTGGTTTGCCCATGGCTACTGCTGGTGTGGTGGCTGGCAGCCACTGCCCGCCCCAGCTGGGCAGGGAGGAGGAGGGCGGGCGTGCGAGTGGGAGGAAGGCAGCCCCAACGCGCTGCAAAACGCCGGGGGGATGCAGTCGTCTACGTCCCTGCTCTGCATTTAACAGATCAGCTTGAGCGTTCCCCTCACCTAAATTTGAGTGAGCCCCTTCTCAGCTCTGTCCCCATCCCAAAGCCCACAGCGCCAGCCTGCGAGCCCACTCTGCCCAGGATGGGTCCCTCTGCTCACGGGCATCCTCAGCGGGCAGAGGAGCCGGCGAGGGGCACGGGGTGGCTATTTAGGGCAGTCAGCACCTTGGGGGCTCAGAGAAGGGGTGAGCCGCTGTGCCGGAGGACAGCGCCTGACTGTCCCCTGTTGTCCCCAGAGGACTTCCACGCGGTGGAGACGGGGGCCAGCACGACGGGTCGCATGCGCTGCGTCATCTGCCACCGTGGCTTCAACTCCCGCAGCAACCTGCGCTCCCACATGCGCATCCACACCCTGGACAAGCCCTTCGTGTGCCGCTTCTGCAACCGCCGCTTCAGCCAGTCCTCCACCCTCCGCAACCACGTCCGCTTGCACACCGGCGAGCGTCCCTACAAGTGCCAGGTTTGCCAAAGTGCCTACTCCCAGCTCGCCGGGCTGCGGGCACACCAGAAAAGCGCCCGCCATCGGCCCCCCAACGCCTCCCTGCAGGCTCACTCGCCGGCCCTGCCCGTGCCCCATCCCGCCTCCCTGGCCCATCACATTCCCACCATGGTGCTGTGAAGCCCCGGCGTGGCAACGGGTTTTGGGACAGCAAAGACTGGTGCCGAGACATGCAATGAGCTGAGCTGGGGGGCGTCCGCCCTTGGCAGAGCTGGGGGGCAGAGGCAGGGCTGCTTTGAGTGTTGAAGGGGGGTGTGGGGGGGGTGTGTGTGATGGTTTATTTTTGGAGCGTCACCGTTTGCGTGGGGTTTGGCAGGCTGTTCGGTGAGCGAGGGGACACCCCCCTCCCGCCCCCCAGCTCCACAAGACACTGGTGCAGCCGTACCGCGTGGGCTCCTCCCCGGGGAGATGTGGTGTCGAGGGGGGGATGCTGGTCCCCGGGGCTGGCGGGGGGAGAGGGGCGAAGGGACACAGCAGGATGTGCTGCCCGGATTTGCTGGTGCACCGGGGGAGGGCTGGGGCAGCCTAAAAAGCTGGGTGAGTCACACCTGGGTTTTACAGATAACTTGATGGAAAGAAAAATTGCTCTTATCCCTCCTCCTCTGCTCCAGCGAGTGTCCAGCAGAGACACGTGTCCCACCGACAGGCTGGCACAGCCCTGTTCCAGCCACCCCATTCACGCCTGTTTACCCCAGGGGCAGCTTTGGCCCTGGTGGCTCTTTCCAGGGGACACACTTCCCTCCTCAGGAGCCCCCATTTAGCAAACAGTTGTGTTTCTCCCCCAAAAACCCCCTGCTCTGCCCCCCACCAGCCCAAGCCGTGCGTTGGGTTTTGCCCGACACCTCCCGAGCAATGCCATGGGCAGAGGGGACAGGCCACCTGCCACGGGGACGCCCCCAGCATGACGTGCCACCCACGGGCAGGTTTTGCGGGGGGACACATCGCTCCCCATCGCTCCCCACAGCCATGCGGGAACATTTCGGCTGTTACTTCTACCAGCCTCTGGGGACAGAGAAAAACCCATCCCTGGGCCAGCTCTGTCCCCAAGGACAACCCTAAGCGCCCTCTGGAGTCCTGCCACACGCGAGAGGAGGGCTGTGTATCATAAAGCTTAAAAGAAGGTATTCTAATATTAATTATAAGTCTAAGATGTATATAAAGTTCTCACAAACTGTGTTTTACTTCCAGAAAAAAAAAAACCCGAACAAATAACTGTCACTTTAACCTTGTAAATATTTATGTAAACATTATTTACAAAACTTTGATATTATATATTATTTGATTGTATATGTACACAGTGTAAATACATTTGTACCTCTCTCTTGTATTCTAAATAAAAATTACTTGGAACATTTATCATTTAGAAGACAGATAGTTTGGAGAGTTTTATTTTGCTCTGTGCCAGGGGAAGGATGTAGCAGTTGGGAGGAGTGAATGTTTAAGCTAACACAGGGGGAATAAGGAGCTGCAGCATCGTCTGTCGGACCAAAGAGTGCAGTTGGGATGAGGGAACACCAGCTTTGGGGAAAACCAAGCTCTTTTGCAGGTGTGAAGAGAAGGAGCGGGTGGTGTTATTTGGTCTGGTACCACCTGGCCGCTTCCGTGTAGAGTCTCTGTTTGAAGCCACAGCTGCTAAGAATCTCGAGATCCTTCAAGATCTTCCATGAATTAACGGTTGTATTTCAGCTGTGATGGGCTACAGGTCTTGCTCGAAAGTATTAAAGTGTGGTTTTTCGGTCCCGAGGAAGCAAAGCGTTCACCGAAGGTCACCGCTGGCTCCCTTTTCCAGGCTAGGCTGCTGGATTTTCCTTCGGCATCCCGGCTGCGTTCCGCTCGGCATCCCGAGGTTCCCCCGCAACCTGGGTATTAACTGGCGTTTCCTCACCCCGAGCTACACCCGGCTTTTCTCGCAGGGCGCGTTTCGGGGGAGCTCAGCAGGAGACGAGCTCGCCACGAGGGATTACCTGCAGCTCCAAGAGCTGAACTGCATTGAATTAAATGAATAAAAATTCCACACGAACGCGTTATTTGCCGTTGGAACAGCTTTGCCCAGGGGAAGGGGTGAATTCCTCGGCCCTCGGAGATGTTTAAGCCAAGCCTGAGCGCAGTCCCGGTGTACACCTTCCCCGTGCCTCACCGGACCGGGCTGAGGAACCTTGCCCGCACTAAACATGGCCGCTCTCTCCCTTTGGATCCCAACGCACTGAAGCCCAAGACGCCCTTTCCTGCCAGGAGCCAAAATGGCTACCCAGCAGCCTCACCCCCCCCCCTTCCCATCACTGCCGCCCTCACTCAAGATGGCGGCGCCCGCGCTTCAGGGGCCTTCTCGCCAGCAGCCAACATGGCGGGCGGAAGGCGCCGGTGGGCGGCACCGGCGCGGCTGCGCCGCCCGCACTCAAGATGGCTGCCATCACCATGCGGCTGCCGGTGCCCCGCAGAGCGGTGGGACCGAGCGCTCCCCGCGGCGGCGAGAAGCACCTGGTGGCGCCGGGGGACACGATCACCACGGACACGGGTTACATGAGGTGGGGGCGGCGGCGGGGTGTGGGCTGGGCTGGGCCGGGCCGGCCTCGGGCTCTCCTGAGGCGGCTGCTCTCTCCGCAGGGGCCACGGTACCTACGTGGAGGAGGAGAAGCTCATCGCCTCGGTGGCCGGCGCCGTGGAGAGGGTGAACAAGCTGGTGTGTGTCAAAGCGCTGAAGACCAGGTGAGGCTGGGCTGCCGCTGCCGCGCAGGGAGCGTGAAGGGCCGCCATGGGCGCTGGGCAAGGCTGGGCCCTTGTGTGGGGAGGATGAGGCGTTTGACGGGCTGCGCTCTCTGTCCCGCTCCCAGGTACAACGGTGAAGTCGGCGATATCGTGGTGGGGAGGATCACGGAGGTAAAGCTGGTGGAGGAGGAGGAGGAGGAGAAGGGGGGCTTGCTGGCCGGCTGCCGGGCTGGCGTGTCTCGATCCCATCTGGAGCTCTTCCGAACTTCCTAAAAGTTGGTGTCCCTGCAGGGAGGCGCTGCGAGCGCGTGGGTGTTAGACTGGATGGGGCTCTCTGCGTCTCCCTCCCTCCACCTACCTGAGAGGAGGGTGTAGAGAGGTGGGGATTGGTCTCTTTTCCCAAGGAATAGGTGACAGGACAAGAGGAAACAG
Organism: Chionis minor; assembly: GCA_013398295.1. Taxonomy (NCBI): domain Eukaryota; kingdom Metazoa; phylum Chordata; class Aves; order Charadriiformes; family Chionidae; genus Chionis; species Chionis minor. Next base: position 233,542 of record VZSF01006073.1, on the reverse strand, counting down.
CCCCAAGTTGCGCTAGCGGAGGTTTAGATTGGATATTAGGAAAAATTTCTTCACCGCGAGGGTTGTCAGGCGTTGGAAGAGGCTGCCTGGGGAAGTGGTTGAGTTGCCATCCCTGGAAGCATTAAAAGAGGTGCTGAGGGATGTGGTTTAGTGGCAGTTTGGCAGCGCTGGGTTAACGGTTGAACTTGATGATCTTAAAGATCTTTTCCAACCAAAATGATTCCATGATTCTAGGCTGGAATTAGTCAGCAGAGCTGCCTCCTCTGGCAGGCTCAGCTGGCTGCAGGACCTCCCACCCCGCTGAAGAGCTTCTGTTCATTTTTTGAGCCTATATCAACAGACAGTTGAGGGGTTTTTTTTTCCTTCTTCAGGTTCAGCAGAAGCGATGGAAAGTGGAAACCAACTCCAGGCTAGATTCAGTCTTGTTGCTGTCGTCTATGAATTTACCTGGTGGGGAACTGGTGAGTTCTCCGAGTTCTCGCTCCGCGTGATGCTCTGCTCACACGGGGCACTGCCAGAGCCCTGTCGTCTCCTGCTTCCACGGCAGGAGCTAGGAAGCTCTGGAGCCCTTCCCACAGCTAGCACTAGGGTAGTGGTGGGTTTTGTGGGTGGGTCTGTAGCACTGCGATATCTTTAACTCTCAGCATTATTTGGACGTAAACACTTCAGTGACGTAAAGGTGTGGCAGTCTGCCTGATTTTCCTTTGGTGACCAGATTGCGTTTTGCACGACATCCGAAGGTCCCCCCTCAGTGTGGGTATTAACTGATGTTTTCTCGTTCCAAGCTACTGAACTTCTTGCATTGCATTCCAGAGAAGGAGATCAGCAGAAGATGAGCTTGCGATGAGGGACTATCTGCAGGAAGGGGACCTCATCAGCGTATCCTTCCACTGCTTGCCCTCTGACAGAAGAGCCAAGGGCGTGGGGAGAGTAGCCAGCCCTCGACCAGCCTGGCTGGCAGGGAGAGCACTCTGCCAGGGGCAGCTGGTGGCACTGGGCAGCGTTAGGGACCTTCTTTCCTTAAGTGGCACTAACAGGCAGAGGTCCAGTCTGTATTTTCCGATGGGGCTGCGTCACTGCATACACGGAGTCTGAAGTACGGGAAGGTAAGCTGTTCAAAAGCACTCGGTCTTGGCTTAAGTCTGCTCTAGTTGGCTTATATAAGGCCTTTTGGAGGGATTTTTAAGAAAAAATTTCTGGAGTAGAGCAGAATGTTGTTATAACCCGTTCCTGCAGGTTAGGAAGAATCCCAGCTCCTCCTTGGGAGCACCGAGCAGAGTTTCCCCAAAGCAGAGGGAGCGCCCTTGAGCTGCCCTTCGAGGTGCTGCTCTCCCTGTCCACATTTACAGCCTGCGTGTCCTGTCTTCCCCCACTAGCCGCGTGGGAATTAAACCCTGGGGAGAAAAATCTTCTGACTCGCGCTTCATCGCTCCTCTTCTGCAGGCCGTTGCCCCTCTGACTTGTTTCTCTCTCCGGGGCTCTATTTTAGGCTTTACGCAGTTGGCATTTATCTCTGGTTTTGTGCGTTGAAATAAGCCAAGGGGCCATTGGAGCGTAGGCTGCAGTTTGGGATTACCAGGCCAAGGGTATTAGCACTTAAAAGATGAAAGCGAAGTGTGCTTATTGCACAAAGGGTGAAGGACAGTGATTGGATTAAGAGGGAAAGTGTTCTGCTAAATTGGGCCTCTCGCTCCTCATTTTTCTGCAGGGATGGTTGATGTGTAGTTACGATCAAGATATTATTAACATTTGTGCTAAGCACTTAGAGTATTCTTCATCTTCAAAGGACTGCACAGGCATTAGCTAATCCTCCCAGTGCTCCCAGAGGCAGGCAGGTTTTATATTCATTGTTTCGCAGGAAAAGGTGTTAAAATTGGTTCCTGGCCTGGGAGTGGAGTGTGTGTTGGTGACTTGATGTGCTCTATGGTGGCTCATGTCTCTCATGCCAAGTCTCGTGGTCTCTTCTCCAGCTTGGCCAGGGCGTGCTCGTTCAGGTCTCGCCCTCCCTTGTGAAACGCCAGAAGACTCACTTCCACGACTTGCCCTGTGGTGCGTCTGTGATCCTCGGCAACAATGGCTTCATCTGGATCTACCCAACTGCAGAGCAGAAGGATGAAGAGGCAGGAGGCTTCACCACCAACTTGGAGGTGACGGTTCAGGGAAGATGAACCTTCTACCAACGGTGTTTTGTTAATCTAACACAGTCAGAGGCACATGAGTAACCTGAGACTTCCAAGATTTGATATTAGGTTCACGGCAAAGCTTTTTGTACAGTAGGCTTGCATTATTTCCCTAGGTATTCATCTCTTTTCCTCTGTCCTTCCTCAGCCGGTTCCCTTGTCTGATCGGGAGGTGATCTCACGGCTCCGAAACTGCATTGTGGCTCTGGTTACTCAGCAGCTGATGCTCTTTGACACCAGCATCCTGTATTGCTATGAAGCATCCCTTCCTCATCAGGTACAGAAACCAGTGTTGTTTATTCCATGCTGTGGGGGGGGAATGGAAAGGCCGTGCCAGTTGCTGCTGAAGTCAGTACGTTAGGTGTGAGGCTTCCTTTCACATTTCCAGAGCATCCTGTAGCAATTGACAATATGAACTTCCCCCCTTCGGTGTAAGAAATTGCCTTGCACATCTTCAGGGATAGTTTGAAGGGTTCTGCCTTTGGCAAAGTCCAACTATTAATATAGAGAAATGGGTCCATTTTTTGATGGGTGTTGTGTATCCCATGCTGGGAGTATGGACCTTCCTTGATCACTGTGAAAACAGTGTTAAATTTGGGATTGTGTGAGGGTACGACGCACTTTAAGAAGAAATGAAAAGGCAAGTGTCATGTATTGTACAGAGACTGGTCTCCTGTTTGTATCCACATCCTGCACTGCTGGAAGGCTCCCTCAATTGAACCTCTTACTGTACAGCTTTTCTCTGTGATTTCTGCCAGCCCAGTCACTGGCAATTCTCTTCTTATAAACAGTTAAGATCTGAATTGTCTTCTCCTTTCATTCACAGTGGCAGCCTGCTTGGGTAGATGGGATGTTCTTTTGAACTATATTTCTGTTTAAGTCACGCTTCCTCTTCCCAAATACCGGTGTGTGTCCTTCAGGAGAGATTAGGAGTTGTCAGTAGCATCTCCTTTGATTTCTTATGGTCTCTGTAACAATTGCTGACTTTGGCAAAGTTGGCTTTGCCTCGGACCCTCTGCCATGATAGTGTTGTTTGATTGCAACCCTCTAAGCTCACTTGCTGCTCATTCCTGTGTGTCCGGAACCCTTGTCCCCACGGAGCGTGCAATAGTAGTAGTTGCCTTTAGGTGCCAATGTTACTCCTCTTTCCACTCCAGATCAAGGACATTCTCAAGCCAGAGGTGATGGAGGAGATCGTTCTGGAGACCCGACAGAGGTTGCTGGATCTGGAGGGATAAGCGCGTATGGCCGGAAGCAGTCATTTGAAGTCCCAGCATGGCAGCTTTTGATTTCCAGTATTTTTTTTTTTTTCAGTGTTCTTGTCCTAAACATTCATTCCACACTTCAGAAACCACCAAAATTCCTCATTTTAACTCCTAGGATACCTCCTGAGCCTTTTTAGTACAATAGTACTGAAGTACAATAGCCTTTTAGCGCAGCAGCCTGAAAAACTGATAATCTGACCTTTAGGAAGATGCAGGTGCAGCTGGGACGTATCTCATAGTGCTTGTTGCTGTGTCTAGTGCCCCTGAACTTTGCGCAGAATGATACAGAGGACGGGCAGTATCTTGTGATCATTCTCTCTCTCCCCAAAAGCTTTCTAAATGGTTTTGATTTTCCTTTACTGTGATACAGAGCTGCCAGTCCTCTGACTGAGAGCTCTTGTTTTTCTCTTTAAGACCACAGATCACAGGTACAAGTCTTTAGAGGCCAGGAGTACTTTCACCCTTGCTAACCACATTTTGGCGCTGGCCGTTCACGGCTTTTATGTGTCAAGGGTATGAGATTGGATGTGGCACGATGTGGCTGTCCACGTGAGCCAGGAGCCATGGGCGAGCAGCGCCTTCTCAGTTTGTGTGCATCCTGCTGGTCCCTGTTTTGTACTTGATGTGGTGAGCTCCTCCTCTGAGGAGGCTCCAATGTTGTTTTCTATTAAATATTTTACATTTCAATAAATTTTTTGAAACGGACGAATCATTCTGGAACGTGTGCGTTAGCTTGTCTTTCTCTAGAATGAATCGGGTCCAGCTTGAGAGTTGTGGTTGGCTCAGGTTTCCTTGTGCCAGGACACTCAGAATGGTTGCAATGTCCCATTGCCTCTTCAGCTGTTGCAGGCAGGACTTGGCCTTCCTCTTCAGCGTGCCTTCTGTGCAGGGTTCCTCTGTAAGTTGATTGCCTGGCATTGTTCACAGTGTTGCTCTCAACATCGCTTCCCTGCAGGATCCCATGGAGAGGCGAGTCGTGCAGCAGCGGTGTCTGGGGGATGACAGGGAGCCCAGGATTACACTGGTGAAGATCCTCAGGCCAGTGGTTAGCAGTGGGCACGCTGAGCCAGTTGTTGGCATCCATTACTTGCCTTCTCTGTACAGAACAGATGTGATGTTTTCCTTAGAACACCCTGACAGGTCTCTGGTGCTATATTAGACCTGTTTTATATACGTATTGTGTGTGTATATATATTATATTTGCGTTGTATTAGAGCTGCTTGCACTACAGTTCTGTAATTCTTAAAAAGGATGGAAAAGCAAAATGTCTGCCCTAATTGTCCCTGAATCTAATTCTAACGTTGTAAATTCTCACGGTCGCCCCAGGCAAAAGGAAAAATTCTTTGCTCGGTCCTTTCCTGGGAACTAGAAAAACCCTGCGTTGCTTCTCAGCTAGTCGGGACTGCCGTGCCTGCGGTCCAGAGTAAGCGCTAGGTGGCAGCTTCGGGTCGTGTTTGTAGTATTCACCTTCCCCAGCTGCTCTGCCTCATTGCCCAGCCAAATAGCGAAGGCTGGATGTCTGCCACCAGCGTTGCTACCCAACTGCTAGAGCATTATGGAGCTCAGTGACTAAGGACAAGCAAGGACATGGCTAATCCATTCTGCTGCTGCGCGACTCAAGCTTCTGCCCGTGCTGCCTCTGTAACTTAACTTCTTGGGGATACTGGTGGAATGTTCCACACAAGACCTGGGAATTGTTATTTTGGGGTTTTATGAGGATTCCCCAATAAGTGTTGCAACAATCACATCCTCAAGATGACTTGGGGAAATCTGCAAACTAAAGCTTGATGGTGACGCTTTCGGTCATTTGGTTGGTGGCCAGCCCAGCCCAAACCACGACACCGTGCGTGAGGCTGGTAGCAGCATTATCCCCATCTGTGTGGACAGGAACAGTGCAAAAAGGCTAAAACCTTTAGCAGCCTCTCCATCTTTTAATTAGAAAAGTGCCTCTTTTTTCCCTACCCAATTGCTGTAGTTCAGCAGCTGTTTATGTTATTGCCATATGGGGAGATTCAGGGATTTCTGCTCTGAGGCTTCTAGGTGTAAGCAGATTGGGGATAAACGAGCAGTGAGATAAAGTATCTGATGTCCCCTCTTTTCAAAGCATTTTTGAAGGCTGATGGAGAGGTCTGTATTTAATCCAGCAAATCTTTTTGCATCTCTGCCACTTAAACAGCCCTGTGTCAGTTAAAGGGCAAAGGGGTGAAAGGGGTAAAGAGACCGTGTACTTCACTACCACCTAGAGAGATCTGATACGTGAAATGGTTCTGCCGAGCTGGTACACGAATGCAAAATGCTTCTCTGTCCTCAACCAGCCCCTCTGCGGGCATCTAACAGGTCAGAAAGGGGTTGGGAGGGTTATGCGGCTCTTGAAAGTGCTGTTAGTAATGTGAAAATGTGTGAGTAAGTGTGCTCTGGAGGTGGTTAATTTAGGGTTGGATCATGCTCGTGGGTACCAAGCATGAGCTGTTGGACCTGCAAGGTGAGACAGTGCCAGGTTCTTACACCACAGATCTTAGGAAGAGGGTGCTGGTGTCTCTGCAGTGGGCTCCACAGCTGAGTTGTTTTTTATATATATAAATTTTTTTTTCCTGTTCCTTCCCCCCCCCCCCACCATACCAGTTTT
>VZSF01006073.1:175130-223518 GCA_013398295.1 Chionis minor | reverse complement strand
GGCCTCGCCCGCCGCCGGCCTCCCCCGCGGGGATGCAGCCGGCCCGGTCACCCCCGCTTGACCTGCTCTGGCTGCCGTGCAGGAACCGGCCTCCCGGAGCGCGTCCCCGGCCTCCCGCCCCGTCCCCGGCACCCGGCTGTCCCTGAGGCGGACGGCAGGCCGGGAGCGCGGCCACCTGCACCGCCCCGGCGCCTCCAGCCTTGCTTCGACGCCACCATGGCCCCTCACGGCCCGCCGGCCCGCTTCGCCCCGGCGAGGGAGAGGTAGCGGCGGTGCGGGCGGCCCGAGGCTTGCGATGGGAGAAGGCGAGGGGTTGTGAGGCTGGACCGCGGGAGCCCCCCGTCCCATCCGATCCCCTCGCCCTGCGGAGCCTGTGGAGCCTGCTGGGCCCAGAGCCGCCTCCGCTGCACCTCGCCGGCTGACATGGTTTCCGCGTGCTTGGTCCTGCTCGACTGCAACGATACTTGAAGCCCAAATACGTGGCTCTTTGGCCTTCGCTCACTCAATGCTATGCAAAAGAAAAGGAGGAGGAAAAAAAAAAAAGAAACCTTGACACTGGTCGCAGTGGGAATGGCTGTTTCCTGCCCTGGGTGAGCCTACTTGTGGTTTCTTGCTTTGTGAGATGAACTAATTCTCCTTTACGCGGTGGAAGACACACTACATATGGCAACCTGAAACTTTGGTAACGCTTGGTCGTTACTAAGCAGTTGGAACTTTTACTTGTTTTTTTGCATAAAGTCACCTAAGGAGCCTTGTTGCCCTCTTCAAAACCGTTGGAGGAATCTGCGCTTGTCTTAATTCTTCGCCTCAAGTGACTTTATCACGTGGTGGGTGCGACCAACGCACCCACCTGAAATACGTTCTCCTTCAAAGCTCCTTCCCAACCTGGAAGATCAGGGATCACAGACTTCTTCAAAAACTTCTTGTCCTGGGAAAGGCTGCCCATAGTTACTTTATGGGGCAGCAGCCTGGAAAAGTTCTTGGGGACCAAAGGAGGCCAAGTCTGCCTGCCCTGCACTTCATCAAAGGAGCAGGGAAGAAGGAGTCATCGAGGCATGGGGGCCCACACTGTAACGTCTTTGTCGAACATGGTAAGAGGTTTCTATTGGTATTTCTTTTGATTTAATTTTGATTTGCTGAGCTAGATGCAATATGGATTTATTCAAGGTCACGGCGCATATACAGAGATACTGTACTTCATGGAAGTCTTGTTTTCTATCCCTTGCTTCTTAATGCGAATCTTCTGAGATTGTGTATGAAGAAAATATGTGGGTCTGTTTGCTTGAATCCTGGAGAGAGGTTATTGTACAACTAAAGGTGAAATACAAGGAAGTAACTTTTTAACATTGCACAAGTTTCTCATTTCTGCTTCAGTTATGTTCTGGTTTACAGTCTGAGAAAGTGTTTCATCCTTTTCAAGTTGTCTGTTTTGTAGGTATAGACCAACCACAGCTGACAGTGATACTATGGTCAGCAATAAGCTTTCTTTAATTACCTTTACAAAAGGCATTCTGCTACGTGAAAAGACGAAGAAAGAGGGGAAAAAAAAACCAAACCAAAAATACTTCTTTTGGAAAGCTTGTGGATACTGCTGTTGTGAAACTCAGCTGGAATAAAACAGTTTCTTGTTAATTTGCTTGGTACATTTGCGACACTTTTGGTTAGTGGTTTGTCGTAGCTGGTTAAACCTTCATCTCGTGCTGTGATGGATTTAAGTGCTAGAGGATAAAGTGGCCAAGTTGGGAGTACAGCAACCCCATCACTTGCTGGTCTTCTGCAAATTAAGAGGGAGCTGAGAATCTCAGGAAAGAAGCCAGATGAAAAGCTCAGTAGAACTCAGAGTTAGGTTTAGTGACTGTTTCAAGTGTTGCTGTTCTTTTTCTTTAAAAACAAACAAACAAAAAGGACCAAAGAAATTGTAAACTGAAGGCATCCCTACAAAAGTGAGGTGCAGAAATGCATTGCTTTGCTGAAACTTTTTGCAGTAATCATTGCTTTTGTGCAGTGCTTTTTAAATCCTAATACTCCTTGAGAAGACATGCTACTGGCCCCTGTCTTCGGCTGGAGAATGGGGTTTTGACAAAGCTTCTTCAACAGTTTTGTCCTCTCAAGGAAGTTTATCTGTGAACAAAACAAAACTGCATTTGTAATCTTCGTATAGCTAAAAATTGAAGTATTTGCTGTGTCTGAGAACACAGTTAGTGGAAAAGTTTTGATTCTGTTTTAATTTAGCTGGGCTTTGCTTTCAAACTTTCTCTCGTTCTGTGTTTCTAGAAGGGCCCAAGAAACCCTGTGCAGTGTTCAGCAAATACACAAACAGAGACTCCATGTATGCGTTAAAGTACTGTTTTCAGTTACATCAAGGCTGTTTCTTTTAATTTCCCATACAATGTTTGTGCACTGAGGAAATTGAGGATAGTTAAGGGAGGGTTAGAGAAAGTAAGGGGCTAACCTGGCCCTCTGGTGATAAACCCACTGCTGGATTTTTCCAAGCCATGCTTTCAGTCCCATGATACACCCGCTTCTCCACCCCTGGTTTGGTTGCTGCTTTTACTACTTTGGACAGAGTTTCAAGGTCAGATGAGATACAGCGAGAGCGCTAACTGCAAGCAGTACAATATTCTGCCTACCTTTGGTGTTTCGATGTAGCAGAAGAGCCAGAACTGCTCCTTTTTGATCATCTGACAGGAATAGGCAGATGGTAACTTCTTGCCAGTATGACCTGAGGTCAGAAGATCCTAGCACATTTGCAAAGAAAAATAGCGTCTATAATGTCCATACACCATATGTCCACAAGAGACCTCAGTGTCTTGATTTAGAAAAGAATAAACTTGAAAGGGGACATCAAGGCCAGGACATCTGTTAAGAGAACTGCAAAAGATCAGCCTCGCTTATCCACATGAGGAAAAGTTTCTTCCTTTGAGCGCATGAAATGGTTCTTCGAAGTACAGACAGTAGAAGGCTGTACCACCGTTGTTTGTTGTTCAGTTCTGGTTTGAGTTTGGGCTGCTCCTATCCTGAAAAATGCTGTCTTAAAACACCTGGAAAAATACAGAGGGAACGAAATTCATTTTAGAAGTTCTTCACTTCCCTCTATTTTTTTTAACAGATAATTGTTTTTGAAGTATATAGTCTGACATATTTTATAATTAATGGACAGAATAGTGTTTAATGTTTTCAGCCCTATTCAGATATGGTGCCATAGGCTGTAGCTAATAAAAATAGATTGGCGTTTTTTCAGGGCTTAATTTTTTGCGTGTTTGTCTTTTCAGTACTTTCATTACACAGTTTCTTCTAAATGCCAGACACTGTATCTGGTTTCTCTGTCATACTGTGGGAACTAGTTTGTCCTAGGAAAATCATTTTTCTTGCCCTTCATAACTAAGAAATGCTTAAGGAGGAATTCCAGGGTGGGCTGCTTAAAGCAGCCCCCTAGAGATAGACACACACTCTTAAAGGTACTTGTTTGAAGTTCTTGTATAATAAAACTCATGATACAATTAAAAACCCCCGGGCGTTGCTAGTAGCGTGGCTCTCCTGTTATGGTTGCGTTTTTGTAAAGCTGTTTCAGTGGACCACTACCTGCTAAGCTCTACTGAGGCTCATTCGGCAGACACTCAGCAGTGGTTTGCAGGGCACTGAAGATCTTAATTGCGACAGTGGTATTGAATCTTAGCTGAAAGGGTGAGCGAATATTATCAGCGTAAGGCAAAATAACTTTCAGGGAAGTAATTCCATTTCTCCGGTGTCGCAGTCTCTGGAGCACTCGAAGCAATGCATCTAGAGGCTTCTGAAAAGCAAGGAGGCAACTGGCCAGAAATCAGCTCTGCTGGTGGTCAAATGTTCTGTGAGAATAATGCAGAAAGGCTCTAAATTTTGTCATGAGTTGACAATTGAAGAGTGTGTTAAGGGGGACAAAATAATCTATGGGCAAGTTTTGGGCTTCTTTCTTTGTGTTGCTGCTTTCTGCACTGAGGGTGTTTTACAAGCTGGCGTTTGTGCTGGTGTGGTTACCCCGGGTGGCAGAGTTGCCCTTGACGGGATTTTACAGATTTCATCTTGGTGCAGATTACTCTGTCTCCCAGATTGCTTGCAAGCCTGAGATTCAGAGAAAGTATAAAGGCAGTGCTTGCCTCTTCCCTTGTGCTTTTCTCGGCTGAGAAATGAGTCTATATCACTGCTTTTTGGGAGCATCCAACCGAGAGAAAAGCTGTGGTCAGTAGACAGTTAATGGGAAAGACTTTGTCAATGCCTTTTGAAGTTTGCACGCTCGTGTATCTTGTGCCTTTCCAGAACATTCATCTCAGCAAAACTCAAACTTCTGAATAGGAAGGTGTTTTCCCACAGGGTTCAACTCTGATCCCGGAGCTGGCAGTAGTTAACTGGAGGGATCGACAAACACCACACCTTCTCTAAGCGTCTTGGGTAGGCGTTGCTGTGCTGAATGATGAGCAGATTCCCTGAAGCATCTTGGTAGAACAGTACTTCCAAGCAAAAGCAGCACCCGAAGGCTTAAAAAAAAGAATTCTAATCATTAGACTTGTGATGCTGAGGTGAAAAAGAGATACTAGGGAAACTCTTTAGCGAGGTGGTGGATTTGTCCCACAGCGTTGAATTCCATTTCCTGCACAATTGGAGGTCGTGATGCTGCTTGGTCAGCAGCAGAGCTGTGTTTTGCGAGGTGCAATCCTGAGCGGATTTCACCTTCGCTTGTGTGAGCCCAAAGGGTTGAGTTTTATGTGTCTTTGCTGTGTAAATTGTGACAGTGACTGGGAACGGGCACCAGCTTTCCATGGGCATGTTGGTGGGAACTTGAGTGTCATTTTGGGGTTTAACAATGCAAAATTATGGTAAATCATGTCTTGAAATACAGGTCTTTCAAATGATGCTGCAGTTCATTGTATTTATTTTATTTGCTGTCGTTGGTGCCAGTTTTGCTGTGGCAGTTGGAGAAATAATTGATTTGGGAGGAAGAGGAAACCTTCTGAAGAAGTTTTGAATATGAGGCTTTCTTATATACTGCTGCTTGTTACATTTAATGGGTCACTGATACATAGCAGCCTGGTCTTAGAACTTTTTCCTTTTTTTTGTGTTTGAGACATTCTGCAAAGTGATACAAATACAGCTAACTGTAAAGTTGGTAGAAAGAGAAGGAACTTTATTTTTGAATGTGTGTTACATCTCTACAATACCAGGGGGTGATAGTTGTTCAGCTTTGAGCTTTATTTAAGTATCTTTAGAATATAGTTGATAAAGCACTCGCACAAGAATGTTCTTGCGAGTGATAAAATGTGGTCTTTTTATAGTTTCTCTTCCAGCAGATAAGTGGTGGCGAAGCTTAAACGAGCTGTTTACCGTACGATAAAGAGCAACAAACTCCAGGAACTGGATCAATTTTTCTTACACCTTTAGTGCCAAATATAGCGGAAGTCAGTCTACTACAGTCTCTTTCATATTGGATCTGTACTTTTTTTTCTTACAAGGGTGCTGAAAGTTTTAGTGTTTTAATTAGGAGGTAATTGTATGAATCGGATCCATAGCATAAGCTTGCCACTGCTGCCAGTTGGAGACATGCCCTGTGAAATTCACTGTTAAAAAAATCCAATTACAAGTATTTTTTCCTATATTATTGATTAAAACTTGATTATTAAGAGTCTTCAGGTTTTAATAATCTATCTTGTTTTATGCTGTTAAATTTCATGTTTCAGCTGTCTGGGTTGTGAAAATGAGTAAATTACTTTATAATTGGTTGCTTCGTCAGGACTTAGAGATTGACCAGCATATACGAATATCTACTACATTATATACTGTTCTAATTATATCAGTGTTTGTTATTCCTATGAAATGGCAATTGATTTCATACTATGTAGGAAAGTGCATAATTCCAAGAAGTTTTATTTATTTTTTAGTTCTGGGTAAGATGTTGTTAATAACTCTACAGCCTTGAAATATGCTTTTATCAGCTGGGTGGCCCAGAGCAGGTAGTGATCAAGCAATAATATATGATTTTGTACTCATTATCCTTTATCCTACAGGTGAGCTCAATATATCTTCTTTATATGCAATCTACATTTATTAGATAGTCAATAGCCCGTACATAGAAATGATTTAAATGAGATTCCTTTCATACTAGAACTCTGTTTCTTTAAACCCATGTAGTTACAAACCCTCCATTTATCTCTTTCCATTGTTCCTTGGGGCATTTTTATACCCCATCTCTGCTTCATGAACTGCAAAACCTGAGACTTGAAAGAAACTGCTTTACTACTCCAGGTTCTGCTTTAGACCATTCACCTGGAATTGTATCGTTAGCATCGGCCTCGTAGGAGTCCATTATTTAGAGCCTGCCCTCGGTGTCTCAGGTCTGCGTTCTAAACTGACAGAACTTCTTTCCTTGTTAGGTTGGCAGTTTGGAAGCTCCTAAACTTTAATTTCCATCTCTATTAGGAGAGACTTATCCCCAGCTCTTGAGATCATTGCTTATGTACCCAACTTCAATGTGCTTCCGTCTTAATCTGGTTAATGCTGATATTTGCTGCACACCAAATACAGATTTGTTTACTGCCTCTGACTATATCCCTTTTCATCTTACAGAGCTCTTTCTATATTTTTTCCTGCTCCAATTATCAAGTACCAGTAGATTTTGCTAAGAAGCTGCTCCACAAAACCTGATCTAGGGTTGGAGTGTGTTAGGAAAGAGACCTAAGACTTGCTAAACTGCTTTTCACACACTGAGGTGGAAGATGATGGTGATGGGGAAAGACTAATCCTTTTCCTGGGCAGCAGCAGTTCTGCTTTGTGCACTGACTAATCTTTGATAACTTGCCATGTTTAAGCAGTTCATCTCCTTCATGACAAATCAGTAGTGGTGGCTCCTATGCCAGACTTTCATTAATAGATTGTGCTGGTTCTGCATTCTTATTTACAAATTTTAATAGGAAGGCTGCATGAGAAGATCAGGGCAGGGAGGCAAGAGAAAGCTGCAGGGTATTAGAACAGAAATCATTGCTTGTAAGCGATCATCACGTTCAGCACGCTGCAACATTTACCAACAGACTCACAGTATTTTAAATGGATGAGTTTAAATCTTAAGCTTGAAAGTAAGTGAGGTGCTGACACAGTCCCGTTGCTGAGAGTTGGGAATCCTGAGTTTCATCTCTGGCCTCTCTGCAACAGGCTACATGGTGAGAAGGGGGATAATGGCCCTGGAAAGTCTTGTCCTATTGATCGTCATTTTAGGGTGGGGATGCTGTTGTGCTGGGTCTTGGAACGACGGGGTTGTGTTTCCAGCTGTGCTTACAGGAACTCTGGTAAAGCAGACAATAAACGGGTGAGACATGTCAGTCCTGGGCAGTTGTGCTGCGTTTACTCCGGTGGATGCGACTGTAAACCAGTGTCTTGGCAAGGTGTTGGATCGGGAATGCTGTTCACTGACAGCAGCCAGTCTGAATGCGTGGTCACAGCAGTTAGTCCGGTTCTTAACATCCAGCCGATACCAGTGGTGTTTTGGGCAGGGTTCATAGGGCCCTGTCTGAAGCTTCGGTCCCCGTTTGGAGGATTTTAGCATCCCCAGATTTCCCAGAACATTACTGCATCTCCATCGGTGTGCTCCAGCCATACCGTAAGGTTTAAAACATGTTTTGCTATATTACTGTATGAGAGTGGACGTCTGGTATGTTATAGATGTCATCTCTTTCAGCTGTATAAAATGCTCTGATTGATGCCCGTTCAATTCATGCAGACTGAAGGAAGCGTTTAAAATACTACTGTCCTTTTATTGCTGCAGATGGACTTTGCTTTCCTTTTTTTTTTTTTTTCCTTTTTTGAAGGGGAGGGGGCTGCTTTCTATCTGCAGCGTCTGTTGGTAGCCGTATAAAGAGTTCTCCCAGCAGTCTTTTGTCATTTCAGACGTACTGTGCCATTCTTGTGAGAAGTAGTAAGTCTCCTTATAAAAGGTCTGTTAGGAATTGCAGAAGTCCATTACTGTAGGAACGCGCAGAGCAGTTTCAGCAGATGCAGGAGGGACTCCTGTTGCTTTGCTTTTGTTGACTGTCTTATCAGTCAGCTCTTATCCTGCTCTATGCCGACTGAAGATCAGTCTAAACAACCTGTGGAGTTTTTAATCTGCTCAACAGAATATCCATTTTTTCAGTTTAAAGAGGAATCTTGGACAAAAAAGGGAATGAACATGCAGACAATTTTAGTAAGTACAGCCGCCTAAGGCAATGTTTTCCTTAGTTCCCAGCTAAATTAGTTCTTAGAGCTTTCCTTAGTTCTTTATTCTTTCTTTAAACTTGCAGAACTTAATGCCAGTTCTGCAGTTATATAGTAAGCATAACTTTTCACGAAATGGCTGGAAGTTGCGCTGCCCTACTGGCAAAATTTGATATGAGTCTGCCAAAACGGTGTATTATGCTCTGGGAGGAGTCCCTTTCCACACGTCTCCATGTAATGATGGGACAAGTGTGTCCCGAGTACCAGCTTGCTTTAGTTTTTGCCTCAAGTACTTTCTGAAGTTAGGCCTGAAGTTAGATTTGGGGTGTTTTTTTTTCTTTCCCAGCATTTCTTCCTTGCTGTTACCGGTTAGGTTGTGAAAAACATGAGCTTGCTTTTCTGTAGAGTGATTGCTGCTAATTTGCACGGATGCAAGCGAGATCATCATTCTTTCATGAGTGAGGAGACTGCCTGATTTATAGCGTGTCATCTCTGTGCTCTGTTTTTACCTAATGAATAGAATTTCACAACAGATTATTAATCATTAAGACTTTGGTTTCATTGTGTGTATTAAGGAATCAATATTGCTAGACGTTGCCTGCCTTGAGAAGCTTCTTACCCATTAGTGCTGCTTTTCTAAAGCATTTTGGTGCATTTATCTTTTAGACTGACGTCGGTTCCTACCTTATTCCTACCAAATCAACTCAGTACTCCTTGCATGCCTTTCCAGGGCCTGAGTTGTGTCCAACCTGCCTGTCTGTAGGTTCATCCTTCAAAGTCCCATCTGATCAGTAGCAAATCCTGTTTGGTCCAGTCTATCCTTAAAGCTTATAAAAGAGCAATATGCTGAAGCTTATTCTGCTGGGGTTTGCACTCCACGTGTGCACCAAAGAGGGCATGGTGGACTCGGAAGCTGGGAATAATCTGTGATGAAGACGACAATATTGAATTACATATTCTGCTCCCTGTTAAATGCCTGGATTTTGGGGATGGCAAGGCTTCTTGAAGTACAGGATTCCTCCTTTTACTGACCTGCTCTTTGTTCCCTGTCCGATGTCCATCGCCGTTGGAAGTACAGAGTGACCTGGGCATGTTCCCCGTGTTTCCCATCGCACTGGTGCTGCATAGGAGGAAACTTCAGTTACTCTGTGCATCCAGAATCTACCAACACACACATTGAGCCTGTCAGGTTTTCGTGGTGGCTCCAATACGCTGATCAGCTGCCGATCCACACCTGGTGTCACTGAGGGCTTTTTCATGGCCTTTTTATTTTTTTTAGCGTGTGTTCCCAGAATAAACAATGCTGTTTTTCCAAAGACTGAATGTGTGGATGGTAGTGGGATAAGGACATGGAAACTTAAAATAGGAAATTCTTTGGGCTTTCAGGAAATGTTTGCTATTTCATTTGTGTTCAAGTTACCCAGTTTCAAAGGCCACTTCTTGGGTGCTGCCTCATTTAATGTAACTGATGAAGAACCTGAGTTCTCGGGTTTTATCAGTTTTTGACATGACCACAGTGGGTTACCGACAGGGCTGTTATGCAGTAAACTCAACTCTTTTCACTTGGATTTTTGCGATACCTTTATAATAAAACCTTGACAAAATTAAACTGTCATTTGATGCACTGGCCACCAGGTGTCTTCTTTGAATCTTTTTAATAACTTGCTCTGCTTAAAACAAACCCCCTGCAGTAAGAAGTGTCTTGGAAATAAGCAAAAGCTAATGGCAAGAACCAGGGTCAGAAGTGACAACCATGAATTTCAGGAATAGTGGCTGTCAAGTCTGTTTAGTTACTTTTAGAGCCTATAATCTTTCTAAGCTAGCTTGCTGATGAAAAAGAGGTGATGTTTGCTTTTGCTGTTAACGGGAAAATCTTGCTCCTTACCTCTTCAAGCTCCATTTCAGCTCACTTTTTTTTTTAAAAAAAAACAAAACAAAACACAGCAGAAATAGTTTTCAGGGCTGTATTCCTTTTTCACTTACTGCTGTCTTCTGCATTTGATCTCATTCCCCCACATTTGTTATGCCCCACTGACTTCTTAATATTTTTTTTTTGGTTTGTATTAAATTTTGTGATCCTCTCAGTATAGAAATTGATTCTGTAAATCCTCTTGTAGCATTGTGTCCAGCATTTCTAAACATGTGAGCTTTTCCTGGCAAGGATGCTCAGAGAATAACTGAAAACAATATTCAGCCTGTTACAGCTATTTACACAATCGGTGTTGTCTGCATGTCAGAATTGCTATCACAAAGCTAATTGTGGAGTTAAACTTTTATGAAGCCATAACAATGCTCACAAAAGCGAAGCTGTAATCTAGTAATACTCTATTTTACTCAAATCTCTTTTGGGTGGGAGAATTTTGTAATAATGAAGATGATTTAGTGCATCTAGCAAAATAGTTTAAGCCATAAATATGTATGCTTGAATGGATTTTTATTATCTTTATTAGCTCTAAGCTCTCTTCATATCCTCTGTAAATCTGACAACGCATAATGTTCGTTTAAAAGGTACATTCCAGTTTAGCTAGAATTATTGGAACAGCTATTAGAGCTATTGTTGTCTGGTTACACCTAATGTTTGCAAATAACTTAAGACAGCTCAAATTAAAAATTTTGAATTAATTCCAAGCTGTTATTTCTTCTTAAATATATTTAACTTGACGGATAAGATGCATTTAAAATTCTCTGCAATCCACCTTTTACTTATTTTAAGACTATTGATAGATTGCACTGAATGTGTTTGCTATATGCATTTATTTTTTCTTCCAAATGTGCAGCTATTTAATACAAAATAGATGTCCTTTACTGGAAATTAACTGGAGGGAACACAAAGGTATTCCCGTCATTTGATACTGTTGATGCTCATATAGAAGCTGCAATTTCTCTGGGTTTTGTGGATTCTCTGCTATGTCTAAATAGTGCCTCCCACACAGAGGTTTGGATGTCAAGGTGCCATCATGTTTTAGGTATTAAGTAGTAATTATTGTTATGAGGTGATCACATAAGACAGTGTAAGTGTTGCTCAACCCTTCACGTTCCATGTCATCAGGGAAAAAATCTGTTGGGGAAACTTCTGTCTAATTACACCTCCATGCAAGAGTTACTGGTGCTTTTTACCTTGCTCTTGCTGGAGAGTGGGTATAGAGTGAGGCTTTGTATGGCGACGAGTACCCCACCAGATGCATTGTGTGGTTTGTATCGCGCATGAAGTACAACTTGTGGAATCCGCTCCTGGAACGTGTCTGCAACTGCTGGAGCTGTGGGTCTGGAGAGGGCCAAAGCCTAAAGGCTCTTACCGGTTACTGAAATGCACAGTGCTAATAACATCTCTTAAATAAGCAGGTAAGCGAAAGGATGAATTAGAATAATAAAGGTTGGATTACTGGAGGCAGGTAGTAGTTTTAAATGCTAATGTAATAATTTTGGTCACTGCAGTTTTGCCTCTGCAGAGCAAAGATACTGCATGACACTGCGTTGCAGACCTGCCGCAGTGGTGGTAAGGAGACCTTTCCTGAGAGTAATGGCAAACTTCGCTGAGCAGTAATGTGGCTTTGTAATCGTGGTTAAAAACACAGGATTTGAAGAACATTAAATGAAAATAGTGATCAGCGCTGCATTTAGTTTGGTAAGGATTCAAAGGACCGTGAAACGTTAACATGAAATACTTGCACTCCACTCATTGGAATAAGGAGCATAAATCCAGTGAGGTGGTTCTGTTCTAATTTGGTAAGTTGGGTTACTTTTTCCCAGAGGAGTGAATGTTCCAGTGTATTGGCCATGTTCACATCAGTTGGTCCTGCATAACTGCAGCGGCATAAAAAACTTCAAGGTGAAAGACGCGGACACCAATGGAGCAGATGCTTTCCAGCTCAGACATCTCCCTCTTCTGCAGCGTTTCCAAATTAGGAAGTGGTGGGCTTCAGCTGGACTTTAGAACTTGATGATCTGGAGCTCCTGGTATGAGACACGTTTCATGGCCACCAGATAGGCTTGAATCACCCAGTGTTGAGGGTGCCGCATCACCCTGGTCTCGGTGAGTCACGGCAGTGATGGCGGAACGCTGTCTGCCGGTTGATAAAGGGTGGATGTTGTGGCTGAAATGGGGAGGTTGCTGGTGAGCCGCATCTGAGATAACTCTACTGTGTGGTATCTGAAGTGCTTGGTTGGGCTGAAATATTTTGGCTGCTCTACCTTTAAATTAGTTTAAATAGCTTTGCAGATGTCACCGGTTTTAAATTCCAGAATTAGAAGGATGGCAGCTCTTGTGTGGTTATGAGGCTTTCATCTGCTGAAGTTGTATTTTAGAAAGTTGATGTGCTGCTTGTGAAACGCTCCCCTAAGGCAAATCAAGCCCTTTGGGGAGAGGGACTGAGGACTGGAGCGAATCAGACAGGCATTTTATGTTTTAATTATTAATATAGTACTTTTTATGATTCTCAGATTGGAATTGCTAGCAGCTGAATTTTAAAAATGTACTACATCTAAAATTTTTAGGAGTAAAACTAACCCCCTGCAAGTAAAGGTGCTCTCTTCTACCTTGGAGACCTCCTTCCTACAGTCTTACACAATCACACTTGGATTTGAGTTCTCTTTATCCTTGCTTTGCTGTGTCCCGTAGCCAGCCACCATGGAGGTACTCGTTTGCGCAGCATGTGTAAGGGATGAGACCATGAGAGCTTTGCAGCTTCCTTTGGAGAGGAAGGTTTTACTTAAGGGCAGATGCATTGAAAAGGTGATTGTAGGGTGCATGCCTGACTTGTAAAGAAATTCTGATTTATTTAAAATGGGTCCAAATATGCAGTACAATTAAAAATTATCATCGCAGTGATGCTGAACACCAAGCTGAGCAAATGGATTTCTTTAGCCTACAACAAATTGGAAGAGAGTAGGTTGGACGCTTTCACTTGCTCCTCACTCCTCATCAAAAAGTTCTTTTAAAAAAAAAATCTGAGTGTAATACTGTAGGCTGTCAAAAAACAGGTGGGGGGAAGGAGATCCAGGTGAGCTTTTACTAAGAACTGTCGGTGCCCCTAAGCCCTGCGGCTATTGCTGTGGGCCCCACTGTTTTGTGAAGTTGTGGGAATGCAGGTCCTGCCCAGGCGAATCCTGGCTGGAGCCAGGGATGCTGGTGCTGGCAACTGCCCGTTCTCATCCCCTCGCATCATGCAGCACCTCCGACTCCTCTTGAGAACACATCACCCATCCCCACTCTTGATGTTGGAGGCGAAGGCATCGATCTGAGCATCCTGGGTTTGCTGCGGTGGTGAGAGGGTTGCTTTTAGCCCAGGATCATACCTGGCATGTTTGATGAAAGGTCTGGCTTGAGGAGCTGACCTCGCCGGGGGTTGGCCTGGGGGTGTTTTATGAGACGCACAAGTAAAAGCAGATAAGGTGGCTGGGAGGAGGACGACGACGGAAATGTGCACGGCTTTGCCGGGGCTCTTCTGCTGCTTCCTGGTGTGGGGGCGGTTATGAGCCAGCCTGGATGACAGAGCTCCTGTTATTTTGAAACGTAGCGTACCACAGATAAACCGCGACAAGGACCTTCATTCCTACTTTCCCTTATGCCACCTACGCTTTTCCTCCCACATCTGGCTCTTGCACACAGTAGAAATGAAAACTCTTGCTACCAAACCAAATAAAATGGGGGAAAACAAAAAAAAAAAAACAACCAAAAAAAAAAGGGCAGCTTTCTCCTTCTGCCTGGCATTTGAAACAATAATTGAGATTTCCCCCCCCCAATCACTTCCCCTCAGTGCGAGGATTGTCCTTGGATAAGCAAAATGTATATTTTCACGCTGGGTAATTGAGGTTTGTGTAGGTAGTGATTCCAGGGATGCGCCAGCGCCGAGCCAAATGAAATGCTGTATTTTGCCTTGTAGCAGGGAACGGCAGTGCACATCGTGGGTAGTTAACAAGTACCTGCTTGGTTTGTTCATAAGTCAAAAAACCAGATCCTTGTGTGCTTTATCATCATAAAGCTGCAACTTCTTGCTTTATAAGCTCATGTAGATAGGTAATAGGGCTTCTTCATAGGAGTGTTAGAGGGTTCAGAAAAGGGTGGAATTGCCCTGAAGGTACTCAGGGATGGGACAATTTGTGTTTCCTGGTTTAAATTAGAAGCTTGGCCTTTTGTGAGGGTAACAGTGCTGATACACAGAGTATATCGCATTCATTTTGCTTTGATTTTTCATTGAGGGGGGGGAAGATTAAACTCTTGCTGTGTAACTCTCCAGTAGATTCCTATCTGATAGTCGCCTGTCCTTTGCAAATTTGTGTAGAATAACCCCTGACATTTCACACTTGTCTTGTAGCTGCTCACCTTTTGTGTTCCAGTGTGCTAAAGATTATTTTTGTTTTGTTTTCATTTTTATTTTGTTGTTTGGCTTTTTTTCTCTCTACCAAATTGTTGCTTTTTCTCTCGGAGAAGCAACCGTCCATCTTCAAATTGGATGCCCTTGCAGGTTGGCTGATTGCTTTGTGTTCTGTCAGACTATGAAAATCCCGCTGCTGAGCTGAAGGAACTGAAATCCTTGTTTAGAAAAGAAAATCATAATTTCTTACTGCCTACTAGAAAAGCTGTTGGCCTGCACTTGCAGGTGACCTGCCAAGGATTTAAAAAAGAAAAATTGGATTTTATCCTCTTTTTGTCTGGTTTTAAGATGGTCAAAGCTGGCATGAAAAATGGTGGTTTTCTGAGAGGGGCTTTGTCTGCCCTAAGCAGCAAAAAAGAGCAAACCTAATCTTGTTTTTCTTCTTGGGTCAACTTTTAAGCTCTTGGGTATATTAGCTTGCTATTGAAAATAGTATTTCTTTCTTTCTGCCCCTTTATGTAAAGGGAAATAGACACATTGCCCACTCGTTTTGCTATTTTGACATCTTCTTTCTATAGAGCTTGGAGACCAGCAGTGACCTTTTTGGGGCTTGGAACGCCAGTGGCACTTGGATAAGGTGACGTGCAGACGTTCCTGCTCTCCTCTCCCACTGCAGCCTCGCGCTCTTGAGCCGTTGCTCTAATCCCAAGAGTGTTGCAATCCGAGATTGCTGCTTCTGCAATTAAGCATTCAAGTTTGTGTAACTCATGAATAGTCTGATTTTAGTCAATACTTCAGCTGCGTCTAGTGTGCAAAGTATTACCTCCAGCTGCTTAGTGGAAGTAAAAAATCGGACCCGTTCTTGGGAAACTTGCTTTTCAGCTTCCTTGATGAAACTGATCAAAGTCTTTACCCAAACTCATCTGTATGAGCGGGTCATACCGTCCGCGTGAAGCGGGAAGGATTATGTGGACAGAAGGCTGTCGGACAGTGTGTCGTAATAAAAAGCTTTGTTTTGAAAACCTGTATTTTTCTCTTAGGTTGTGGTTACGTGGGATGGGTCTTTTGTTTCCACTTTGTTTTTGCCAGTTGTTGAGGTCTGACCTGGAGCTTGCTGGGAGGCTGGTGGTGTGATTGCAGCACTTCGGCGCAGGACAGGCACTCACCACTTCCAATTGAGACGCTTTCTTTCTTGTTCAGCCTGCTGATTTTTATTTATTTTAACAAACACTGGTGGAAATTGAAGAAACAATGTATGGGTCCACCTCTCGGCAATTTCCCTTCTTCCATCATCCCTGACCAAAACAGTGATGGGAAAGAAGAAACATAATTGTAGCAAAACGTTACACGTCTCTTTCATACCGTAAACCCTGTACTTTAGGAAAGATTGTATTGCTGGACTCAATAGTCCAGAAACATTGTCCTTCCATTTTCTCCATGTTGTCCCTTTCCTGCAAATAATATTGTCATAAGATGCTGTCTGAATTAATATGGTTCCTTTCTTTTTTTTTTCTTTTTTGCGTGAATAGTTGCCTTTCTAGTCGTAAAATAATCATTCCAGCTGAGATTGAGTTCATCATTCAGCATCCATGTTCAAAGGAAACGTCTTAAGGATTACAAAAAGCTAAAAGCCAGGAGGAGCCATCTTGCTTTTGCGATCCTTTGGGCTTTGAGAGTTTGGTTCGTAGCACTTGGAGTTTTATATTTTTTTTACCTCACGTCTAGGGACATTTTATCATCCTCCTCTTTCCTGTTCCAAGCAATTACCATTTATTTTATCTTCAAGCAGCAGCCTGTGGCAATAAATTTTAGGAAATTCCTTCCCGCCCTTTATTAAGCCCTACATAATAGCTTCCGCTACTCACTCATATGTTCATTAAGAAGAATTAAATGAGTGCTGGCGGCCATTAGCAGAGCATTTAATAACCTCTCCAAGGGAAGGTGCAGCAGATTGGAATAAATGAACAGGAGCAAAAACAAATGAAATAACTTCATAGAATATGTTCAACTAATTTCTTCTTAAAAACACTACCTATTTACTTGAATGCAGCACTTTAAGAGGTGCTGGTTGGAGACTCCCGGCAGAAGAGTCCAGTTCAGCAGACCTGCAGGCAGTGACAGCAAGCTCTTGACTCTGGTGCCTGGTGGGAGGGCTGCGGGCTTTTTAGGGAGAGAAAGGGCATTTTCGATGTCCTGCCCACTTCCCCAGCCGCTGATGCTGCCAGCGAGGCTGCTGGCTGTGCTTACAGCTTGTGGTGAGGACATCTGTCTTGTCGGAGCGGGGCCGTAACTAATAGCTCATCTCATCTGGTACCAGCCGCGCCATCCGAAGGGACGCCAGTGACGGCTGATCCCTGCCAGGCTGGCTTTCGTGAACAACTCAGACCTGTTACCAGTAAGCAAATTACCCCCACTCTGTCGGTTGTGTTTTAAAGAAGATTCCCTGTCAGCTGACGTTTGGCGCATGAGGGATCAGAGTCTGAGTATCCCTAAGTGGCTTTTCTGAAATAAAGATAATTTAGCAGGTGTCACTGCAAGCAATTTACTTAGATCTCAACTTGTAAAGCACCGGGACTACTGATAGCCCTGGAGCGGCGTGTTACAGCCTGCGGAGTGGCCAAAGAGTTTTGCCACTACCTGCAAGACCCTTCCACTATTGGCAGTATTTTAACACCCACATGTAGGGTCCGATCTATGTAGACGAAGGAAAGTCACTGGGACCCGTGCGGATTAAAGTGCTCTTTTAATAGTTTGCGAGGCTGTTTAGCTGGGCATGCATTTCCTATTGTCTTGGTGGAAAATAAACAGTTTTAAGGTGATGACCAGCTACTGTTGCACTGGTCTGCTTACGTGTGTCGGTCGTGATTGCTGGGCGCACCGGCTTAACGCAAGCGCCGCACGCGCGTGGGACTTCCAGTGCCGTAGTGAGTGTGTCTCACCCTTGCTCCAGCAGCCTGCAGCGCTCGAGGATCTAACACTGCCACCTTGTTTTAGCACGCTTCAAAGCTTCAGACTGGCTTTTATTGAAAAATAGAGAAATTCTAGTAAATAAAAAAAAAAACCGCAGAGACTTTACAGTAGTAGTTTTTATGGCTAGCGGTTCGTAACGGAAGTGCTGACAGCCTTGATTTCATTTCACTGTTACCTGTTTTAGAGGTAAAAATATTGTGATTCGACTGTAATTCAGGTATTGTGGGTGACAGATTTCTACTGAGATTTTTGTGGGATTTTTTTTGTAGTCACTCCTGATCTCATTTGAGGAGCTCAATGAGTTGAAAACAGTGACACAATAATTGCTGTTGTTGAACCGAAGATGCAGTTTAAGACTTTTACCTGGATCACTACATTTGATTGATATTTTAATTTGGGTTTTTTGGCACATGAAAGATAATGAGCATCAGTTTGCAGGTGGAAATACTTGCACTGGAGAATTCCTAATTTTTTTTTTTAATTATTACTTTTCCCCTACTTCCTAGTACATGTGCAAGTTTCCTGTTTTAAATTTTTCATTATATTTTAAGCATCAACATTATATGAATGGAGCAAATCTGGACAAATCATTTCAATATGCGATATGCTGCTTATACGCTCAGAATATCTTACTATCTGGCACAGAGACTAGAATAGCTCAGATAATAGCTTTCAGACACATTGTAAATAACATTGGAGAGAGGGGGTATGGACATTTGTTTTTAATGTACAAATATATATATGACCTGGTGATTTGCATTGCTTTTTAAATAGCCTAATCACCTTTCATCTAAGGGAAGAAGTAACGGGGAGAGGGGAAGATTTTGATTGAGCAGATTGGTTTTGGATCCATCTCGTGCTGTGATACATGGACAACAAAGTGTTACTTACAGCAGAAACGAGCCTGCAGCTTAGCAGAGGAGCGGGCTGAAATACTGATGATGAGCTAATGTATTCTTACGGGGTCACTCCCCTGCTAATAAATCGCAGCGTTGGTAATTCTTGCTATTTTCTTGCAAGTTGCTAGTATCTCACCGTTGAGCTCTGCCTTCTGAATGCAAGCAGTAACAGCCGAGATGCTAAAACCAACCAAGGAGCAGCCCTGTCTCTGTCTCCAGTTTTCCTTTTCCCCTCACCGCTTTCCTTGGTGTGCCAGTTGGTGGTACTGGAGCAGATCTTTCTCCAGTTTAATTACACTGGAAGCTTTTGTCCTGGATTTGAGAAACTTAGTTAAAGGCACAATGTAAATTGCAAATGGTTGCCCTGATGCTAATAAAAGCTAAAAATTGTAATAATATCTTTATCTGTTTGAAACAAGTCCCGTCTCCTTTCCTCCTCTCAAGTAATATAAACCGTTCAGCGCTCTGACATTTGATCAGGAGTTCAGGCAGCCGCAGAGGCGAGCGGCAGCTTGCTAATGGATTTCTGATTGTTCTCCTGGTCCATTCTCCTCCTGACGAATGGTGCAGAGTCCTCTCTCGCGGTCTGGGGAACTGATAAAAACACTTTGCCATCATGTCATTACATTTTTCCGTGAGAGGAGAAGAGCAGATTTCCTCTGCTGTCCCGATGGTTTGCTATCCTGCTCAATTAGAGAGAGATATATAGTAGAGCAGCCTCCCTATTTGAAGCTGAAATTAGTTTTACAGCTCATATTAGGTCTTTCCTGGGCAGCTGGTAGAATCCCTGCTTGCTCTGGGGGTGCTGGAGCAGACTTTCCTACTGAGGTTTCCCTTTGTGAATGCCTTAAAGCACTGATGTTCCATAGCTGAGTGATGTAGGGCTTTTTGTGGGGAGGTGTGTGTTGCAGGGGTGTTTCCCTGCCTCCTGGACAAAATACCTTTTTATGCCAGACCTCTGCGTTTCAGGCAAATGTAGCCACGTCTGCCTGGGGTCAACAGGCAGAGTCCCCCTGCAGAACTGCCTTCAGTAGCACTATTATGCAAGGAGCTCTTAAATGTGCTGCCGCTGTTGGCTTAATAACTCAGGCTGTGTGGGTTTGGGATGCCTATTTGAGGAATTCTGGGTGCTAATGAGAAAATTCAGGGTGATCTTTTTATTTCAGTTGTTACAGGATAACAAGCATCTTGAAAAAAAACGCTTAATCTTAGGAGTGATTCATTAAAATGTTTTTGTCAACTTAAACCCAGCATTTGCAGCCCCTTTACCATCCCAAATGACTTGAACCAGCTCATTCCTTTCCCTTGAAGGATTGATTCCCTTCCCACTACTCCTGGTGAGCTGTGAAAGGGAATTTCAGGCTTTGCAATTAAGATATCTTGAGTGATTTCTGGTTTGTCAACATGACTAATGAAAGGGGTTAAGCATTGTGTCTCCTTTCACTGCTACGCTCTTGCACGTGGGGGCATTTGGGGGGGCTTTGTGGGTGTAAATCGGTGGTTCGCCAGCCTGTGGATTTGGGATTGCTGGAGTAATGGCACAGCTTAGCTCAGTGAGATCCCCTTCAGGCTGTGCCCTCGTGTTCTTTGTTTTCTGTAAAACTCCAGGCTAATTTAGGCATGGCTTTTGAGCTTGTTGAAGATAGCTGGTGATAAAACTGTATTCTAACAGATCTACATAATAAACATTAATAATGCCTTGCAATACGTTTTATTCTCAGGCATCTGAAAAATACCTGCCGAGTGATTTATCTCCTATTTCAGTAGATATATCTTCTTCTTCCCCCCGCCTAGTTTTAGGAAAAAGTAACTAATGAATTGTTGGCTTAGTGCTGTTTTATGGTTTAAAAATTCAGGCTGTGCGTTTCTTTCCATCCCAATCTCAGTATATTCCACAGCTACCTCTGTTGGCCTGGTTCAGATAAACAGTATTAACTTGTATTAAACCCCAACCCGTGTATGCACAGACTGTGCTGTCTTGCCCTTGCACAGAGAAGCTGTACCAGGGTTAAGTCTGTTCCATGCAGGCGGTTGCCTCTAGGGAGAGCTGATGCACAATATAGGAGCACCCTGTGCTCGGTGGGTTTTCAGAAGCAATTATTTATTGGGCTCGTCCTCTTGCACATTGTTTGCTCAGCACATGCTGTCGTGTGGTAGGATTTTGAAACGATACTCCTGTAGTTGTAGGAAGCTTTTAAGCGAGATATTTGTGCTTCTCTAGAAAGGAGAAGGCCAGTTTATCTTCTTCTCTTGCTGTTACTCACTTGTTTTGACTGATATTCTCGCCGTTCCCATTTTTCTTATTTTCATGATCTTTCTGCCTCTTTGCTTAATCTTTAGTCACTTCAGAAAATGCAAGCCGGCATGATTTCCTGCAAACTTAGTATAGCTCATGGATCAGTTTCAAAGTCATCGAATCTGGACCTACTGTGTGCTCGTCACAGGAGGGCTAATGTTCAGGACGTAGTATCTGACGGTGTCACATTGCCCAGTCCCGTCCCCGCTGAGACAGGCAGCTGGAGCTCTCCTCTCTGCTCTTTTGTTTGACTCCTCGATAAAAGCAAGTTGATTATTTTAACTTGTAATAGTTATACCCCTGTCCTGCAGACAGGCTAATACCAGATAGCTGCACAGGCTTCCATTATCTCTTCATTCATAGTGCAGAAAATGTGAAGAAATGTGCTGCTTTTTCCTGTGGATCCATAACGCTTTGGTTTAGTAACTGGTTTGGGGCCTTGTTTGCTGTTTGAATTACAGCCATTTGGGGTTTTTTCTTTTTTTTGAAAGGATGCCAGCAAAACGGCATATTCAAATGTTTCCAAACCTTCCCGATTACGAAGAAAATAATCATTGTGCCAGAACCACCAGGAATCTTTCTTATCATACATGTGTTTTTTTCTCTGATTACACTCTTGCTGAAAGGCAGTGTTTAGGCAAACATTCCTCTTTGTGTTCCCTGGGATGGGTTGTCAGTTTGTTAGACTTCCAGCAGTCCTGTTTATTCACGTGTGCCTTTGGAAGAGTTGGGACGCAGCAGGTCGTTTTCTGCCTTTGTTCACTGCTAAGCAATTAGAAAATAATTTATGGCTTTGTTTCTGCCTTTGAATCCCTTAAGAACACGATGGCATATTCTTAACAAAAGAACTACAGCGCTGAGACCTCTGCATCAGGGAGAAGCTGTTCCTCATCTGCACTCATACAGCGCTGGGGCACTCTGCTGCTGATTGGGCCCTTTGGCTGTTACTTAAAATTAAATGAATAATGAATTTTCCCATTCAACCAGAACTGGGTAAGTGGTAGAAGTGATGTACGTGCTAGATCCCTGCCTGGGAGCAGCACTGTGACTGAAAAATCAAATGCAGTTTGGGCACGCTGGCGGATGCGCACGAATACTTGTGAGTACGTGACATCATTAGTACTTTAGGGTTCACATGCCCCCCACTATCAGGTCGTTGCTGCATGTAACAAGCAATTGAGGTTTTATCCTAACCTGGTAAAACATTTGTGTTGTGGGTATGGAATTAGTGCCTAGGTTTATTGATTATCTCATAGCGTGGTCTCTTCGGCTCTTTAACCTGTTGAAGGTTAATTAAAAAAAGGAATGGTGAACATAGTGACATTATTGTTAGACTATGACTGGGCAGAAGTAAGAAGTGCTTTGTGTGCTGAAATTGGTTTATAAGCTTTTTCTAGAGTGCCTTCCCTCCACCCCCTGCTCTGTGCCTGGCATTTTTTTCCCAGCTTGACATAAATATTTGGCTAAGGCTAAAGGGATGAACAGAATTACGTACTATCAGCAGAATTAGAGGGGGGGGAAAAGTTCTTCTGCCAATCACATCATGCGCTGGGTAGAGCAAAGGCTTGACTTAATGCATCTTATTGTATTTGGCATATGCTAAGCAGGATGGAGATACAGTGGGTGCAGGTCATCGCCCACTGCTGGTTTCCCAGGCTTTGGGAGAGCCCTCCGTCCAGGAGTTTCAGTGAGCTGCCGGCTGGAACGAACGGCATGTGTCGGTACCCGCACTGCAATGTGACCTCTGCTGCATTCCCCAGGCTCATTCCTGGCATAACTTGGCCTCTCCATCCCCACCCCCTGTCCCGGCTGGTTCATGGTCAGGCTGGAGAACTGTGGTAACCCCAGCAGCATGGCTGCTCCATGGCAGAGCCAGACCTGAGGCACACTTAGCTGTTGGCTTGGAGGCTAGAGAGCGGCTCCGGGTCTGAGCGCCCCAAGGCACAACAGAAATGCTGTGACTGGAGGGGCTGGCATGTCAAAAAGGCTCTTTGTCCTGGGACTGGTGTGTACCAGGTGTGCCAAACCTGACAGCCAGCATTGCTGTCCCAGCAATGTCCAGCTCATGGAGCAGGAGAGGTGCAGAACACCTGACAACTGCCTGGCTGAAGCAATGACCGACATTAAATTTTATTTATGTGGAAGAAAACAGCTAACTGTACCTTTGTTGGCTTGCCAAGCTTTAGACCTGTGCAACCTCACCATGGGAAGATGCTTATCTTTGGTAAGGGTAGGGTAACCTCATCCAAAGTAATTTAAACAGAAAAAGAAATCCATAATGCTGGAGTCACTGTCAGATAATGGGTTATGCCTCTTTAGTCTGACCTTTGGATTATAGCAAAATGTCTCAGAGGCAAGACCTTTTGCCTTGGGTTTTCTTCCAGGGTGTGCTCATCAGCCAAGAACAGTTGTTGGTATGAGACATAATTAAGGTTTAATTGGAAGTGTCCATTAGAACGATAGAGTGAGTAACACTGGGAGAAAATAAAGAGAATAAACTGTGAAGATTTAAAAGAAGAAGAAAGTTTAAAGGAGAATAAACTGAGAAATGGAAGCTGATGCAATATTGGTGCAGTGGAGAAGCAAAAAACTGGCTGAGGAGCTACGCTGGAGCCAAAGGCCATTAGAAGAGCTGAGCTGGCGGATCAGATCTCAGAAGTACAATTGCCTGAATTATTCTGGGACAGAAGAAGAGCTGAGGAACATCAGAGCATGAATTTGAAGAGCTTGGAAGTGAAAAGGAGTGTTTTTTGGATGACAGAAGTGTAAATGGAGAAGGGCAGGAGGCCTGTTGGGGTGAAGTGACAAGTGGGAAAGTGGTTTGCTGGAGGGCCCTGCAGTTCTTGGAGGATGTATGGTAATGCTCATGCCCCAGTGAATGCGAGTGGGTGGTGAATTACTAGCAAAAATGCCTTTTCTCCAAAATATCATTGTTAATCTCTCTTCGTGTCAGTGCTGTGTTTAAATAGAAGTTTACAGCCCTTGCTTCTGTCATGTCGGAGTTTCAAGGGGTTTTGTTTATGTCAAGCATATTTGCAGTGGCACAAGGGAGGTAAATTGCTCTTCAAGTGGTACGTGTCCCTGGTGCTGCTCTGGGAAAACAAAACCAAACCCCACAAATCAAAAGCCCCACAACCAAGCGAAAAATACGCTCCCGAGCCCTGCTTAGCAGACGGGTTTGTCCTGATGGAGTTGTGGGGGGTGGGAAAACCTGAGTGAACAGTCCTTTATCTTCCTTGTAGCTCTGCAGAAACTGAGGCATTGAGAAGTGCAATGGCTTGTCCTTGGCCGTGCGGGTAGTCTGGATTGGGACAAATTGAAGTCTGGCGGCTGTTGCGGATTGCCTAGGATGTTTTGCCCTGTAAATTTTAGCCAAAATGAAAATAGTTCCCTTAAACAAAATATTTAGGCAGACTCTATTTAAACATTCCCTGGAGTTTCCTTTCTTCTAAATTCTGTGACAAAATACATTTGAAAATTCTGCTGTTGAAAGTGGAAAACTTAACGTTAGCCGTGCCTATTGAATTTTCTAATTGTGAGCATGTGCATTTAGTGCCTTCAGATTTTCATCACGCCCTTTAGCAAAGCTACTTCAAACTCTTTATGGAAGGAAGTGCCTTTTTCCTAAGAATTCACAAATGTTTGAAATGTTGAGAACAGATTTAGTATCTTTTGATGAGAAGGTTAGTCTGGTGCTTAGAGCAAAGTCCTGGGAGCTGTAAAAGTGCAGGGCTATTAAGCTAGCGGAGCCAACTGACTTTCCTCTCTGTATGACCTCCAGCAAGTCCTCAGACCTCTTTGCATATCATTCAACCCAGCTGGAAAACCTAAGTAAACAGCAGGAACCTTGCTGGAAGCCAGAAGCCTTGACTGACTGGTTATTCTGGGGAAATGAAATAAGTCATGACTTGGAATCAGGTAAACAACATGTAGATTGGATTGTTTTAAAGAGAAAATAATTCTGTAAATATCCAAACCAACTTTAATTTGGCTTAGTTTGAATGAGTGAAGTGATTGCTCTGTCCTACTTTACGGCGAAGGAAAAAAAATATTATACTTGCAGTTTCCCTTTTCATCAGTCTGTTTACAGAGTCTGTAGAAATCGAGTTAATCAATATTTCTATTAGACACATGCTTGGGCCCCATGCCACAAGCACTCATTTTTAAACCCTTCAATCTTGTATCATTTATGGAGATTGTATTGTCAGAAATAGTGCTGTAAATAATTTATTTTGCTGCCAGTGCTTTTCTAAAGGTCTCTAGGCGTGATGCAAGATTTCCTCCAGGAGCTGTAAAGCTTCCAGATCAGTTCACTATGGCAAAGGGAGGGTTTTTTTTTTTGAGAGAGAGACAAGTAGGATGGTGGAAATGATTGGTTATTTCAGGGAGTGGCTGGCAGCTGTTTCTTTTGCATCATTATTGTAATCTAGAGTAGAGCAATTACTAAGTGAAATTATTGCCATCTCGTCGTTTCATGGGCTGTGTGGAATGAAGTTTCTCGGTGCACACAACCTCTTGAAAACCACAGATGTCCCTGTCGGAGCCGGTGCCCCCTTGTGTGGGTTCGGTGTGTCGGTGTGTGGCCGGGATGGTGGGTGTCCTGCGCCCTGCTCGGGAGTTGGGGGGAGATACACCAGCCTGCTTTCAGCCCCGCTGGGCTGGCAGGAAGGTGTGTTGGTGCTGTAATAGGTAACGTGCTGCAGGGTAGCAGATTGTGTTTTTCAAATTGTGCTGTGCAGCCACAGCAGAAGTGTGGAGGCTCCGTTTTACGTGTCTGATGTTTTCCCCTCTCTCAAGTGATGCTATTTCTAACCAGCCTGGCAGTTGCAGCAGACGTGTGGCACCGTCTTCTCTTTGTATCGCTCAGTGCAAATCCTTCATGGGCTGTCTCGGTCCTCTCTCCTCCAGACAGCCACTGAACACTTATCCTCAGCCATCCAGACCAACTGCAGCTGGGTCTTCAGCCTTCAACAGAGGATTGCAATCTGTCAAATCTCTGTAACTTCTCAGAGGCTAGAAACTTTGTAGACTGATGAGAAAACCCTGTAGCAGGCCTAAATAAACATCAGCTGTGTACGAGGAGGCTTGCAAGACAGCCACTATTTCCAATTTACTCTTGAAAATCTTCCCAGATCTTTAATGCTGTTATGGATTTCTGGGTAATGAGTAGAGAGTGCAAAGAAAGTTCCATGTAAACTCACTTGGTTTACTCTCCCAGAAAATTAGAAGGCAAGTATGTAACGGAAAAGCAGGCGCAGGTAGCCTAAATTACCTCCACAATCTTCATTTGCTGAAATTTTAGACCCAGAGAGCTGATTTAGCTTTAGCTATGGTATATCAAAGCTCTTTCTAAAGCATTGACAGCCAGTCGTCCAGAGATTACTTGGGTCTCACGTGCTCGTCAGTGTGCTCCACTAGTCTCTATCCAGCGACGACCCGCAAAGATTGGCTGTTGCTGATGTAAATCTTAGTGATTCCTGGAAACGTCCTTGCCTGTCCTCAGTGACGTGTAGAGAAATCAACAACTTCCAATGAAGACTAGGGGAAATTTAAGGGAGAAACTCTGGCTTTTTGCATGGCAGGGATAACAAAGAGCACAGCCTGGCTGCTGTTGTATTGCAGGTGGCAATTTACAGGTGTCGGGTGAAATGAACAAATCCTGTACTTCCTACCTGGATCGCCATGTGCCTGATGCAGTTGAGGAGCCTCCATCCCTGTGGGCATGATGTTAGTGCCGTTTGCTAACAGCTTAGCCAGCCAGGCTCCGGCTTCGTGAATAGATGAATCCTCAAATGCCTGTTTTCTGTATGTAGTCTTAAAAATTGTTTTTTAGTGCTTTGGGAAAACATTAAGTATAATAGTTAAAAATAACTTGCATCACTTTGTGTCAGGTGTAAAACACTGCATTTTGACTCGAGTTGTAGGCTAAAGTGGGATGCTGTGTCTTTCTTCCTTTTTGTTTTAAATAAGCCACATCTTTTATTTGCCTCTGCTGCGTGCCTCTCTTTAGCCCCCAAGGTGGCTGTTTCATATGAAACAGTATCGTTAGACTTTGTTGTCAATGGTTTTCATGCTTCAAAGGAAAGGATCAGAAATGGAATTTATCAGTTTTTATACTCAAAGAACAAACCTCGAAGTATTTGAGGTTTCCTTCTGAGATAACGGGGTTTTTTTCATGACTTATTTTGGTTTTGTTGCATGATCTATCCCGACATTTCCATCAGTGTGCTTAGATGCACAGAGCGATGGATTTTTTTTGGTCGTGTTGCTTCAGCTGATGGTGTATTTGTGGCTCTGCTTTTCCAAACGCCGGCTGCTGACCCCGG
This sequence comes from Chionis minor, assembly GCA_013398295.1. Lineage (NCBI taxonomy): Eukaryota > Metazoa > Chordata > Aves > Charadriiformes > Chionidae > Chionis > Chionis minor. The sequence continues at coordinate 196,499 of VZSF01006073.1, read as the reverse complement.
CGCAGCGGTTCGTAGCTCTGCCACTTGGTGACAGTCTTTCAAAATAAAACCATCACCAGTGAAAATGAGGGTTTTAACTTTGTGATAGTGTGTGCTAGTCACAGCATATCTCAGTATAAATAAGTACTGATGTACGATAATTTGTTTGTATGTGAAGCAGAGGTGTAGACACCTAGCTCTCCTGTGCCAGTTTGCTCGAAATGCCACGTTTCCAGTAAATCACTCCCTGGAACATCATGTGCTGGCAGGACTTTTGTGGAGTGATCACAGCAGTAAATGACAGGTCTCCATCGCTGGAGCGTTGCTCAGAGGGGTTGTCACCAGGGGTGACACCTACCCACACGTTCACACCTTGCGAGCAGCCTCTTAAAGGCTGTCCCAGGCCACCTTGCTCCATTTCTCCATAGATCCATATGGAGGCACAATCCAGGTGCCAGTAAGGTTTTTGCTAGTTTGTTCTAGGCAGTGAATCTGTTAGCTGGCCTTTTTTCAAGTGAAGAAAACATGTTTTAGGCAGGTTTCCTGGGTGGTGTCTTTCTGTCTGTGTGGTAGCTGGTCCATACCTAATAACCTGCAGCCAAATTTAACCCAGAAATAGAGAAGTGGGGAAAATTCAGCTGTCGGCCTTTCGACCCACGAAGAGCTAATCAGTGCAGCACATATGTGGTGCTGGATTAACCCCAGCACGTCTTCCTGAGGCGGAAGGCCAGAAAGTCATAGGTGTTGGGGGAAGCTCTACGTCCTGCGCTGCGGAGTGAAGAGCCTGGCAGGTTGCTGAGAGATAGATGCAAGGAGAGACCAAAAGCAGTAGCTCTCCAGTTTCTTGTGTCTCTTGTATAGCGTGTCGCACAGCCCCAGCCAGCTGCTCTTCCCACATGGCAGACAGAGCTGGAGCTTTTTCTTTGGTGGGGGAGCACAGGTATGTCTCTGCAGGGCAGGACTTGGGCAGTGCTTGCCCTCCTGGTCAGGCTTTCTGCAAGCTTTCCATCTTTCCATTCCCCTTCCCAACCCTACATCTCCCTTTCTCCCTTCTTCTAGTGGGCCACACGTCTTTACTTAAACTTTGAAATCTTCTTTTCACAGCCTGGTTTGAAATTCCTGGGAGTGCTTAGCAGTTATACTCTTTGTATTCTCTACTTAAGATTAAAGAATACAAAAGGACAAGTTTGTTTTTTCTTTGAAATTCATATTTGGCCATTATCTAGGTTTCAAATGCAGTTCCTAATAAAGGACGGTAGGTACAATTGCTGTGACAGAGACCAATTGCTGTCTGAGTTGTGGAAGTGCTGAGGTCCCACTTCGTAGGCCTTTTTTCCATTTATTTTCTCTGATCAAGAAAAGCTGGTGCAAATGTTTGAATAAATCACTGTAAGCTCACAAAACGTGTCTTGCAATGTATCCTTTGCTTTGGGGAGCTTGCATTTTAAGAAGAAAATGGCCACTATATTTGTTTGTGCTGGGATTTATTTTGGCCACCAAAATTGCAGATATATATTTTCCACCTCCCTTCTTTTCATCGCATGTTTAACCTTTTCATTCCACTGTATTTTATTTTCTCTTTCCATTCAACTCGGGTAAAATTCTCCCAGAACGCCAAAGCAGTAGAAGAAAATAAAAAAAGTAGCAGTTTGCTCTTTTTGTGCTTCTGTATGGCAACACTTTGGCTGTGGAAACATTCATGAACCCATCGAGTATTGAGCTATTTTAGTGGATTTTGTGCTGCTGGTGCCAGGAGAACTGCTCTAGCAGATACAGTCCTGGAGCAAATCAGTAATTTCAAGAATTTGGGATCAATTTACTGGGGTTCTGAAGTCTGGTGTGCTACAAAGTAAGTGTTGTATTAAATTCAGCGCAGAACTGGGCAGCCACACAGTAAAGTCAAAGCACTAGTGCTTTCAGGATTCTTGGGTTTGTTTTATTTTTCATTTGCAGCTATATGCCAGGATTATAAAGCAGACAGGAAGAATACCTGCTACATTTCCCTCTAGAAAAAACCAGGGTTGCTGAAGGCAAGGGAGAGATTCCAGTGTAGGACCTGCTTCTCACCTATTGCAAGCCTTTGATTAGAACAGACATTGCAGTGGCAGTTTCTTTGTTTGGTTTTGCTTGTTTCTTAAATTCCCCAGGTGGGAACACTGGTGTTATGGAAAATGATTCTCCATTTTCAGCATCGTGAGACCTCCGTTTCTGAGCTGTGTGACCAGGGAGCTCAGGTGCCCGCACACCTCAGCCCAGAATTCTCACTTAGCTGAGGGCTGGGCAGCAGATGAGCAGGAGAAATCCAGGCTTCTGCGAACCGCAAGAGCAATCCCCTTATGTTTCCATCTTGCTCAATTCCAGGCAAAAGGTCGTTCCCAACACCAACTCTAAGGGATTCTTGTTTTTTTTGCAATCTGAGATCCTCTCCTTGTGGTGTGCACGTCGCTGGTCTCTGACACTGGAGGACAGCAGTCTGTCTAAGCCGCCTTTATGTCTCTAGCAGCAGTATATCCTCTGTCTGGGCGAAGGATACTGTCTGCAGTCCTGCTTCACCTGCTGCTTTCAGACAGCGTCAGCTCTCGGCTTCTGATTCTTGATGGTTTGGAGAGGATAGGCAGGGGAGGAGAGGCAGAAATCCTTGAAGCCCCGATTTTGACATGGCACCAGTGGCATAGATTGGTTTTCATGCCATATGTTTAAGGTAGGGCACAGTTCCCTGCTGTAAAAACAGTTCTTTATTACTGAAGGTATAGGATGTTCTGGGGTTATCTTGGTGAGTGCAGAGTTTCCAACACAATAAAGTATATTTCTGAGAGCTGTGGATAAGCAGCACCAAGAGCACAGTCTGGCCCTCTTTCAGTAGGCTGGTGTCTAACTTTGGGTCGTGTAATGAACTAGTTTGGGACACTTGGCACATGAGCATGGTCAGGGGATGATATACTGGATTATTTAGACGGCTTCACGTGCCACAGAGCTGAATTTTGATCCCGTTCCCTTCAATCTCTCCCATGTCAGTACGCTGGAGGAGCAAGGGAGCAGCTTCTGCAGCTCAAAGCTGGTCTGTTCCAGCTGACCTGAAAGAGCACTCGGTCGTGTCAATGCTGGAGACTCAACCCATTTGGAACTCAGGTTGTGAAGAATAACGTGATGCCATTTCTTCTGCATTCTCCCTCTTTTCTGCATTTCCTGAAATATTAATAAGCTGTTTTGAAGTAATTGACATCGGTTTCTAATCAGCAGTGTCCGTGAAGCAGCGCTCCATCGCTAGCCGTGATGACGTTGTTTGGCACGAGCCTCTGCCAGGTGAGTGAAAGTCGATCTGGAGTTGTGGAGTGAGTGGAAATAATGTGGCCTGGGACATGTGTATGTAATTTGTTCAGATGATTCAAGGGAGAGCCATGGCAACTGAGATAAACAGAGGAAAAGATACTGGAAAACCAGCAGCGGCTTCATTTTAATAGCACAGCCTTATTCCAGACAGCTCAGATGTTTACTATAAGAGCTCCATCTTCCTGCGTGTGTCTTCCTCCCCACCACCCCCATCGCTTCGCATGCACTTAGTCATGAGATCGGATGGCTTCTTGGGTAATGCACCGCAGGCCAAATTCCACAGTTTCTACTGGAGCAAAAAGCCATCGGCTGTCTTCAAATATGGGCTGCAGAATTTCTCTCCCTGTTTGCACATCCGTGATTCAAAGAACCCTAATAAAAATGCATCTTATTTGAGTTTCCTGTGGATCAAAACATACTCTCTGAAAGCGTTAATGGATTATTTGGCTAAATGTGGTGTCTGAACTTGGGATGTGCTTTTGCTAGAGATATTGGGCAAGCATAAAGTCTGTGCTGTGTAAAGGTAATGTCTGAAATGGAAAGAGAGGAGTAAAACACCACTGCCGCTCTTCCCGTGTGAAGTTACAGTAAGGCTGGCTAATCTGGAGCTGTTGAATAACAAACAGCTCTTGAGAAGATCGAGTACGACTTCCATGCCAGGACTCTATCACGTGCTTGGCAGCGCGGTCATGCTGGTGTGTGGGCTTCTGGGCAACTGAAACCTCAAGCTGCAAGTGGAAACAACCCAGCGAGAGCAGCAGACGCCTTGTGCTGTGCCGTGGAGAGAGGGTTGGGAAGGAGGACCTGAATTCTGTCTCCAAGTAAATGATCCCGATGGCTGTGCTCGCTGATGGGGTTGTGTAATCTTGCAGTAGGGCTACAGTCGGGTATGCTTATCCCAAATCCCACCCCCCAGGGGAGCTGGTGGTGATTCACCTCTCTGAATCATAATTCCTGACACTTTTCTAATCGCTGTCCTTAGTGTGTCCTTGCTTCATGGGCTGCAAATCCAGTCTGATTGGAAGAAACAAGCTTTCAAGAAGTTTAAAAGCTGGACAATTTCCTACAGCAATACACTAATCCTGCAGCAGTTACGTCTTTGTGGCTCGCTGCTTTTCTCTGCTGCTTTAAGAGTGAACTAGGAGACACAAAAATTTAGAAAAAGAAATGTAGTTAGCTGTAGAAATGTGATAAATATACAGTAATTTGATTGTGAGAAAAAGCATGCCATGTATATAATTTTCAGTTCACAGTTTAAAACTGAGTGTATTTATCTGTTTAGAAAAATCTGCTCTTTTTGTCATGAATTGGCAGGATCCTCAGTTCTCTGTCGTTTCAAGATTTTGCAAATACCAATTAAGAAAAAACCTAAACCTAAATAAAGTTGGTTGAGTATACTTACACTCTAGAATACATTTTTAATACACGGTTCAATATACAACTCCTGATGTCTATACTGAAAACACTAAGCTATATGTGCGGTATGTGCTTTTTTTGAATGGCTGAAAATAGGGATTAAAGCAAATTTTGCAAATATCATCGTTTTGCGGTAGGAATGGAGCCGGGGCAGTGGTTGCTGAACTCTGGGTTAACTAACCATGTGAAGCCATCCTGTGCTTCTCCGCACGTACGTGCGCCGGTCCCGCTGCCTGCTCTGCTCCCGTCTGCTCCGGATTCTTGGTGGCAGATACTGCAGTGTCTGTGACAACACCGGTCGTTTTACTCTGCGATGTGAGAAAATGGATGTTAGGGGCTGCCTGTGCATCCCTGGCCTGCCCTGCTGCCGGTCCGGTGATGCTCCCTTCACCGTCACCGCCGGCTCTGAGTCCTACCCTCTGCTGGCAAAACGTCTTGCTTGGGTGTTGCACGCTGTAAAGCGAAGCGTGAACAGGTTTGTCATAAACATTTACCTTACTTAACTTGGCTTGAGGGGAATAAGAGGGTTCTCTAGCAAGGATGCCTTTTTCCTTAAGATGTGTATTATCGATGTTAGTGTAGAATGATAAAACAAGACACGCTCATCTTTCTCGCTGAATTTTTTTCTCCGCTTCATTATTTGGTTTTACATTCTCATGTCACTTCCAGTTCTCTTGTCACAGTGAAATATTTCAGAGTGGATAAAAGCTGAAAGCTTCAAGCAGAAACAAAAAATTTTCAGCTACCTTTGCTATCAAGCAGCAAACATAAGTCAGAAGCCCAGTGTTTGTTTTGCTTTTGTTACCACTCCTGTACGAATAAATGTACATAAAAGGTCTGTCTGCTGACTTGCAGCGACTGGGGGAGCACAGAGAACGGAGTGAAGGGATTCAGAAAGAAGAGGTACAGAGTTCAGTCTCGAGTCATGGAAGATGCTTTCCCAGATCCAGTGGTTTTGCATGTGTCTGTCCCTGTGGTGGCTTCAGGTCTCTTCATAGAGCCCACCCGCTGGCAGAAGTGCTCGGCCTCTGTGAGTTCCCTCCCGGAACAGATTTTCTCTTTCTTTACCTGCCTGCCCTTGCTGGCAGGTAGAACTGAGAAACCGGGAACCAGGGTGGAGGACTTGAGAGGGATTTTGTATCTGTGGGTGCTTTGAAAGGGCGCAGCTTGAGAGCAGAGGTTTGCGTGAACTGGAACCACAAACCGACGGGTCAGAGGAAGCGGTGGGCCAGCTCTTGTAGGTGTTCAGGCACGAGCAAACTATTTTGCACAGGATTTCAGAGTGGAAACTTAAGCTTTCCTAGAAGTATTCCCAAGGACCAGAAGTGCCAGTGATTAATAAGTTTCCAATAAGGACAGGAACCAAAGCTTGTTCCTTGCTTCACGGGGTGATGCCTGCTCAGGAAGGACACCTGATTTATATGGTTCTTTGGTGGCCAGTTTCTGACTGGAAATGTTTGGAGCCTGTTTTGAAGCTGTGCAGAAGAGCATGCTCGCGTCATCCAGAAAATGCAGTGAGTCAGTGGAGTCCTGAGGGAGCTGTAACGGCTCAAACAGAAACTTGGAAAATGAAATGGGGATGGATTTAAAGATACAGCGTTTGTGGCCGCTGCTTTGTTTAGGCATGGTCTGCGTTCATGGAAGGCGCTGGTGAGGAAGGGGTTCAGCGAGGACTTCGCTGCTGTACATACGAGTGGAACTTTATGAGAGCGATCCACCCGGGGCAGGGTGTGGAACTGGAAGAGGGTGTTAAGCTAGTTCTGCTTGCCATTATACTCAGTATTTTGGTATTCAGGGAATCTCCATGAATTCTTCATTGATATGTGTGTTTTGGTATGTTAATGAATAACTTATTGGGAGGGACAGGAAGGAAGGCGGGGGGCAGCCTCTTGGTTTGGCCCCTGCTCATCCTTTTCTTCAATGTTTTCAACCGCCTTCAGGTTTGGGCTAATTTCTGCAGCGTTACAAGCTATGCTATTGCTGCAGTGCAGCTGTGGTGGGATTGCTTTTGGGCCATTTCATCTGCCCTGGGATGAAAAAGGTCCTGGTAAGGACCCACTGTGTGGTTTGCAAACAAACACCCACATCGCAGGTGGGTCCCCGGGGGTGTTGGAAGCACTGGCTGGTGCCACCACCGCAGGGAGGTTTGCTGTTGAGGGATGCTGCTCTCTCTCTTCATGTCCACCCACAGCCACACCAAATGGATACGGGATGCCTCCTTCTTTCAAACCAGATGTTGATTCGCAGGAGGTCGTTTCAGAGATTAGGTGTTTTCTTCATAAAATGCTTTTGGTTCCTGTCACGGGTGAAATAGCTGAAGTCTGTTGTGACACTGTTAGTGCTTTGGTTGTTTTATTTGAAAACTTGCTGTGATGTTAACCGCTGTAGTATTTGGGCACCTCAAACCCACAGATGAATTAATCTCTATGATGTATTTCTGGAGGGAAAAAGTATCCTTATAGTGGCATAACAGTGAAGTCAAAGATAATGGCTTGTGCTTCATAAATTCCCTACTGAATCCTTGTTATTTTTGCTTCAGAATTGAAAGCCTGTTTTCCTCATTTACAAGGCCAACAGGCTGAGGCTCTTCCTCCCAGCAGAGGTAGCAGAACATAGCAAAAGCCCCTGACGAATGTCCCCTCCAGGTAGGCTTTTCCCCTGCTGGGGCAGAGCATTTGTAACGCAATGTCAGGTGCTGAATTTTGTTGATTTTTACGTGAGCACGACAGAGTAAGATGCATCAGAGCTAGCTGTCCCTTACAGGTAAGGTGATCCTCTGGAGTGACTTTGCTGAAAGTAAAAGAACCGGTTTCTGGAGAGCCAAGAATGAAGAAAAATGAGAGAACCTGGCTTTTCCCATTTGTCTGGGGTTTTTTGAGTGGGGCAGCTCAGTCTCCAGGCTCCCTCGGGAGTCCTGCCGGGGTGGTTCTGTAGCTGCGTTAGTTAACAGAGTGCTGGAGCATTTTGAATGAACGTTCCTGTCTGTCCCACCAGCCTGGCCTCGTCCTGCTCTGCAAAGCTAAGTAAAAAAAAAAAAGATAAAAAAATCTTGTAACTCCCAGGATTTGCCGCTGTCTCTCTATGGTTAAGCTCATTTCAAACTGTGGATTGTTAGAATGAATGCAGTGGGATTCCTCACTGTGCCTTCAGTTCCCCTGTATCTGCTAATTTGCTCCGAATAGAGTCAACCCTTGAGTTTGCTTCCATTGGGTTGTATAGACCTATGTATTCTTCTGTGTGTATAGGCGATTGTGACACTTTATTATCAGGAATATAAAAATGTCTTGTGACTGTAATGTGTATGCATGTCGGCCTTATAGGTCAGCTCTAAGTCTTTTGCTGTAGCTATTACATTCAGATCATGGAAGCTTCATTAGTTCATTTTGATTGAAGAGTGATATGGTCCCCAGCAATGCTTATGCAAATTGATGACTCATTTATATCTTTGGAGTTGAATTTAAATATCTGTAAAATTTTAGACTTAGGCAAGTAATTGCATTACAGTTTTGCAAGTTCTGTGAAAGCTGTTTTTTTTTTTTTACACCTAAGACCGTATTTCAAACCTGTGACTTCATTCCCATAAAGCAAAGCCATTTAATTACATCATAGCTGTGCAATTTGACTTTTGATAGCTGACATTTGCATTTATGTTGGATCCTATAAAAATTTGTCTGCTTAAAAAGCTGCCAGGCATTTACATGTTAGCATGTAAATGTTAGTAAAAAAAAAAATACGAATTTTTTAAATTGGTATTCTTTTGGCCTTCTTGCTGGCAGTTTTGCTGAAAACAAATGAATTGTAGCTTTCCCTTCCATCGTCACCCTCTGCTTAGTTTCCAGAAAAAATGATGAATGATGTTTTTTGCCTTTGCAGCTGCAATATTTGATTGCAGTCTGACTTCACTAGTGATACATACGGAAATATTTCTCCAGTTAATGGGACGTTATCAAATTCACAGCAGGGACTAAGACCATGTTCAGATGTAGCTGTTCTCCCTCTGTTGCAGTAAGCGGGATCTCTGAGGGGAGGTTCCCCTCTGTGGCACTTTCCCCCTTTGTATAATGATACTTGTTCCCAATTTACATTGTCTAAATAAATATTTGAAGAGCTTAGTGTCCCAGATCTGCTGCCATTCAGTGTGCTTTGGGGCATTGTGGATTCCATGCTGGTCCAATTAAAGTTAGATTTCAGATGAGACTTGTATGAATCCTTTGAGATGGGAAAGGCTCAACGTATATTTGAAACACTGCAACGTGCCAGTCTCTTACAAGGTGCCTGTCTGCAGGCTTCATATAAATGTTGAGTATTTTAGCTTAATATTTATTATCCTTATGAATGGTCAACCATCTTTGAATCCTAGCGAATTCCTGCAGTAGCTTCCCCTGCTGCAAAGTGGGGGGAAACCCATCTTCGATCACTCTGTAACTTTAAATTGCCTTTTTTCCTGCCCTGAACTTCTTCTGTCACCCATCTTTTGCCAGCAAGTCTTGTGAAAGCAGCACCCCTTGTGATTCAGATCAACTGACTGGCAGCGGGCGGGAGGCAGTGCTGGGGAGGACCCCTCCTGCTGGAGCGAGCCAGGGACGGTTGCCCCCCCTGCGCTGGACCGCACGTTCCTCAGTAGGAGGATGCTCGGTGAGCGGGATTGAGAAAACCTTCCTCCGAGAGGGTAGCACCGAGATTAATAGCAATGTTTTCTTGGCACCGTTGGCTCTGGAGCTGCGGAGTTAAATTCCTTGCTCAAGCTTACCCTCTCGCTAACACCTCCATGCCGCTGATCATTCGTATTAAAAACAAAACCAACATAGGCATAATTGCCCAAATTTTGTAAAATGGCTATTTTTGCACATTCAGCCTCAGATGGCATTTGACCCTTAATACAGATGGTTTCACTTAATATATTTTGTTTAAACAATCCCTGTTCCTGGAAGTAGTTTGAAAATAGGCTGTTTCTCACTGCTGTTCATGTTTGCTTTTTCTTATGATATTATAAGAAGCTTGCAGAGAACGGACTCAGAAAAGGGCAGTAATCAGTGTTAATAGGCATTTGTGGAAGCTTTTGTATTTTCCAGCTGAGGTACTGCAACTGTGTTGACTCCTCACAGCTTTCAAGACTGAAGTAGTTTGGAGCACTTTTGTCATTTCTGTTATTCCTCCGTCTGTGTTACAGACCTCCAGGAGTCCCAGCATGTTTATGTGGAACAGCCTGTCATCCCAGATACCTGCTTTCCCCTGGTTTTCCCCCATGGAATAGGCTTCCGGGTGCTCCAACACACGAAAACCACCTCTTTCTCTTGGACAGAAACGAAGTGTTTCTGTGCGAGGGGAGAAAAAAAAAATTGTCTGTTATCCTTGGATCTAGCTCCTTTTCATGTCTGTTACAATTTCTGCATATGCAGGCTTTTCGCAGATTGTGCAGGATGTGTTGTTGATATGGAACACACCCTGGGCGAGCTGTGAAAAGCCTGCATCAAGTTCAACGTCAGGAGTCTTTATATCCTGCCCTCTGCTATAGCCGTGCTGCCGAGAGGCAGCTCCACTTAATGGAAAGAATGCGAATGCCCTCGAAGTACAGGAGAAATGTGTTTTATAAACTGGAAATTGGCGTATCGGGTGTGTTACCGAACATTTCGTGTTCGTATAGTACCTTCTAGCAGTGAGTGGATCGCAAGGCTGGGACCTGATTTGTAGTTAGCTTGTCCAGAAGCCAGGTGGCATGAGTATCTCTTACGTTTGGAAAAAATAAAGGCACAAGTCGGGTAATTGGTTTATCTGCAATTACAGGAGAAATCTAAAGAAGAGTTGGAAATAAATCCATGGCATGTCTGTTCCTAGGGCGTATGATTAAGATGAATGGTTAATTTTTCCCTTGACTTATTTTTTTCTTTTCCTAAAATTATTTTAATCTTAAAATCCAGACCCTGTTTGAGGGGTTGACAGTGTAAATAAAAGTGAACCAAGGTATTATCAGCTCTTTCCAAAACAATACCCTGCTAATTCCCCTGGTGACATTGTGACAGCCTTTATAAAATGCATCAGGTACAATTAAAAAATGAGAGATCACATAGTCTGTGGAGTTTTTCCTCTGTGCTTTTTTCCTGATCTTATAAATAATGTGTTAGATGGCTTAAAATCCTTTTGTGTCACCTCTTCAATGTCTTCTGTGACCCATGCCATATGAAGTGACACATTGGCTTCATCCCCCCCTTGACTCCAGAGCTGCTGAAGATTTCTAGTCCTGTTTCTTTCTCCAAACCTTCCTCTGCTTTGAGATTAATTTTAAAATAGGTTCTCCTGGCACCCTGACTGCAGTGCGTGTCGGAGGGGAGGGATTAGGGGAACACAGCAGCTCTTTCACCCTGTGAAAATCCTCTGGCCACATTCCAGGCGCGAGATTTGCAAAGACTGAGCTGAACCAAGAGAAGAGAGGAAATTGGGACGTGTGGCCTAACAAAAACCAGTTGGCTTTTGTGCTGGGTTTTCCCACCTCCTGCTGGTTCAAGCCAGAGCCTGCCTTCTCCTTTCGTGGTACATGTTCTAGGCTGCTTTTGTTTGTTCACTTAGTTTGTAGGCTTTATTCTTTATTCTTGTAATAACTTGCTAAAACATATCTAACTCGGCTGGGCAGGCAGAGAAACTTGCACAAGGGAATCTTGAATCCACCATAGACTGGTGAAGTTAAGTCTGGGCTTTCTGCACTGTGTTTCAGGCATCACACAGGTAAACCCAAATTTTTATAGCAGATACTATGTGGTAAAGTCAAACAAAGGAGCGTCAAACGAAATAGTATTCTCTCTGGGCAATATGTGCTATTTTCCATTCTTCTTGCAACATGTTGTGAGAGATGCAATTTCAGAACCTGTTGGATATTGTTTATTTTTACTGGGAGTGTTGCAGGACTTTTCCTTCATGGAGAAGGCACAAACAAGATAATACAGTAAGAGCTTAAGCTGGAGGCTCGCAATTTGAAGAAATAACACGGAGCACACCTGACTTACCCATCACTGACATGAGACCTCCATATGGACTGCAGCTCGGTGGGAAACAGGAGAAGCTGTGAATTTAATTACAGGGCAGTGGTATCTTCTGCCTGGAACTTTGTGGAACACCCCCAGAATCAGGAGGGGCTTACAGAGAAGCTACAGAGGAACTTCTTTCTCCAGAAAGGGTTTCTCACAAAGCTGTATTTTCAGAGTGTGTTTTCTCTATTGCAGCACTGTTGCGTATCTGGGTGTCTGTCAGCTCTCTAGGAATCTGAGGCATTGCCGTCCCTACCTCCAGACTGGAGCGTGGCCAGTTACTCGTGGCTGGCTGAAGTACTTCCATTTCAGGTGGAAGGAGGTCTCCACAATAACTCTGCGGTCTGTTTGATGGTCTCCGAATGATTAATGAAATGCATCTGTATCTGGTCCACTCCTACATTCACATTTATTTCTCTGTATTTGTTTGTAGATCTTTTGGTGGGAAGGGTCAGTAAGGTTAAGCTGTCCATACCACTCAGTACTTGCCTGTACAGATTATCTTCTCCATATTCTGTATTAAGAAGCAGATCTCTTGGCCCCCTTATGGTGCCGACGCTGTTATTTGTATGAACATGTAGCGAGGAGAGTCTTCCCATTCTTGAACTGGGTTGCCACGTGGTTGTGTGAGCACCAGTGCCAACAAAAGACAGAAGATGGGAAAGGTGGGACATGGGGCACTGTGGATTGAGAAGGGGTTAACTGGCTGAGGACCCTCACTCCGTGTCAGCATGGTCTCTTCCCAACTAATCTCGATGTTTGCCTGTAGCACTTCTCCGCTTCCTGCCCTCATGCTCCACTGTGCAAATTTTGAGAGCGGTGGCAGATATTTTACTTTTTGTTTGTTTAATCATTTGTGCGGGTCTTCAAAATCCACTTCTCTCCCTGGGAACAGGGAGGTGACTCAGCTGTGCCTGAAATGAAAGACGTCGCAGCTATAGGGCCGGTGTGGGGCAGGGTCGGATGGCTTATAGGGTGCCGACTGTTGCTATTCATTTATACTTCCGCACTTTTCTTTATTTTCTGTCTGGTATGCGGGCAGACACAATCTACAACCTTTATTCATGCCAGCAGCTGTAAACCTCAGAGCACATGTAATATATCTGCTCTGTGAATGGCTCTGATTAATGACGGGCAGGTAGGGTAAAGAGGGAATGAATAGAAAGGAACTTTGGATTTCTCAAAATACATGGAGAGGCAAACTTTGGGGCTACTGGAGATCAGTAGCACTGATTTTCTTTTTACACTTTCCTTCTTTATCTTGCCTCTTTTCCCTGGAAAGGCAGAAAACATGGAGGCATTCTACAATCTCATGCCATTTTCTAAATCTAAATGCAAATATGACAAGCATTAGACTGTACGCGTACCAAGGAAACTCATCCCAAAAGGATTTAATTTAAGAAACTTCGCCCCAATGAATTCAGCATCAGGCTTTTGCTTTGTCTTGATGGTGCAACCTAGAGGGAATGTTACCTAGTATTTCCCCATAAATAAAGCAAATTAAAATGCTTCTTTCAATGTATTTCTATGTTTGGTAATTGAAAAACAATGTTTTAAACCTTTGTGAAAATTTAGTACTAGGTCTAGCGCTTGAACTGCATCTGCCTACGCTCAGCAGTGCATGAGTAAAATGGACACCTCCTCCTGCATCCCTGCTCCAGTTGGACCAGGATGGAGGTGCATACGTACATCTTTACATTTGCTTTGATTCACAGTGGAATAGCTTATTTTTGTCTGAAGTTTCTGCCTGTTGGCCCCAGTCTTCACAAGAGAAAATACTGGTCCTGCCTTTACGTCATAGTCCCAGCAGGACTCTTAAAACTTCTTATATTGTGTTCTGACAACGAAATAAAATGCTGAACTGTTTGGAGGGAACTATTGCTGCAGGCAGTTCTAATTAGCTGGAAGCTTTTTCTTTCTGGGAGTGTATATTTAATTTCTTATACTGGGAATAATAAGCAATTAGCGCTGTGGAGCACCAGACACTTCACCTGCATATCTGAGAGTAGATACTGAGGGCGGATAAATACTGTAATTCAAATCAAGTGATTCGAGATGTTTTTATACGGCATCTTTTGCACTTATGTAGATGTTTTTTTATTTATATAGTTACAAAGGGCCTCTACTTTCTCAAAATAATATGCATTCCTCTGTGGATGAATTAGCGAAGTCTTGATTTCCTGATTGGAAGGCATTTTGGCTTTTTTTGTTGTTGTTTGTTTGGGGTTTTTTGTTTTGTTTTAATTTAAAAAAAGAAAGTACGCTTATTACAGTGTCAAGAAATGCGTATGCCGTCATCCAGTAAAGATTTCTGCCCATTGATATTGATACTGTTCAAAAGCATAACTCTGCTTAGGATTAGATCCCTAGAGAAGAATTATCTTTGCAGTTGAATTTCTCCTAATCTCCTGTTGCTGCGTGCGTTACTTGAAATTTTCTGCTTTTCAGAAAATGATCATAATCTTTGCTGAATTCAACGCTGAAACCGTTTAGGTGAGCGAGGACTAGCGGAGCGGTGTATGGGGGGGGGGGGGGGGGAGCCCTCGCTTGCCCCGAAATACCTGTGAAAATGCTCATACCGCTGCGAGACCTCCTTTGCGTGATCAACTTCAAGGCAAAGGGGCTGAATTGCTGCTAGGTTTGATGGATTATTTGTTTGTTGATGGATTATTATTTGTGCCTGCTATGCACGATATTTTTTCTTCCTTTGCTTTTCGAATACTTTGGTGATTCCTATTCCCGTGGCAGCAGCAACCGTGATGGCCACGTTCATAGAGCTGTGCCCCAGGTTAAACTCAGCCCAAGGGCACGGGCTGGGTGGAGAGAGCAAGGGGAAGAAAGGACCTTTCAACTATTCCAGCAATATTAATTCAGTAGCTGATGCACAAAAGGTCTGGCATATCGGCCAGAGTTTAGGGTGCTCAGTACAGGTGGATGTTCCCGAAATGGGGGTGACAAGATGTGGATGACAACCAAGCCTGTGTCTCCGGGCGCTCCAGCTGCGGTGGGATGGTGCTGGAGACCTCTCGCCTGCTCCCTGTTCCTCCTAATCCGTGCTGGGTCTAATGCAGCAGTGGCTCAGTAATACTTGTTTTCTTTTCTTCTTCTCCCCTTCCACCCCCTCCTCATGTGTAATTTGATCTCTTAGGCCTGGTCTTCTGCTTTGGCAGATTTTTCAGCTCTTGAATGGAAGAAATTAACCACTTAGTTACTGTCTGGACTGAAACATGTTTTACTGGTCCTCCTGGCTCTTCCTGCGGACCTGCTCAGAATTACAGAAGATAGCCCACGAAGTCATCAGCTTTGAGCTCCCCGTTTTAACCTCTTGTTTTAACTTTACTTTTTCATCTGCATTTCCTTGCCTTTTCATTTGAAAGAAATACGGAAATGCTCCCACTCAAGATCTGAGTCAGTATTTGGCAAAGAAACTTCTCTAAAATTTATTTTCTGAGCCTTTCCAACTATGTAGCTTTTCTGATTGTGTCCTGGCTGTCTGTAAGCCCTCTGCTCTGCTCTGCTCTGGCAGAAAACTCTGAACTTCAGTAGGATCCCTAAACTGATGTGACTCTACATATCTCACTAAAACTTTCAGTCCCAGCTCCCTCTTTCGAAACCTTAATAAAATGCCCAGACAATGGAAGTAATTACAGTAAGTAGGTGTTTGTGTGATCTTTGTGTCTTTAAGGTAAGCTGCTATTTTTTTCAGATCTTAAAAGTGCAAGATGCCTCTTTCTTTTTCTTTGCCTGCCGATGTTTCAAAAAGCATTTAATGGAAGACACCCAAAACTTTTTCAGTGATTTGTGAAGAGCCCCTTTGGACTTGGATTTAACCTTGCAGGCTTCAAACCCTAATACCCCAGGCGATTCCCTGCGGAGCTCGTAACCCATCTTCCTTTCTTTACATGAGTATGGTGAAGACAGAGCACCATTGCAGGAATTTAGTAGTACCCTCTGTCTTGTTACTACCTTAAAAAGAAAGATTCTGCCCCGTTGCTTGAAAGGAATTTCAAATAGTTGGACATCCCCTCTCTGAAATCCCACCACTTCTGTGACTCCTTCACTCCTGAAGATTGCAAATAACAAACATCTGTTAAATCATGGAGAAAAAACAACAAATGCACATGCTGTATTGCAAAATCCTTTGTTTTTCTGTTGATGTGTACAGTGGACTTTTTGTAACCTGGCTTTTTTTTTTTTAAAAAAAAAGTTTCTTCCTGTGAGAGTGGGACTTGCAAAGTCCAAGTGCCAGAAGTGTAAATATTTCATTGTGTGTGCAGATATCTATCTGTGCTCTTGCAGGGCCGTTCATGCTGTGCTAGATGGATTCTGAAGGACGGAAAACACTCTGCCCTCAGGTGTTAACTAGCCTTTGTTCAAATTCATGTGTGGGCTTTTTTTTATTTACAATAATGTCTATTGTAGAGCAGTCAGATTAGTAACAAGAGGCTTTTGTTTTTAACATGCTATTTTAACTAGCTATTGTAAACATGTCAGCTGATTTTTGAGAAGAGCTTCAATGGAAAGGTAGAATACTAGTCCCTGTAAAAATGTTTTATACATGAACTGGAAAAGGAAGGAAGGGCAGAGATACCTACATAAAAAGCTGGAAGAAAACAGACAATGGTAGCCCCAGTGGAGACAATGGTAGCCCAGTGCTGGAGAAACTTGGGGTGGCGTCACACAGATCACTGAAGGTGTGAAGGTTCATCTGTGCAAGGAATCTGGACGGAGCAGTAAAACCACTCAAGCCCTGTTTGTCTGGGTGTACATTACTAATTCCAGTGGTGTTACTGATCCCTACTGATCCCTACCGGATAAGTGGAAGTCAGAGATCCTCAGTGTCTTGGTCACTTGGGCTTTCTCCTGAGGTGCATGAGCAAACTTGGAAAGTTTTGCTGGGCTGATGTAGTCATTCTGTGTGCGAACACCAACAAGGACTTTTCTCACCCTCTACCTGTTACGTGGCAGGTACTAGTAATAAATCAAAAGCGTAATCGCCTTTTTGTGTAGCGCTGTCGTGGCCAGGTGAGCGGAGAACGCAGGGTTCTGGAGTATCCTGGAAGACTTGTTTTCACTTGTCGTTTGGGGTAGTTACAAGGTGTCAATGAACAATTATTGAGTCTTAAGAGGTGACTAACTCAAGAGACAGTTGTTTAAACTTGAGGTGGCTTCTGAAGGGCTCGGTGTGGGATGTGTGCTCAGCTCTAACCCTGCCCGTCTTGGACTCACCTTCTGCCCTGCTTTCTTTGGCATGCCGCAGTGAAGCTCTCATGGCTTAATGTTCATGACCCACGGCAGTTGTATTCGCTGCAAACCATTTTGTAGATGGTGTTTTGTGCTGCACGTGCCAAGAAGGTAGAGTTTAGTAGCCAGGATCTTAAAGCTGCTGGTCCTCTCAATCTAACACACACCAGTATCTTCCAAAAAGTTTGGCACGTTGTATCTAAGAGTGGACGGAGGCATTTTTTGGTGGAGGATCTGAAAACCCAAAGGAAAACTGGAATCTGTCAGACAAAGCTGGACCAGCCCCCAGGAGAACAGGCAATACTGCGTTTGCTGTCGGATCAAAGCCCGGCTTCGTTACAGCTGTGTCTGTAGCACATGCTGTGGTCATTCATGGATTTCAACATAGGCCTCTTTGATCATGTTCTTATACACATATACTTTTAATCAGGTAATGGTGCTAGAATGTGTTATTTCACTATGTGAAAGATGTCACCAGAAGAGTGCTGCGTAGTATGGCAGTGCTCTGTGGCATGGGCCTATTTTTAAGCACACAGTGACCTGTGAATGCCTGAAATCACGTGTAACCTTATCACTTACTAAGAAAAATGCATCTTACAAATGATGTGATTCTACTTTTCATTGCTCCATGCATCCAGAGAGAGTGAAGTGCTTTACAACCTGCCTTGGGTCAGTCTTTATAAACACCTGTGGGGAAATTCTCAGCTGCATTTACAGAAGAGCAAGATAAGGCACAGGTAACTTGTAACTGTAAGCAAGAATCTGCTCTTTTTCTTACTCCCTTGCTTTAACCACTAGTTTGTGCTGCTTCTGTTTCAAGTGATGTTTTCCATCCCAAACCAGCTGAACATACCTATCAAAAAATGCCCAGTGTTTGGGGCTTCAAACTCTGTTCTCTTTCCATATTTCAGAAGAGGATTTTAAAATAAAATTAAGCTCTGCTTTTAAATGGGTGACGAGCACTCAAGCTGTTTTTAATGGTATTGCAACAAAATTCACTCCAGCTGCTAACATCATGGGATCATGCCAAAACTCACTTTCTGCTCATGGAGTCCCGTCATTTCGCTGCCACTGTCATGGGTGTGTGGAATCATTCTCCTTTGGAAAAATCAGTCTTCAAATTTTGGGTAGCTTTGAGAAAGTAAAGAATGAAGAGCTGCCTGCTAGAAGCAGCTCAAACATGAAGGCAGTTGGCTAAATAGGTTTATGCTCTTGTATGAGCATGAACAATAAAGGCTAATGGATACTGGATTGCATTAGCAAGAGCAGAGCCAGCAGGTCGAAGGAAGTGATTATTTCCTTCTTTTTGGCGCTTGTGAAGCCACATCTGGAGTACGGCGTCCAGCTCCCTCCTTCCCCCCGGAGCAGATGCTGACACGCTGGAGGGAGTCTGGCAGGGGGCCGGAGCAGGCGCTGCCCCCCGGGGCTGAGGGAGGTGCCTTCGCCTGGTGGGGGAGAGAGGAATGAAGGGTCCCATCATGCTCGTAACCACCCAACTGGTGACCGGAGAGACTCTTCTCAGAGGTGCACAGCAAAAGGAGGAGAAGCAACACTTGTAACTTGCAGCAAGGCAAATCTGAACAGATACAAGAGGATAAAACGTGTTTCATGCTGCCCGGCAGGCTCAGTTAAAGTTTGGCTGCAAAAAGGCTGGAATAACCTGATCTAGCTAACTAGCACCCCTCTTGAGCAGGAGGTTGAGCTGGAGACCTTCCGAGTCTGCTCCCAACCAAAATTGTTTTGCCATTCTGCAACAGAGAGCCAGAGTTGAAGGCATCAGTCACTCTGTAGTCCAAAAGTCTGCACGCTTTTCATGACTGATTATATTCTAAGATGTGTATACGACAAACAAACATGAAAGGGATTAATAGATGTCAGCCATAAGAGTAGCAGGGCTTGTGTGACACTACCAATATGGCTTTTATTTCTGTATCACCAGTTAACTTCATAGCTTGCAGGAAAGGCAGAGCGTATTTGCTCCAAAGTATTTACAGCCTAGTTTGCCGTGACACAAAAGAGGAAATGGTGAAGGATGAAGTTTGTACCAGAGGGACCTTACAAGCTTGTCTGTGTGGAAACATAAAGGGAATAATTTGTTTATCCACAGAGGAAGTTATCCCAGGATAGCTCTTTGTGCTTAACTCCCCAAGTAGATGCCTTTCTCCTACAGTAAAGTTCTTCTGCAAGGGGGTTAATTTAATTTGAGATGAGGCATTCTTCTTCTGGAATAAGAACCCCAGGAGTTCATCAGGAATGTAATCCGCATTAATTCTGCCGGCGCTCATTGTATTAACCTTAATTGTCATGGCTGGGTGGTGTTCATGGGGGGCAGCCTTTGTACTGCCATGGAATGCTATGGGGATTCTGCATTCCTACAGCTGCAGTTGGAGAAGCGGGATAGGGATGCTCCTCACATGGAAAAGAAGTTGCGTGCGAGATGCCTGGTCTGCTCTCACAATGTTACTTCATCCCAGTTCCCTAAACATGATGACACTGGGCCTAAACACGTGATGACGGAGCTCCTCCTGTGATTTATATAACCTTTCTCCTCCAAATCTGCTTTTAACTCTTTTTTTTTTTTCTTCTTTTTTTTTTCCCCTCTAGTGCAGTTCTGCGCACGTTCTTTGTTGCAGTCTCATCTGAAGTTAGGAACAAGTAGATAGGTATTGGTTTCTCTTGAAACTCTTGTGCTTCCATAAAATAGAATTCTTCCTCCAGGAGTGGAGGGAGGAAGGGAGAGCATAGGGAGAACGGCATCATTCTCTTATTCACATGCAGGCTGCCAGAGGTGGGGGATCGCATCTGTAGCTTCAACTCTTCTCTAGACTGTCTAAGTTGAGGAAATGTTTAAGTTCTCTCGCTGTTTCCTGGTTTATTAAATGGGGATATCCCTGTTCATCCTCTCTGAGAAAAAGCATGAAGCCACTTTGAACATCACACTGTCCTTACCATCATTATTTCTCTGCTAGAAATGATGTGGCTTGTGGTGGTTAAAAAAATGCAAATGCTATTATTGCAGTTCAGTATGGGTTGAGAGACCAAGGATTTCTTTGCAAGCTGATCCACCCCATGGATCAGAAATCTGAGGCAAGTAACGCTGTAAAATAATGTTTAAAGAGTCTGAGCAATGTTTGCTGTTTTGGAGGCATGGTCCTCCCCTGAAGTATTAAATGTTTGAAAACGTTGGAGGGCAAAAGAGCTCTAGCTAGTCAGTAACCTTGCCAAAATAAACTGTCAGATCTGGAGGGAAGTTTTCAGGGACAAAAATGAAGATTTGCTCCTTTGTTGATCCTGTGTGTGACACACCAAGTGCTCCCGGCGTTCCAGCGGGGTTTGTGGGCGCAGCTTCCCAGGCCGCTTTCCCCAGCCCCTGTTTTGCACCCTCATGATCTCTGCACCCTTGAGCACCTCTTGCAGCAAAAGCACCCCCGGATTTGGGAAATGAAAGGGGATTTTTGAGTGGAAAAAAATGCATTTGTATACATGTCCCCAATTTTCTGTATCTCCTTTATAAAGATATATATAGAATGTATATACATATAGGGTATATGTAACAAAAGTGATGATTGTTTTAGAAAGAGACACACAACAGTGCTTGAAGTACCAAAAATGTTTCAAATCTGGAGAGCGGTAATTAACGTGAAATTAACCTTGAGAAACCTGCAAGGGAAATGCACATTTTCTAAGGGAAAAGAATGGTAGGTAGTGGGAGAGTGAAAACTTTTGGCCCCTTGTGGGAGAGGAGTAGTGTCCTGCGAGTGTAATTGCGTGAGCTGAGGTTGGAGTCCGGGTGCCTGTAATTATCACAGAGATGCTACGACTGCGTCTTCTGGGAAGGACCTCTGGCTCCCGTGCAGTTTTTGCGCTGGTTTACAAATGGGCACAGCTCTCAGTTTGCTTCTCCCTGTTACAAGGCGCAGTATTTCAGCAGTTCCCTTAATATGCTGTGAAACGACGCGCTTTTAAGACTTTTGACTAGCGCCTACCGTTCACTTGCTTTAACAGAACCCCGCGCAAAGCCCCGAAGTGGCAGCTTTACTCCTTAATCCTGCCTTTCCCCCTTCCCCAAACCCAGGAGGGCTCTTCCAGGCAGGCAAAGGGGGGGGAGAAACTTGTTGATTTTCCACTGGGGCGTTGGGAGAGGAGGCAGCAGGAGGAGGGTTAAGGAGCGAGGGCGTTGCTCGCCTGCCTGATGTCATGGAGGCAGGCAGCGGCTGAAGGGGGCCCTTTGTTGGCAGTGGATCCCAGCAGCCCTGCCTGCACCCAGCGCCCGGCGGGCAGCTTGCGGGCAGCGCTGGCTCTGCCCAACTTGGTTGGCTTTGCTTTCTTCCATCTCTTTTTTTTTTTTATTTTTCCCACCCCTTCCCCACCCCCTTCCCTG
>VZSF01006073.1:133121-174860 GCA_013398295.1 Chionis minor | reverse complement strand
TGTCCCCCCTGGGAGCGCAGCAGCCGGGGCCCCGGCTGCTGCGCTCCCGGGGCGGGGGGCACGGTCCGACCCCTCTGCCATCCCAGACACGAGTTTTATTTATCCCTTGCTCACAAGTTGGGGCCAGGTTTGGGGAGACGTTTGGTCCTGGGCAGCTTTAGGTTGGGTTTTGCATGTGGGGGCGAGGGAAGCAAGTGGTGTACGCGGCGTCCAGACCCCAGGTGACTTTCATTAACTGCAGTATACAAAGGGAGCGCGGCTCTACCATTTATGGTTGTAAAATGTCAAGTGATCTTATTGCCGAGCCCATAAACAAAGCTGTATCTTCAGGCCTCGTCTTTATTATTTTTTTTTTTCCCAGCGAAGGATCTCCCTTATTTTGAACACGAGAGGAGGATGGTAAAACCAACTCCAGGCTCAGGAAGAAAATTTAGATGAGTCCATCAAGAAAATATTTTCAGCATGCATTAATACATAGTCTCTTAGTTCCTTTTGCCTACCCCCTTGTAAGTTTGCTTTCCACAGGCATTCATTTAACTGAATTTTCTTGTGTGATTGCTTTTAAAAGGTGATGTTTTTTTTGAGTCACACCCATGGTTAGTTGTAGGCGCTGAGATGTTAAACGTATGGACCCGACTAGTTCAGATTGAAAGCCTGAGTGACAGTGGCACCGTGCTGGGCTTGGGGGACTTTGGGCTGAGGTCTTGCTTGGTGTGACCTCAAGCAAGTTTTTCACCCCAGTGTGGCGTCGTACCCCATCTGCGGAGCAGCATTGTGGGTCCCCCTGAACAGCCCCGGCCCCTTTGCTGCGCTAGTGGGGCCGTGTCCATCCCACCAGGGCGGCCTGGGCTTCTTCAACTTCTTTTGTGTTGCTGGATGTTGCTTCAGTAAAAATAATCTGCATGCCAGGAGGACTGTGCTAACTCGTCAAATCAGAGGCACGAAAGGCAGCAGCTGATTTCCCGGGGCCTATCGCAAGTCGCTGTTGCTCAACTCTCGAATATTCAGTGGAGAAATGGTCCTCAGAAATTCATAGGTTAGGAATCTCAAAATCTACAAATGGCTTCTCGTGGCAAACCCATTTGAAGGCATTTCGGATCGAGAGTCTGTACTGTTAGTGGCTCCAAAGAATTTTCTGTTGTCTAAAATCAAAGAGCAGTTTCCACAGAACTTTTTCTTATTTATTTAAAGTTTCAGAAACTTAATGGTGGGCGAATGTGTGCGAGTAGTTTTGATCTCTCCTATGTGACTGAATTCTTCTGTGATCTTTTAGGTCTGTAAAACCTCTGTCTGTGTCCCCTGCCTCTGGCACGGCCAGGCTGGGCGGTGAGGAGGAGCTCCGAGCTGAGCTGGGCCGCTCCTTTCTGCTCCGTTGGATCTTTCAACGCAGCCCTGGGAGAACAGGCAGAGCTTCTGGGGCCCCTCTTCCCTGCAGAAGTGAATGCTAAAGGATGATGTTACAAGGGTGTTACCCTTGACTGCTTTTGCACGTTTTCTCTTTTGTGTGTGTGTGTTACAACCACTCCCCCCCCTCCCCAATTTGTGATGTAGTTGCATAATAGGATTAGAGCATAGTTTGACTTGCGCCATGTAGGCGGTATCGAGTTAAGAACATGATCGTTGACACAATAAGTATTGTAGTATTTCCACCTTCTGCTTCCCTGAGACCGCGGTTGCCTGTTAATTTTTTATGATGGGATGGGAAGCAGGCTTTGAAACGACTTTTAAACGATCTTCTATCAAAGTAGCTCAATCTCATTTCTCAGCTCAGCGTGGGGCAAAACCGAAGCCAGCATCCAAGCGGAATGGTAAAGGTGAATGGATGTGGCAACTGCAACCTTAATGCTGTGACAGTCGGTTAGGACGTAGGCAGCCCAGGACCCACCATAATTGACTGTAGCTCTCTTGGAAAGCAGGCTGCGAAGTGTGGATCTGTACTCATCTGGAGAGGAGAGGAGGTGGAGGGGGAAAAAAAAATGTTAAAACCAAAAAAAGTAGGCTTTTATGTTATTCTTTTCTAAAGCTGAAGGTTCCCACGTGGTATTCCTAGGCAGCTTTCTTACTAAAATTATTACGACGTTGAAAGCCTTGTTGAGGACTCTTCAAGAAGTGGTGGCTTGCCCCAGGTGCCTGTACTCGAAGGACACAAGTGAAAATAATGCTTGCATTATTACTCTGAGGAAGGTAACAGGTTTTTACGTATGGATTTGTTAATTTTGACAGCAAGCACTTAAGCTTGCAGCCCTACAAAGTCCGGACTGACAGATCGTGAGAAGGGGCAGGCTTGTGTCAAGGGCCACAAACTAGGGACCGTTGCTCGTGGATCCCTAGGAGCAGCGTGTGACAGCCAGTCCGTTCCCATGCGCGTCCCACAGCCTCCCTGAACCTTCCCAAAAGATTAAGGAGATGATGGTGATATCATTGGAGGATTCAACTCTGCTCTTGTTATGTATGGAAAGCTGTTGAGGACATGGAGGGGGAAGCTGAAAGTTTCTTTACTATATAGTAGGCTGTGAAGCCTTAAACATAACTGCTTTTACGCTCTGTTAATTTGCAGGAATGAGGATGGTTTGTAGAGTTGTCCTTGCTGGGGTGGGGGGGTGGCAGGCGCTGCACCCCATTGCTGTGTGCTTCGCTGTCGACAGGCTGGCTTGCCTGCTCGCTGAAGGAGTTGAGACCTTTTCTTATCTTGATCAAAATTAAGTTTAAACTGGTTCTAACGATTACTGGGGTTTCATATTGATGTTTGAGCTGGCTATTTTTTGCCCTCGTTTCTACTCCCGCTAGTAAATATTATTTCAAAACGTGAGAGATCTGGATTTCTGTCATCTGCTTTCTCCTTTCTGCCTTTGCCAAACTGAGTAACTCCTCACCCACTTCACACCAAGAAAGGGTAAAGAGTAGAAGGGAAGAGGCACAGCACATACTGCTGCCAATCTGATCTGGAAAACAGAACGTGTCCATGTCCCAAATAGGGGCTAAAATAGTCTTGCTGCCTTTTTGGGCTTGCTGTGCCACTGGAAGGCAGAAGCCTTGTTTAAAACCTGTCAATGTTCTCTGTAAAGCTTGAAAACTGTTTCTGTAAAGTTTAAAAACTGTTTTGGGGACACAAGGAAAGTCCTTTGTTTTCCAACTGAAACGATTTCTGTCCTGCCAGCTGTCAGATTGTCTCTGTTTTTTTTTTCCCCTAAGCGTGTCTTGTTAACAGTTAGAGTAGAGGAGCCTGGGGAGGAGCAGCGGCCCGTAGCCATTGCCCCATTCCTGGAGAGTTTCTTTTCACGCGTTTGGGCACGTATAGAGCCAGACATGAGGCTGCAATGCCAGCGGCTCACCCTGCCCCGGCGTGGCTGGGATCAGCGGACGTGCCTTGGGACAACCTGTCCAGGAGCGAGTGCGTTAGGACGGTCTTGCTGCCTCCCAGGGAAGAGCCTTCTGTTTGTGTCCTCTCTTCCTTAGCTATTTTCTGCTCTTCGCCTCTTGGCCTCTCATCTACCGTCACTCCGTAGAGTTCTTGCTTTTAAATATGTTTCTGGCTTTGTAATGGCTTGCTAGTTATGTGTGTGCTCCAGCGGTTCTCGCCTGTCCCATCCTTATTGAGAAATCTGGCTGGTGGTGCTCGCTACCATTTCCTGTGGATTGTGGTGAGGAAAGGATTATCATCTTGTAGGAAAAGCTGTACCTGTCTCCAGACCTCTCACTGATCATCCACAGAAGTGTCAGTCCTTCCCTGAGCAGTCTGGGGCTGCTTAGCAAGACAGGGAAATAAAACAGTAAAGGTTGATGATTCTTGCTTGGTGTTTTCCCTCCCCAGGGCTCATAAATGGGTCAAACTTCACTGCTTCTGCTCCCTTAGTAAGAAAACCAAAACAGAAATTGTAAAGTTTTCAGAAATATGCAAGTGTCATTGAAGTTCACCTGGATCTCGTTACTCTTTCTGTTTCCTCTCCCAGAGGTTATAATCTACGGTCAGGCAGCAGCTTAGTAGCAGATTTGGGAATAAAATCCAAATTTCTGCCATACCTACTATTCTACTCCATACATCTACAACTGTGATTAGCTGGCTGGAGAAAGATGATATTTACCGTGTCACTAAGCAGTTATAAATGGAATAAACTCAGTGAATGAGCTCGAGTGGAACCTGCAGGCTAATGTAAGAATGAACTTTAAAAAAACAAAAAAACCAAAAAAAACCCCACAACCAAACCGACCAACCAAAAAACAATGCTGAAAGCCACAAGATGACAGAGTCATCTCTTGGAGTGGCAGAAGCCACATCGTCAGGGGTGCTTAGCGTTAGACAAGATAAAACACCACCGTTGCCTGTGAGGGCCTGTTGGTGCATGGGCAGTGCAGCAGGAGCCATGGGTGGCCTTGTTTTCGTGTGTTCGCATTCAGCAAATTTGGTTTTCAGCATCAAGAGTGCCAGAGGATCCCGGTGGCCATGCGAGAAGGGGCGCAGCCTGCCTGCGGGACGCAGGCACCTTGCTGGGGGTGGAAATAGGGTAGCACAGCTGGAGAGACTGGCCCAGGACAGTGGGAATGGGACTAGTTGAGAGAGGCTGGATCTGGTTTTGCAATTCTTCATCTCTGTATAGCAATGCACAATATTTAAAAAGTGATCATTTGTCCTCATGCTGGCTGTAAGAACGTGGACTTTCCAGATACGAGAAGCGACAGTGATAGCCTTTGTTGCGGAAGGTTGTATGGGCTGTGCTGTGGAGTGGGTGACGGGAGAGGCTGAGCATCATCTCACTAAAGGGATGAGTGAAATAAAACGAGAAACCTTCCTTCTTTTTGGAAAGATCTGGTTTACAGATTTTTTTTTAGTTATTGTTTTAAAACCCGTATTCCATCAGGCACAGGGAATCTGTGAGGGCCACTAAGGAAATACTGGGACAAAGAGGCAGCTGCTCCATCGTATGTGCTCAGAATCGGGAACATTTGGATTAATTAAATCTGCACAGCTATTCTGCCATTTATCATAATGTCTTCCGGGGAAAAGGACAGTAGAGGGAACGTAGGGAAAACAGAAGCTTTACCTAGCACGTGGTTTACCTCCAAAGAGATTACTAGATGTGTTCTGCGCTCCCTTGCTCTAGAAGCCGCGTGGAAAAAAATGCCAGCACAGTTTGTAAGACCACAGGATGTTTGTTTTGTAGGGAGACAGGAGGTCTCTTCCTTCCCTCGGGACTGCCCTGCAGTCAGCTGTGGAGGAGCCGAGTGTAATTCTGTGCTTCTGCCTGTTTTCCAACCCTTCCCTTAAATTACTAAGGAAATTTGCTTGCGTTAGTCTAGACCAGAATTGTTCCTATCTGAGAACTTGTTACACAGTCCCTAACAATGATTCATGACTTCATATAAACGATAATTAGCAGGAGATAGTTATGCTTATGAAACCTTTTAGTGTGCAAATATAAATATCTCCTGGTAAAAACTTAATTTAAGGGGGAAATGAAGACATTATTACAGCTGATGCCTCAGAATAAAAGCTGCTCTTGTCTTATTTCAAAGTCTGCTCTGCTTTAAGAGTCGTCATTTAGTTGGTGGAGAACTGAATTACAGCATTGCCTTGGGACTCCTCCCAGGAATCCAGGTGTCATCTGGAGCACGCTATCATCAAAGTAATAAATTACAGTCCTGCTAGGACGCGGCAGAAGACAAAGTGGATGTGTGGAAGGAATCACAGCGCAGAGATAACAGATTGAATTACGCTTGCTTCCTGCCCCATCGCCATGCCAGGATACCCTCCTGTAGGAGCCAGGCTGATTTATTAGGAGGAATTTGGCCCATTGGAGAGCTCCGCAGTGCTGTGAAATTGTAGTTAAAGCCAGCAGTAGGAGGTGAAGAAGCTGTAGTGTGTTGAAAAAGACCCTCAATACGTATGAACAGCGATGTCTAATTCCTGCTCTGAAGGAGTGTAATGTCTGGGCAGATTTACTGGAGAATACCTCAGAGGGATAAATACTGCTGACAGCCGGCTGTACGTGGCTCCCAGATGGACATGTCCTGTCTGCTTCTCTCACTTCATGGCTTTGTGTCCTGAGTCTGCTGACAGCCTCCTCTTGGGGCCCAGACCTTTAAAAGTGTGTTTTGTCACGGTCTATCAAGCTTCTGCTACACTCGGGTCACCACAACTCTGCTCTCTCCTTTATGCTCTTCTTTATGTTGACTCAGGGCCTCATCCTGCCTTTCTTGCTGCCCTTCAGGCTTCATTCAGTCACCGCCTTCCCCACCCTAGTTCTTGACTCGGGGTTCCTGCCTTCTGGAAACACCAGCCCCAACCCAACTCAAGAGTTGGGTCTTGCATCTCCCTGTCGTGCTCTCCTGCACGGCAGCATTGACACACAGTGGCAGGGCTGAGCCAGGGGGCAGTCGTTTTGGAGGATACGAGCCCATCTGTGCGCAGCATCCTATGTATTCATGGGGGACTTGTGTGGTTTTCCAGCTTGGCAAATTCTCATACGTTTATTTAACAGCCCTCGCTCTTGCTGGTCCTTGGGTTCGCAGGGAGTTATCACTGAGTCAGCGTTCGTAGGAATGTCCCATCAAGCACAACCAGCTCTCCTTGACTTTCGCACCGCGGCTTGTGGGTGTTCTTGGTGTTTTGACACAGTGTTGTCTCATGGTCTGAATCGAAGCGCATACCTTGGCATCCGTGTGCAGTGAGTCAGTCCCAGCATCGCCACGGCCTGGGCATGAGGGAGGGATTCTTGTGGAGCACTTGGCTCTCCTCCCGCATCCCCATCCGTGGCCGTGCATGAGCCGTCCTTCGCTGGGCTGCGATCGCGCTGGAGTTGGAGGGGAGCCTGCCTTGGATTTCCTGCCTTCCTGTTGAATCAGTCCCCCGTGGGGGAGGCATTTTCCTTCCTAACGGAGGTTATGGTCCGTCCCACCGTGCAGCATGTACTGGTTTGTACCATATTTGGGGGAGAGCAGCACGGCGCCGCTCCTTGCTGAGGTTGTGTATCTGCTACTTGCAGCTCTCTGCTGTCTGTCTGTTCCAGGTGTTTACTGATGGTGTAGCTCCTTGGAGTATCTCCAGTCACTGCAGCGCCCTGTGTTTGATAAGGGAGCTTAATGGGCTTGACAGGATCAAAGCGGTTTCATGGTAAAATGATTACAGCTTAATTTTCTGAAAGTGGATTTTCTGTTTCTTTTCTTATTGTCCCTCTTGAAGCAAACCCAGGCTATTAAAATGTATTCTTCTGCAGGAAACAGGAGGGGGAAGCAAGGATGCCAAGGTGCTTTAAAAAACCACCCAACACACCACAACCTTTTCTGACTGTGGTATGGCCAGCGGAATCGCTTAGAAAGCAGAATTATTTGACTTCTCTGATTCACTATAAAAATACATCTCCCTGCAGATACGGTTTGGCCAGGAAAACAGGCCCAACAGTGTGTATATTTGCTGTTTTGCATTCTGCCCACATGCGTGATCTTACCTTTTCCAAAGAATACAGTAGTTCTGGTATTCATAAATAGTCACCCAGAGAGCCTTTACCGGTGGTGATCTGACCAACACATCGAGGACGCCAGATTGTCTGTGGATGAATAGTGGCACTTTCACCACCAAAGCTTAGAAAAAAATTGGATTTGTTATTGTGTGTAGGGTTGGGGATTTGGGGGTTTTTTTAAGCATCTCCCCACTGGGAAATGTGCTTTGGACCTGTCCTAATCCACACTTGACTTCCATACGTTTTTCTGGTGTCAGTCATATCAGTTCTTCACTGGTTTACTGGTGCAATTTGTACCGGATTTCCAGACCAAACAAGCAATAGGGCTAAAAGCATATTTTGGTGTGATCGCATCTACATGGCAGCCCCTTGCCAGTGAGTATTACACGAATAAAGAGAGAACTGTGGTCCCAGGTGACCTGGTAATGTACAAAACACTTGGCCTGGGATTTCTCCCTCCAAAGCCCTGCTGCGTTTGCCTGTGCAGGAGAGAGATTTGACAGTGAGTGTGGGGAGCAGGCGGGGGCTGACGCTGAGCAATGAAGAGCAGTTCGTGGTGCAGGGGACAGGGCGCGAGAGTGCCCAGAGCATCACTGACACTATGGTTTCCGTGTGGTGCTGTGACCTCGCTCTGCAAACTCACCAGATGGAAAATAACCCTTCAAAACCCAAGGTTTTCACAATTTACTGTCCTGGGTTTGTGCCAGCACAGCTAGGGGGTGTCACCTTGGAGTGAGGGGACACAGCTACCTGGAGCATTGCTGCCCCACGCTCTTGAATCATGGTCTGGAGGGAAGGGTTTGCAGGAGCAACTGCAATAAAATTGCCTAATGTACTTGGACTTGCCTGATACTTACTGAATGTTACACACCTGATGTGCTGCAGTGTATAGAAAACTTCAGCAGTTGGTTTTTACTCACCTGTGAAGCTCAGTTTTTAGGAATTTCTTTTTCTGGAGGTGGCTCAGGGTTCCTAAAAATGTAGAAAGCTCATTGTGCAAAGTACGCTTGCCTCTGTGCTCTGGTTTAAAGAGTGACAGGCAGGAGAGAGGGTAACAAAAAAGGCACAGCCTTGTACTCAAATGAGAAGAGAAACGACTAGAAATACTGTGAACAACAGAAGTACGTATCTAATTCTTAAATACTGTGTCTTATAAATCTCGCCCTGCCTGTCTCTCTGTGCTGCGCATTCTGGTGATTTTCATTTACAGGATAATTAAGGGATTTACCTTTTAAAAGTCTTGGGTTTGTTTTCAAATCTAACCGTTCCAGCAGTTAGGCACGAGCCAAAGGATTTGCAAGCAGCAAACAGCCTACGTGAGCAGCATTTGCTGGAGGGAGGGAGAGGGGGCTGCGTGCCATGGGAGGCAGGAGCTGGGGGCTCGGGGCAGGCTGGGGGACAGCTCTGGGATGAGGGTGTCCTGCCTATGTGGCAGGAGATCTGCATTAAAGAGCTGTCCATATCTGTCCTCTGGCGCATGAGGAGCGCACATGTCAAGAAACAATGCAAATTAGAAAATCAGAGTGCGTGGGTTAACCAGATGGCTTTTATCAGCAAAAATGAACCTGATTTTTTGCCTCTCTCTTTCTCTCTCCCTCCTCCAGAAGCCCTTCAGAGGCCGGTAGTGTCGGACTTTGAGCCCCAGGGTCTGAGCGAAGCGGCTCGCTGGAACTCCAAGGAAAACCTTCTGTCCTGTCCTAGTGAAAATGACCCCCACCTCTTTGTTGCACTGTATGATTTTGTGGCGAGTGGGGACAACACTCTCAGCATAACTAAAGGTAAGGCAGCTGGGCAGAGCGGTACTGGGAGTGCATGAGAAGGCGTAGAAAGAAAAGTCACTGTGGAATAACTGAGTTATACACTAAACCCTATGGAATTTTTTTTACTGTGGGAATTCTTCTTAAACAAATACAACTATTTCACGAAGTCATAACCTTTTAAAAGGTTAAAACTGACTGAAGTTTTTTGTGTTGGGCAAGAAACCATTTGCCAAAACTAAGGTCTCCATTAGATGCAAGGATTTGAACTGAGAAATTAAACTAAACTGATTTTAGAGCCTGACCTCTCTCATTTTCAGAATTCTCCAAAACACAATCCCTGTGTGAAAAATGACTGTACAGATATACTGTTTCTTTACTCAGTACTTTTGTTATTTGTGTACTCCGTCACATCTGCTTACCTTGCTAATTGAAATTTATTTATTTATTTATTGTTCATCTACTCCTGTTCTCTACTAGCACCATTGAGCCAACTCAGTTCAAATAAAATTTGTTGGATTCGTTTTTTAAGCTCCAGCAGTATCAGAGCTGGTGCAGAACTGCACGAGAGCCTAACAAACTCCTGAAGCATGCATGTGACTTTATTTGGCTTTGAGGGGTCCACTTGAGCTTAAAGAAACACACATGCTCCCTGCTCAGATAAGTGTTCTTATAGGAGATTATTTAATGATCTGTTAGCCAGAAAGAACCTGTCTTTGTCCTCAGCTCCCAGGTTTGCCATGTCTAAATATATTTTCTTCTCGTGCTAAGGTGAAAAGCTCCGTGTCCTGGGCTACAATCACAATGGGGAATGGTGCGAAGCCCAGACGAAGAACGGACAAGGCTGGGTACCCAGCAATTACATCACTCCAGTGAACAGCTTGGAGAAGCATTCCTGGTATCACGGACCAGTGTCCCGTAACGCTGCTGAGTACCTTCTAAGCAGTGGTATCAACGGCAGCTTTCTTGTGCGAGAGAGTGAGAGCAGTCCAGGACAGAGATCTATTTCACTGCGATACGAAGGAAGGGTGTACCACTACAGAATAAACACTGCGTCCGATGGAAAGGTAGGCTGCGGGCTGTCCAAACCATGAAAGAAAACCTTCCCGGTGAACTTTGTCCACTGACTGTACAAGGTCAGGTAGTAGCAATTGAATCGAGCAGTTCTGAACCCTGATCACAGTGTTCATCATCTGTAGCTACAACAGACTGCGACCGTCATGTCTGTCACAGAACAGGTTTACTCCTTTTGCAAACTTCTGGTGAGGTATAATGCAGCTCAGTAGCGAAACACTTTAACGTCAGAGATACTAGAGCTACGTCAGAGCTGAATGTAATAGATATCATTAATAAGATATTTTGAGGATGAATTCTTGTCCCATATGTTCAAAAGATAATCTCTTCCACTGCCAAATCAGAAAAGTCAGTTCCTGTTGCTAATAATCCTGTAAATATTAGGGACAGAGTGCTTTTTGAGCTATTGTGCAGTATTTTTAACTAGTGTTTTGATTTCTCTACAGTATTTCAGCGTGATCATTGGAGACGGGTAGGCACTTTCACTTTTATATGGGCCCAGTCTCTAGTTTCTTCATTTTCTTTTTTTGCCCTAGATTGTTATGTGCTGTAGCAGTATTGCAATGCCGTGCTTTGTGGATGCTGCAGAGAAATGTTAGTGTAAAGTGTAGTTTTCCACAGATTTTTGTTTGAATTTCATGGAAACATTTCTACTGGCATTGGATTTCGGAAAAATCTTGTTTTTAACAAATCTATTTTAAGCAGTGTCTCTTTAGATCCTGTGCAGAAGTTGAAGTGTGGGTCTGGAGCATGGCTGCTGAGGCTCTTCTTGCCAGCATCTAGTAGATGACAGATTCTGTGCCATTAAAATACTTCAAAAGAAAAAAATAAAAAATAAAAATCAAGTATAGTAGTGGCCCACCATGGCCAATTTTCCTTTGTCCTGCGAGAGCTTTATTATTCTTACAGCAATATTGACAGCAAAATCTTTAGTATGAAAAAATAAGGAACCAATACACAGTGTTTCCTATTTATCAGACTCATCACTCTAAAACCTTCAGTAAGATAAACAGATTTTATTCAGTAACAAAATACTTTTTGTCTGCTTTATCAAACAGATTGTAATTGAGACGATTCTGGCCATGTTATCTAAGGCAATCTATTTGCAAGTTACAGTATTTTGATTCTTCCTTTTTCCTCCTGTGTGGACACACTCATGGTCAAAATCGGCACTGGGGAATGCTGACATGCAGCGTACTTGGAGGAGTACATGGCAATCTGGAATATTATTCCTCCTCCTGTCTCTGTAGTTGATATTCCTGCAATTCACATTGATGCTGGCAGATGAGCAATGTTCACATGTGAACATTTTGAACCCGAGCCTCCTTCAGTTGGTGTAAATAAGCATGTGTCCATGATGTGCTAGCACATGTTCTTCATTTTAGCTCTAAAAGGGTTTGGCGTATGAAGGCTTGCATCCCAGCAGAGCTGCTTTTATCCCCAAAGCAGTTCTGCAGAGCTACGATAATCTGTTCAGGTCTGTATTAGCCAGGTTAACTGTTCATTTTCCACAAAGTTGCTTGAATTGGTGTCTTCGAGAAAAGGTGCAGGTCCACACAATTCGCTAAAGCAGATCTGCAGCTGATGGTGAGTGGAAATACAAAATCGAAGAAGAGGCAGTGACTGAGGGCTGTGGCTCCCAGGCTTTGGCTCTTCACGCAGGGGTGAGCAGAGAGGTAGCCAGAGTCCTCCCCGTTGCTGTGCCAGGGGCCAGCATCCCTGCAGAAGGAGCGGTTTGCCGCGTCCATCCATCAGGTGCTGCAGTTTGCAGCCTGGCATGTTAAATTTACCCCATCGGTTTCAATTTGTGGTAATGAGCCGGGCAGTGAATTGCGACAGCTGAGCTGGAGACGCACTGCCCGTTCTGCTGCCGGGCTGGGGGATGCTGTGCTCTTCCAGCACCCTGTCCCTGGCTGGCAAAGCTGAGGAGCTAGGAAGAGGAACAGCTAATATCCCTGGTTTTCTCTCTGCGAGATGGAGACTGCTGGAGCAGGTGCCCCGCTCGGAGCTGCTTGTGTCACACTCTATTACCTGTTTCGCAGCAGAGCGTGGCTCTGCCGGAGGAAACCTCTTACCTTCAACTCCCTGAGCACCTGGGGCCTTCCCAGCCTGCTGTATCATTAGTCAGCCTGTCCGGGGAATTTAGTATCTGCAAGTGCTGCAGTAAGGATGAATGGCTTTGGTGGGATCATACCCTGTGACTGTGAAAGAACATGCTATTGGGAGAAAGAGATTGGAGAAACGTGTGGAACGACTGCTGCTCGACGCAGATGTGTGCAGTGCATTGCACAGCCTTACCCAGGCTTTTTTGCAGGGGAAAACTGAAGGGACTGTGAAGTGGTCGGAGGTGTGTACGTCTTCATTTTAGCACCATTCATACTGAATGTGTTGCAGTTCAACAACTTTAAAAAAATAAAATCCTCAGGGAATTTTTTCTTGATTTCCGAGTTTAATGGGTCGTATTCTCCTGGACCACCTTGTAATATTTTGTTTTAAGGAAGGCATTAAAAGTGACCTTTCTTGATTTGGCTGGCACAGTGCAGCTAGTCATCTGGTAAACCACTTCCGTGGTCTAGAGGGCTTGGTTTTCCTGACTTGATAGTACTTGAGGCAAAGCTGCCTATTGAGTAACCCAACCAAACAGACAGCGTTGTCCAGCCAGTTCTTCAAATCCTTCTATCCTCAGCATTAAGGACGCAGGATGCTTGTCCTGCGTGAGTCTCTTGGAACCTCCAGTATCTGAACTTGATGCAGACTTGCTCCTTTATCATGGATCTTCATGGATTTTTTTGTGTGGATTTTCAGTTTATCTCCTGACTGGGGAGGTGGAATCCCATCATGTTAAGGATGCGTTGGAGGCTAGTGTGGGCCAGTTTAACCACCCTTATAAAATATACTAGCCAGCAAAAAGAGATGTGCTGCAGCTGCAGACATGTGGCTAACTTGTACAAGCAGAGCCCCTTGGAACAGGACCAGTGTTACAGTTTGACTGACAATACACAAAAATTGCCCAAATAATGTGTCAACAGCGTAGCTGGGAAGCAAACTCCGAGTCCCTGTGCAGCCTCGCGTGCTGCAGAAACGCTGAGTCTGTTACCTCTGTATGAATACAGTTAGCAGCACCAGGCGGTTTTCCTGGGGGAAATTATCCAGCAAGCAGCTGGAGTTAAGGCTTGGTGATCTGGGTCAGCGGAGAAGGGAGGTTGCAGTGGATAGAGTGCGTATGCGACTCGCTGGGCTGCATCGGCAGCGTGCCGTTCATAGCTGCTCCTTGCTTCATCTTGCGATACATGCTTCAAATTCCAGATGAAGATTTAAGCGCGGCACAACTGATTCCCAGTGGTGCTGATGGGAAGTAAGGCCTTCTGAAGTCAGTGCCGAGATGTAGTCTTGAGAAGTTAGAAAAACTCTGCCTGAAGAATGAGTGCATGTAGTGGATGGAGGTGGGGGATTTTTTTGGTTGTTTGTTGGGTTTTTTTAAAATATAAATGGAAAACTTCACGTGTGTTAAGGCACGGAATGTTGTCCTGTAACCTGGACAGGGTCATCCTGAGTTCTGTTCCCCATCTTGCTATGGGTTTGCTGTGAAAACTTTGGCAATTTATTGAACTTCTTTCTCCATCTGTAACAAGGTCGTATAATCTGTCACAAAATACAGCTAGCTCTAATTTCCGTGAGATTTGAGATCATCAGATACAAGCTACCGTAAGAGCATGGGCAGCTTCCTTCTCCGTGCTTCTGTAATACTCCCAAGTGATTCTGGACTTCAGTATAATTTTCTACAATCATACTTTTATATTTTAGTCCTCAGGGTAACATGTGAACTGCTCCTACCACTGCTAGCGCTACAAGTCATTCCCAAACAGGTATGGCTTGCTTTAAGTTGTGGTTGGTGGTCCAAGCCATGCGACGGTAAAAGCCTCACTTATGTTGTCACTTTTCTGTTCTCAGAACATCAGTTTTTAAGGTGATTTCAACTCTTCGACCATGAAAGGTGGATTTTTGGGGGTTTTGGTTTTTTAATCATAGTGTTGAAACGAGATTTGGTCCAATTACTTTACCAAAAGAATATCTGACTCATTTTGGTAGAGGGTAGAGAACATGCTCCTCAGGAGGATGCCTTCGTTTTCTGGAGATAAAGTTTCCATGGGAGGGGTTTTTTTATCAGCTACTGTAGCGAAAGAAAAACAAGAACGAAGGGAAAGTAGGTTTCTCCAGATGAGGGTGTAAAACCCTCCACTCTGAATGCCCTTGCACATCGCAAAGTGCGTGTGCTGTCACCAGAGTAGTTACTGGCATGGTTTTAGCTCAAGTGCCTTACAGGCAGGTTGGCCACTGTGCATCTTCTCCCACTCCCCCAAGCCCAGGTGCTATTGCCACCAGAGGAAATGCCATTTTAACCAGGGGTTATGATTTTCCAAGACTGGAAAGTTAGGTTTCATAGTTGCCTCTTTTGGATGCCAAATGCTGTATAACATTCACTTCCCAGAAACTTTACAGGCAGCGTCATTCTGTTACAAAAGGCCGTAGCTTGAAAGCCAACAGCCACCCTCTACCTTGCAGTAGTCTAACCTGCCTGTGACTGATCTGGGTTTGTTTTTGCCTTTCTGGGCTATACAGTGGCAGGTTTTGCCAATTCTGACCCATAATAATTACCATGCGTACATAAGCACGTGGCTCATCCTCATAAACTTAAGTAGGGATTTGGACAAGCGGGATGCTGAGAAGGTGACACTTTCATCTATTGCTCTGACTTACTCAGGTGACACACTCTTTTCACTTGTCTTTTCTTATATGTAGTGCCTTTGCCCTCATATGCTTAAGAATATTTGGTCTTCTCCAATGCCTCTCGTTCTCATTTTGGGTTTGTATAGCAAACAGATGCCTGCGAAGGAGGAGCATCCCATACGGGAATTGCCAGTCTCCAGTCCAAAGGCTTTACTCAGGTTTGTGGGTGGTTTTGTCTCTCCCTGCAAACACAGGGCTTTTTCTCTTGGCAATGCCATCTCCCTTTTCTGTTGGACATATTCGCTTATTGCTGGAGCTTCACAGATGTGTATTTTTTTTTCCATTCAAAAATTCTGTCTAGGTGGAAGAAGTAGAATTTGACCTTAAGTCTGGGATTTTGGGATGCCTGGCCGCCCCACCAACTTCCCGGCCTCCCAAAATCCCAGACAGATGGCCACTGCACATGAAGAAACTGTTGAGAGCATATCCCGTGAGTCAGAAGCATTTGGGAAGTTTGTTCATAGGTATTGGCATGTAATGGGCTCAGCAGGACCGGTGCATCGCGCTCATTTCAGTGCAGGGACTGGGCAGAAATCTGGGTGGCTAACACAGTCGTTCTTCGTGCAAGGTTGTCCCTTGCCAGACCTTGGTCCTTTGTGAGAAATGGAGCAATTCCATCATCTGTGTGCTGTGTCCAGCATAGGCTGTTGCACTGTGCTACAAAGATTTCTCCCTCTCAATCACGTGTTATCAGCGCTTTTTTAAAAGTTAAATTCCTAGGTTTTGTCGCTTTGCCTAGCAGAAGGCTGGGCTTGAGTGTAAAAACTGGAAATGCAGAGCTCTAGTGGTAGGGAGTCACTTGTCCATTATCTTTAGTGGGCTTTTAGGCTTAAAATGGATCTTCTGTATAAAGGTTAAAAAAGGTAACAAATATGGGTTATCATGCCTCACAGCAGGCTTTCGTTCAGTGGTAATGATTTTACTTCTGCGTTATTGATTGGTGCCCATCACAGGAACGGAACAGACCAGCTGCCTAACTTTGTGCAGAATTCTCTGCAGAAGCTTAGGCCAAAAGCAGGGAAGCCACTGGTTTGCTGGTGACGCTTCAAGGAGAATTTAGGCAAGTGAAAATGTCATAAACCAAACGGTAATAATGGAATGAAGACAGTGAGGTTGACAAGCCCCTAGTCTCCAGGAAATGTCCGTCAATCTTTACTGACCAGCCTGTTGAAAAAAGACATTTCAAGCAACAGCATGCCAATCTAATGCTCTTTGCAGTCATTACTTGCAGATTGTTTCAGCAAAGTGCATGTATTGTCTCCCAAAACCATGCATTTCCCATGTTAGCGTTTACTGTTGGCGGCGGAGAGCTAGTTACAGAGCGTGTGGAGCTCACGGTACCGAGTAGAAGCTCGAGTAGAAGCAACACAACACTTTGCTTTCATGGTTTTATAATGTAGTTTCTATGCATGAATGCTCTGATGTGCGTAATGTGAACGAGCTTTCTCCTTCTCTTTGATCCCTAGCTGTATGTCTCTTCGGAGAGCCGCTTCAACACCTTAGCAGAGCTGGTCCATCACCATTCAACTGTTGCAGATGGGCTCATCACCACTTTGCACTACCCGGCGCCCAAACGCAATAAGCCCACTATCTACGGCGTGTCTCCCAACTACGACAAGTGGGAGATAGAGCGAACTGACATCACCATGAAGCACAAGCTTGGTGGAGGGCAGTATGGAGAGGTGTATGAAGGAGTCTGGAAGAAGTACAACCTTACAGTGGCTGTGAAGACTCTAAAGGTAGGACTCAAATCTCTGAGCATTCCCATTCATCTCCTTTCAGCAGGAGGTGAGCTCAGGCTGGCTGCCTGCCCTCAGCCCTGGTTAGAGAGTTTGAGTCAGCGATGGCCCTTCCTTTGTATGCTGTAGGCTTGGAACATTTTTGAAAGAGATTGGTCCTATTAGGGTTTTAAGTGATACGTGAAACACTTGTATCTGAACAAAGGAGGTTGTTAACAGCGGAATTTTTACTCTAGAGCGGGTAAAACCTCAGAAAAGTAAATAGTGCCACGCTGTCTCGCATTCAGGGTGTGGCAGAGGTGAGCTGTTCACGGGTGAACACACTGACACAGGCTGGTGTGTTAAGGAAAATTGTGGATTGTGAGTCAGTCAACACAAAATTCAAAGGTGCTGCTTCAGGGAGGCTTTACGTGTTTTGATTTTCTGTCTTATGTGGTGTCTTTCCCAAAAGAGAAACTCCTTGTGTACCTGGAATTCTTAAGCAATCGTTCACAGCTGCTTCTTATCAAAAGACAGAAGAGGAGAAAAAAGTGTATCCAAGCTAAAATATATTAAAATTTGTAAGTGGCTTTAATGAGGAACTGGATAATCAGTTCTGTTTCTGGCTCTGCTCCCTGATTTCTGTGTCTTGGTTTCCTTGTCTCTTGAAATGCAAATAATACTCTGTGAGTTCATAAGGTCATTGCTTAATTCATTTATGTTTATAAAAATGTCTTGAGATCTTCTGGCACCATCCACACACATTGCATTTGATTGCTTAATAGGAGTTTATGCTAACTTGACACCATGCTCTCTCTCCTGCAATGGAGATGTGGTTTGCTCTTGCAGAAACAAACAGAACGGGGATTTTTTTGTTTGTTTCTCTTCTTTTTTTGCAATGGAAATTTTGAAGTGGAGAGAACTGAGTAGATGCTTTTGTGTCAGGGAAGAACATTTCCTTGATTTGGGGAAAATATTTCTTCCTTACTCTCTGAGCAGCGGCTACCTCAGTATTTCTGGGTTGCTATGGTTGCAGAAGTATTTTCAATTTGGCCTTTTTTGTACTCTGGAGATGGCTGTTGCTGCTCCAGAGCGGAGCAGAGTCCAAGTTCCTGCTTGCACAGGGAGCGAGTGACACCTAGTGTTATCCCTGCCCGCATCCTGCGCGCTGGGGACCGCAGGGCTTACTCAGGAGCTTTGCGATGTATGTGGAGCTGGGATGTGACCAGGTTGAACAAAATGCCTGTTTGTGGTGAACAGGAGAGACCGGTTGTCTCTAGGAACGTGAGTTGCTGTAACATCTCCTTTAGTGCTTCTGGTTGCACTGTGAGGATACCCAACATCTTCAGATCTCTCATTCTGCTCTGAACTGTAGTTGTCGCTTTCATTTCCTCTCCTCTCTCCTCTCTCCTCTCTCCTAAGGCAAATTGTGTCTTATCCCATAAAATCTGTTTGTGCATAAAGAGAAACCTTAATACATACCATGGCTGTTTCAAATATATATTTCAAATAAATATTTAATGAAAGACAACTAAAAGTGGTTCATAATGTAGTATGAAGTAGCATGTTCCACTAGGGAATGTAAGAATAACCAAGAAGAGAGTTGAGAAACATTTCAACCTGCAATTATGCGCGCTAAACCCATCCTTAAAAGCAAATTTATAATCCACCTTCCTTAAATCCATCAGTCTACTGCCTGACAGGTGGGATTATAGCTTCCTTCAAAGTTTTGGGAAACATTTTTAAATCACATTTATATTCCAGTTCTACTGGGGAAAACAAGCCCTCTGCAGCTTCTGCACAAATGTTCAAATGACTCACTTTATTTTCCTCTGAGAGAGTATTTTTCAAAACTTTATATGGCTCCTCTTGTTCCTTCCCCATTCTACCCCAGATACCTCTATAAGAAAGATAAAGGAGAGGGAAAACCATAAGCGAAAAAAAAAATAGTTCCAACTTCTTTTTGAACAGCCATGCTTACAAACACCCATTTGTTGTTCATTTTTCTACCAAGGGTCTAAACGTAGCTCCTAGCTGGCACCAAACACTGGGTCATGCAGGAAGGCAGCGGAGGCAGCACACGCTGTTCCTCAGCTGCATGTAACTGGGAAGTGCTAGCAATTTTGGTGCTTAGATGTTTTCCATTAAAATATATCATTGGAAGCTCAGCGAGTTGCACAGCACACATCAGTATTTATAAGTGCCTGTTGTCATAGCACGACACACTCTGAATTTGTGCTTTTACAGCTGATGTTGATGGAACGGAGCATAAGGTAGGCAGCGGCCGCCGTAACTGGGAGCGGAGCGCTGTGACCTGCATGTCGTTGGTCCGAATGCAGCCTGCTGTGACTGTGGCCAGAGCTCCGTCCCCACGAGGACCATTTAATGGCGGAACTGTTGTGAGCTGGTCAGCTCAGCACATTTCTCGCTGCACACCTTCAGCCTACATCCATTAGGATTGCCTCTCCTTTTTTTTTTTTTTCTTTATTTTTTCCCCAGCAGAGAAGTCTGTGTGTTAAATTGCGCAATGTGCAACCCTGGTGTCCCTTGATGCCATGGCATGGTCCTGTGCTCTGCTAGGAAAATATTGTGCAGCCAGAACTGGTTTATTTCTTCTGTGGTTTTGTAGAGTGGAAGGTGGAAGCTGGCTAAGCTCGGTCCTTTGCATGAGATCAGATTTTCAGAGAAATCATTCTTACAGTAGTCGCCTGTATGTGTCCTTCCTATTAATTTGGTCACTGAGAGGTAAGAGATTTAAAACAGTGGAGCAGCTCTGCAGAGGAGCAACCTTTCAGAGTTTGTAGAGCACGCATATGCGTCTTTAGGGTAATTTTGCAACCTGGATTATTAACCCAGTTTCCTTTGCCAAAGAAAACAGTTTAAGGTTCTGCTCGCAAGGACCTTTGGGCTATTAGTTTTGACAGAGTGTGTTCAGCAAATCACAGCTGCCAGTCAAGCTAATTGGCAACGAATAGTAAATGATTGAATGAAACTGTTCGAAAAAGGTTCTCGCTCCTAGCTGCAAAGCAGAGCGCTGACTGGATCGTAGAGCGGCAGCCCACTGTTATCATTCTCACCAGCAGCAGTAAATCCTTTCCAATCCTTCCTTAAAACACTTCGTCCATGTAGCCTGTCAACATTAATCCACCAATGAAAAGAAAATATGGATATAGAAAGAAAAATTGCTTTAGGAATAGATCTGTGTTTTTTTGCACCACTTTGAAATGACCTTCCGGCCATTTGGGGCATATTTGCTTCAGAAAATATGTCTTTTGAGCAAGATTGTATCTTCCTCGTTTTTTTGTTGTGCCAAGCAACTTTATGGCGTTCAACAAATAAGTAGTGACACGTCTGCCTGGAACGGTTACGTCATGGGTCAGGCTCTAAATGCCAGGGATGAAATTTGTGAAATCTCGGGTTTTCAAGGGCGGAGGGGCTGCCATCGGTCACAGCCCCCCATCTGAAAGGGAGGAGTTCTTGCTCCTACCTGGTGAAACCGCGGGCCCACGTTTTTCAGCAGCTTCTCAACCATTTGATTGTGGCATATCCTTCCTTTTATGTTCGTTCTTGTTTCTTTTCTTTTCTGTACTTTTTATTTCATGTTATCTTTTTTTCTGTTAGGAACAAGCACATTTTTTCTTTTCAACTCCTGAAGGATCCTGTGAGAGGCCCTTCACAAAAGGGATATGGATTTTCTTGCCCCAAAAAGCTCCATTAGAATAAGGATGATAAAAATATATTTTTTTTAAATCCTACAAAAAACACAACGTTCCTGACTCCCTGGCATTGTGATGTGGCTACAGGGAAAAATTACCTTGAAAGAGCTGTGGCTTATGTTGTCAGTTTTCAGTTCTTTTTGTGTCCTCACACAAAAATCTGTTCCTCCTTTGTGCGTGCTGTCCTTGCCAAAGCTTTGCCATTGTTCTGCAGGAGGATACCATGGAGGTAGAAGAGTTCTTGAAAGAAGCTGCAGTAATGAAGGAGATCAAGCATCCAAACTTGGTGCAATTATTAGGTAAGTGATAAATACCAAGCAGAGGGATTTGAACTAAACCCTTGTGCAGTGATATGGATGTTAAGGAGCAGATAAGCTGCTTACCATACCAAGGCTTTAAATACAGACACTTATTGTCTGGCAAAATTCACAATTTGTACCACTAATGCATGATTTTTAATGATCTCGTCTCACTAATGTTTAAGTTGCCAGAGCCTGAAGCAGGA
Organism: Chionis minor; assembly: GCA_013398295.1. Taxonomy (NCBI): domain Eukaryota; kingdom Metazoa; phylum Chordata; class Aves; order Charadriiformes; family Chionidae; genus Chionis; species Chionis minor. The sequence goes on along the minus strand of VZSF01006073.1, from coordinate 153,848 downwards.
AATTAAAACCCTCTATTAACCAATTCCAAGCAGAGCTCATTCTTGTGTGAACTCCATATTTCTACCTCCTAGAAGCAGAAATTGCCCCGGAAGACAAAACCTGGCGATTCACTGATATTCTCAAACACTCATTGTAAACTTCATGTTGGTCCCTAGGGGTGTGCACACGGGAACCTCCTTTCTACATCATTACGGAGTTCATGACGTACGGGAATCTGTTGGATTATCTGCGTGAGTGTAACCGGCAGGAGGTGAATGCTGTGGTGCTGCTGTACATGGCAACTCAGATCTCCTCAGCCATGGAGTACCTGGAGAAGAAGAACTTCATTCACAGGTAGGAAGGACAATCAGTACCCTGAATCTCGAGCACAAAATACCCCTTGTTTTATTTTCCTGCCTTTCAGATTATCAGAGCATTGACTTCAGATGCAGTTGGTGTCCTGTATTTAACACACTAGTGCATTGTATTCCGATACAGTACGTTAACCTGTCTATAGGATGGTCTCCTAATTTTTTTCTCTTGGTGTTCTCCTCTTACCTTTGAAGTAGGTGCAGATGAAAGACACATCCGTACTTCTATATTTTGGACGAGGGCCTTAAATGTAAACGCTTCCCAAAGTAACAGGCCCTTAATAGACCAGATAAGCTACTGATCTTCCTTGATTCTAACAGCCATTAAAAACTGCTGCAGTTGACATTGCTGGATGCGTGCAGGTGCTCACAGCAAAGCCAGCCTCTTAGTGCCTTCTTATCCCATGTTCTTTCTTGTTTGTTTCACTTTTTTTTTCCATCCTCTGTAGAGTTTGCTTCCCGCTATTGTCCAGATTGCTTATTCACTTTAATAAGCATCTCTGCAGTCTTAAAAGTCTCAGAGACTCTGACCTTTAAGTGTGCTGCAATTATGGCTAGAGCTTTGCATTCTTCATCTGTAGAAGTGGCCTCCTAGCAATATAATGACACATCCTGCGCAAAGGTTTGAGAGTCGCTGAGCTTTATACAAGATGTTCTCTGTGCCACGGCGTGACCTTTCCTGCCCAATTAGCTAGAATATGAAATTAGCACATGTTTTTTCATAGAGACAAATATGAAGATCGTGTGTAAAGTTCTAGGTGCTCCTCTAAGTCATGCCTTGCCTTTGCTGCCTGAAAGGCCTGTTTAAATGCTTCTGTCAGTCAATAAAGTGAACGATGATGCTGCAAATTAAAATTTCCAGCCTTTGATTTGCTCTGTTAAAAGTATTTCATCCCCTCAGCCTGTAGGAAGTGAACTTTAACAACTGCTTTGTGTGAATCTCATTTGTCTACTCTCCCGTTCATTTCATTTCCTCTTATTTCTGATGACCCATTTATCTAAAATAAATAGTAGCGTTTTTCCTTATCAGCCACCCCCATACCCACCTACCCAATTATTTTAAGAGTGTTGCCACAATTCACATCCATGGATTCAAATGCTGCGCTATGACCTCATTTAATGAATCAGGAAGGAGGAGGAATTTGATTATGAAGAGGAGCTTTTATTTAGACACACATTGTAGTAATCAGCATTGATAAGAAGGTATATTCAAAAACACTGTGAAAATTTAATGGGCACCTAGTAAGACGTACTTTTATTTAAAATTTATTCTGATTGAGCAGTACAAGCAAAAGAAACAGCAGTGTCTGCTCATATCTAAAGATCTCACTCGAGCTTTGTGCTAGAATCAATTTTTAGTTCAACGTGACATAATCTGGAAAAGTGTTTTTAACGAAACCTAATATTAGGAGAAACGTACTGTTGTGCTTTACAATTTTTAGACTCATGAAGCATTTCCGAGGGTGCCAACAGCATGTATGAGACAGGGAAGTGGCAAATGCAATGTGCATATCTCTCACCTGCCAAGGTGGAGGCAAGTGAAAAAATGTGGAGGAAAAGTTTAATTTGCTTATTTCCCAGACTTTTAAAAAATATAAGTACTGAGAGCAGAGGCCGTGTTTTGAAAAAGGCCAAAACACGATATAAAAAAGTTGTATTGTAAAATGTGGGACACTTGGGAGGAAGAAGAGCACAGCCAGGAGCTAAACCTGGTGCTTGAGTGAGGGCTGGAAAAGGAGTTCCGGGGAGCGACTGGTGCTGGCTGGGGCGACCGAAGTGCCAGAGAGGTGGGCAAGAAGTGAGGCATTGAGACTTCATTTATTCAGTGCTTGTGCTCTGCTACTGATAACTTGAGCACTGACATTTCTTTAAATTATTTTTATCCTGAGGGTGGCAGCTTTTATTGAAAGTGAGGGGGCTCCTTGAAGCTTTCACTTCAAATTTAAAAAAAAAAAAAAAAAAAGTTTGGATGACAGCCTTACAAAGCCGGGATGGAAAATAACTTTCCCTCTTACATGTATGCGTATAACTACATAATTTCTGTGTAATACTCTGGTCAAAATAATCACATGCGAGCCCAGGTTTCTTTGGGAACAGCAGGTTTCCTTGCTATTGCTAAAAGTGAGATGGCAAAGACTCCTCAATGCCTATTTTTGTTCTCGTTTTTAGGGACCTTGCTGCCAGAAACTGCCTTGTAGGGGAGAACCACTTGGTGAAGGTGGCAGACTTTGGCCTGAGCAGGCTAATGACAGGCGACACGTACACTGCCCATGCCGGAGCGAAATTCCCCATCAAGTGGACTGCACCAGAAAGCCTGGCCTACAACAAGTTTTCTATTAAATCTGACGTCTGGGGTAAGAATTTGCATGTATGAATTAATGCAGATTATAGTCTTCCTTTCCAGGGCTGTGAAATGAGGACATTGTGAAACATTTCGGGAGGAAGCGCGTTCCCTGGTCTGAGCCATATTGTTCTACGAGCTTGTCAGAGCGCAGGAACTAATCTCTGCTAAGTCAGTCTTTGAGTGGAGTACTGAGAATGCCAACCTGACTTTATAGGTTTGAATCATTGGCAAGTATGAAAATAAAGGATGCTGTAGTGTTTATAGAAATGTATGAAATGGGGCTGGAGAGCACTGATACTACTGCCTTGATAGAGTTCTGGCACAGGACGATGCAGGGTTATATTGTTATATAGCCAGGAACTTTCTAACTACTGCAAGGAGGAAAGCAAGAATCTGGTTCATTTTATGTTAAAAAAAAATTATATGTGTATCTGTCTAGTAATAGCTTCGAGCTCGTCTTTTCTGCATTTTCAAAGAATAATCTTTGGAATGAGATGAGGAGAAACAGAGGGAAAATTTGATGACAAATGGTTATTGAAGAGCCCCGAGGTGCTAGTGATAAGAGTAGGCTTAGCTAAATGGAGCGACATTCTATCAAATCTGACTGCGGAAAATCTCATTGTACTTTTTATCAGCCTTTCTTTGGGTTTTATATCTCTGCCGTAGCTGTTGGTCAAATTCTTGAAAGTGCCCAGTGACACGAGATAGAAGTTTGTGGGACGTGGTCCCAAAGGCACTTGGAAAGTGTTATCCTGAGCATCTTCTATATCTAAGCCAACAGATAGCAGTGAAGCAGCAATGAAGTTTTCTGGAGTTTTGGGGCAACTGTGCAGACAAAGGCTTTATTTTGAAGAAACTTTTAGGTAGATGGCTGATGCAAAATGTTTTATAGACAGGGAGGAAAGCCCAAAACAGCCTCCCAAGGAGTTGTTCAGGGTGTTTCTTCTGCTTTGGACTTGCACGTGTTGGTGTTGGCTGCTACCAACAAGGATGCTGCTGTATTGCTGTGGTGGCTGCAGGATCCCTGTTGCATTTAAATAGTAGAGTACTCGGGGAAGAAAGATCCAAAAGGCATATTTGGTATCTTTAAGTAGGGTTAGGGTAACCTTGTGTAGTGAAAGTCGATGCAGTGGCCTTTGGGATCTGATTAAAGCAAGCCAGGCATCCCCGGAGGGCATGGCTGCTGCTGGGCATGCCAGAGTTCAGACGCTTTCACCTCACTGCGTCAAGACAGCAATCAAAAAAAATTGTGCACAGAAATGTCTAATGTAAATTGCCCTTGGTGTTGTTACCATGTAATGTGATGTGATTTCCTTACTTATGCAGAATTGTAATCGCTTTCTCTTCAGGTTAGGAAGAGAATAGGGTGACTGAACTAATTACATGCAGGTTGTTGAACTGGTGTTGAGTCTATTTTGCGTGCCCGACTCCTGGGTTAGCTGCCTGACCCTCACACTGACCTGCATCCCGCCGACTTCTGGGACTTGAATACCTCGCCTGTTTCAAGACCTTTTTAGTGCTCTCTCTTTTCCTGTTCAGCTTTCCATGTGACCTCATGTCTCGCCCTCACCCCGTCTTGTTGGTGGCAACTGCTGAAACTTTCCTCTCACTGCCGTCTCCCAGGTTTCCCCTCTAGCCCATGCTGCAGCTAAACAAGGGCACCCCAAAACTAGTGAGCTATTAAAATGTGTGAGTCCCCTAGGGAGAGGTTGCAGATGAGAGGAGCTGTCAAATTGAGGGGGAGATGGCAGTGCAGCAGTGAAATGGCTTCAGCTAATCCACTGTGAAGTCTCTTAATTGTGCCTTTAATAGGACTTGAAGGATCTCAAGGCGTTCAGGTTTGAGACAACTGATACATTGAAAATTAGTCTAATTCTACCCTGTCATATCGCAGGAGACTTGTCTGTGCTGACGAAGAGGCTTGTTACGCTTCTTTAACATTTAAGCTGCTGCTGAGCATGGGATCTGAGCCACCCAGAGCTGGTTTAAGCGTGCAGCACTGTTTAGTGACTACTCCCACTAAACATCCTCTCAAATTTAAGATGAAAACAAAGCTTATTGATTTTTTTTTTTTATTTTTTTTCTCCCTTCCACTGCAGCCTTTGGCGTTCTGCTGTGGGAAATTGCGACCTACGGCATGTCCCCTTACCCTGGGATTGACCTGTCTCAAGTCTATGAGCTGTTGGAGAAAGACTACCGTATGGAGCGCCCCGAAGGCTGTCCTGAGAAAGTTTATGAGCTCATGAGAGCATGTAAGTGTTCCTCAGCCCTGGAAATGCTGCTTTTTAGCTCTGCAGAAGTGCAGTAGAAGCACCAGGATCTGGCCATGTACAGTTAGGCATGAGAAACCCTTTGCCAGTTCCGGTGAAGGTGCAATGCTGTGTAGAAGTGCCTGGTTAAAACTGCTTTCCCCAGAGGATGAACATGCTATGAAACCAGCCGTTCTTCTCTACTGGGAGCACACAGGCCTGCGGGGAGAGATTTGTTGTTTGGCTCAATGTTTTCTCTGTCTCCTTTTTCCTGACAATTTAAAGAAAAGCTTGTGCTCTAAGGATGAAGCAGGAGCTTCATTAGGCTTCTTAAGGGACTGGCTGTTACTCTTCCACTGCGGGCTTTTGGTACGTCACTTAGAGCATGATATGTTTTTTCCAGCATTGCTCTAGCTCAGTGGTGGTTGCAGATACCCAGCACCCTTCAAATGAGGTTTCCATGCCATTATTTTATCTTGCCCATTTTATAAAAAAAGGAGCTGCCATAGCTAGCTCCTCCTGCTGTGCTGTGCTGACTGTCTAACACTGGCGGGAAGTTTTGAGTGGTGGTGTTTTTTCAGGCTGGCAGTGGAGCCCGTCCGATAGACCCTCCTTTGCTGAGATCCATCAGGCCTTTGAAACGATGTTTCAGGAATCCAGCATATCTGATGGTAGGTCTGCGTCCCTCTTGGAGTGGCAGTTCAAGGGATGGGGAAGGGGCCATCCTTAAATCTGCATGTTTTTCGTAGGCTGCTTTGCAGTGAAACTCAGTCCTAAGTTACCCTGCCTGGTGTAAACGATGTAGAAAGCAGAGATGCGTTTACACGTGGCCTTTTTCTGTGTATGAGCATGTACCTGGTTTTGAAGGGCCAAATGGCTGAACAACATCAAGGAACCTCTGTTTTGTGTTGTTTGCTTTTCTTTTGCGCTATTAATTCTGAACACCGCAATAGTTCTTATCTTCCATTGATCGTAGTAATTTTCTTCTGTGCGTTGCAGAGGTGGAGAAGGAATTGGGGAAGAAGGGCATGAGGAGCGTCGTGAGCAATTTCCTCCAGGCCCCAGAGTTGCCAACCAAAACACGAACATCGAGGAGAGCTGCTGAAAGCAAAGATGCCAACGAGGGCTTGGAGACTGCACATGCCCGAGGCCTGGGGGAATGTGGTAGGTTTTAATTAAAGTCATTATTCCTTCAGGAAATACAGAGCAAAACAAAATGAATGTCCAGCTCCAGGTCTTCACCTAGGAAAAGCTGTGTCTAATAACAGGTGCCATCTTTCTGTACCAGTATTGTGTTTCTGTGACAGGCTGCTGAGTTTGCTTTCCTGGGTTCAGAATTCCTTTTATTATTTTTTGCAAAGGTAGGTTGTTAATCGTGGGACCAGATACAGACACACACACGCAAGAGCTGGGAGGGTGAGTCCTTAACTGGCTGAGGGATTGGTGCTATACCTGCCGTTGCTTAGGAGTTAGACTAAGAGTGAGAACTCTTAGGGGTTCTTTTAACTTAACGGCTTTTGCCTGCAGCTCCCTATAGACCAGAGCCTGAGCATGGAGCTCTCTGATCATATCCTCTTCCGGTTCCCTGGTAGGAGCTATCAGTGGGCTCTCCCACTGCGTCTGAGTGCTGGGTAATCTGCAGTTTTCAAGCCACTTTACACTACCACGCTGCATAATTTAAAGCAGGACGATTGCTCGGGTATAGCAAGCCCCATCAGGGAGGTTTCCTCACTGTTCCATTCTACCAGATTTGTGCTTGGAGCACTGAAGAGTATTACTCTTGGCAGGTACCAAATACAATTTCAGCAAGGGGCAAAGAAGTATTTACAGAATCTTCCATGAAATTAAACTCTCTTTCAATCAGTTTCTTCAAGAACTTACCTTGCAATCTGAGGTAATAAAAGCAGTGGTAAAACGCTGAATGTATACAGTAGATTTGTGTCTAGCTTATTTGAAAAATAATAAGGTAAAACAAAATACAGTAGTTTTTTTTTCCAGCTCCTGTTGAGGCCGCCTTCTCTAACCATTCATGTGACTGACCTTTCTTTGGGTAATGTCAAATTCACCTAGTATTGGAACACCTATGTTCCAGTAGCAGATGTACATCTAGACAAAGAGGGGAGGAAAAGAAGGGATGTAAAATGTTGGAAAAAGGAAGTATCAGTGACTTAGAAAGGAAGGTTATTTACCATATATAGGAAATATAATTGCCTAGTGTTACGAGCTTTGAAGTAAAATAACTTCATTTAAATACTTAAGGGCTTTGAGAGATTCAAGTGCAGCAGGAATAATATGATTTTAACATTATGCTGGGAATCATTTTGCTCTTTATTGTGAAAGAAAATACTTCACATTAAACTTTTATTGCAGTTTCCCCTTCAATTGTCAGTGTTTCCATAGCAAGTCCAGCAGCTGGAAACTGATCCTCAGTATGAGCTGCTGGTTTTCTCTGGATCTCTGCAGCTCCACTGTGTCTAGACAGAGTAAAGCCATGGCCTCCCAAAGTGCTCTGAGAGCTCTTCTGGTTGTCCAGGTCTCCATAAGTTGTTGTGTGGGAATGGTTTAACTGCGCGTGGTCCTGTGGAAGCGTGCTGTCTTCTCGAAGTACACAGTTATTTTTTTTTCAAATTCTCTCTCCTCAACCAAAATCCGTTCCTCAACCAATATCCTACCCATAGCGTGATGATCACCAGTACATGACTAAGAAGCATCTTCCTTCTCCCCTATGACTCTGCTTCATCTCCCTTCTTACTGCCTAGTCGAGCTGTAAATGTATATGCTGCCCTGAAGGCATTCCTCCTTTGAATTACAGTGCTGTCTGAGCGCCTGGCCTGGGAATGAGACCCCCTGTCAGTCAAATACAGAGACCTTCAGGACTGTATAAATTTATTATAAATCACTACTCATTTTTAACTACCTCTTCTAAGTGGAGAAAGGGTCACCCCATCGTTTCCTTCTGGAGCTGCTGAAGGAGGCTGTTACTACCACTTCTCCTCCATTATTGTACAAAGCTGGCCGTCTTCACGGTGGTATGACCTGAAGTGTTCAGCTGTCAAAGGACATCTTGATTTCTGCTTGTGAAAAAGTTATTTCCATTCCCTGTAAAGGATGACATCAGGAAAGGAGGTTAGGAGTGTCAGAATCTAAATGAACAAGGAGACTGGGGATGGAAATGGGTTACAGAGATGTCTTATTAATTCAGAGGGTCAGCTGTTCAAAGGACAGCAACAGCACGGGGACTAAAGCAAAGGCCTCTTAATATTTATCTTCTTCACAGTGTGAAGTTTAGACAAGTCTCCGGATGTGAGGGCAGGAAACTGAACATAAACATTTTGTGTTTGTGTGTTGCTGTTTAAATTGGAAGCCTACAGGGAAAATAGTTTAGCAGCCGAGTCCTGTAGAGGCCACCTCAGAAATGAATCTGTGCAGGATTAGGGACCGTGTTCAGTCCAGGCTTGAGTGTGGCTGTTCTTGCTTTAATTCTGGTCTGAAGTTGTCTCTCTTCACAGAACCTGCACCATTTGGAGGTGCTGCGGTGGTTTGATCCTGGAAGAAAACCGGTTACTCTCACTGTTGAAGCCATGCTCAACACTCTCTTCTTTCCCTTGCAGACCCTCTGGATCACGAACCTGCTATTTCTCCCTTGCTCCCACGGAAGGAGAGGGTGGCCCTGGAGAGCAGTTTGAATGAAGATGAAAGGCTGCTTCCGAAAGACAAAAAGCACAACCTCTTCAGTGCCCTTATCAAGAAGAAGAAGAAGACCGCCCCTACCCCTCCCAAACGGAGCAGTTCCTTCCGAGAGATGGACGGCCACTCGGACCGCAGGGCGGCTGGGGAGGAGGAGTGCAGGGATGCTGGCAATGGAGCTTTCATTGCAGCCCCCGCAGACGCAGCTGACCCCTCCAAGTTTCAGAGCCCAAGCAACGGGGCTGGTGTCACCAACGGGGTTGTCGCTGGGAACTCTGGATTTTTATCTCCCCACCTACGGAAGAAGTCCAGCACGATGAGCAGCAGCCGAGGGGTGGCTGGCGAAGAGGAGAGTAGCTCCAACTCCAGCAAGCGTTTCTTAAGGTCCTGCTCAGCCTCCTGTGTGCCCCATGGAGCAAAGGACACGGAGTGGAAATCTGTGACTCTGCCTCGGGATTTGCAGTCCACGGGACGCCAGTTTGATTCCTCCACTTTTGGGGGACACAAAAGTGAAAAGCCAGCACTGCCTCGGAAGCGGGCAAACGAGGCCAAGACTGACATTTCTGTCAGGGGAACAGTGACCCCTCCTCCACGACTGCTTAAGAAAAATGAAGAGACCACTGACGATGTGTTCAAAGATGCAGAGTCGAGCCCTGGCTCCAGCCCTCCCACTCTGACGCCAAAACTTGGCCGTAGGCAACCTGCAGCCCCTCCTTCCTCCAGCGTGCTCCACAAGGACGACGGAGTCAAATCCAGTGCCTTAGGTACCACTGTGACGATGGACCAAGGTTCTGCTGCCAAACCCAACCCTGCTGGGTTCGCAGGTGCCAGCAAGGCTTCCTCTGAGGAGCCACGACTGAGGAGACTCAAGCAGACCTCGGAGTCAGCAGGGAAGGACAAAGGGAAATTATCGAAGCTGAAACCGGCCCCTCCGCTTCTGCTCTCTTCATCCTCCATTGGCAAGCCTGGGAAGGTTTCTCACAGTCCCAGCCATGAAGCGGCAGCAGATGTGGTGTCTGGGCCGAAATCCAAACAGTTGACTCAGGTTGGAGAGGCTGCAAGCAGTGATGCTGTCAAGCCAAACCAGTCAGGGGAAGGTGTGAAAAAGCTGGGGATCCCCTCTGTACCAAAGCCACAGTCCTCTACAAAGCTGCTGATGAGCACAGCAACCCCAGCTGCCTCTTCCTCATCTGTACCCTCGGCCCCAGGCGGGGACCAGCCGTCATCTACAGCCTTCATCCCTCTCATATCCACCAGGGTCTCACTGCGGAAGACCCGGCAGCCCCCGGAGAGGATTGCCAGTGGCACCATCACTAAAGGGGTGGTGTTGGAAAGCACTGAGGCTCTACGGATTGCCATCAGCAAGAACTCTGAACAAATGGCAAGCCACAGTGCTGTCTTGGAGGCTGGCAAGAACCTCTACACCTTCTGCGTGAGCTACGTGGACTCCATTCAGCAGATGAGGAACAAATTTGCCTTTCGGGAAGCCATCAATAAGCTGGAGAATAACCTACGGGAGCTTCAGATCTGCCCAGCAACGGCTGGCAGTGGTCCTGCAGCCACCCAGGACTTTAGCAAACTTCTCAGTTCAGTGAAAGAAATCAGCGACATTGTTCAGAGGTAGCAGAAGCCAGGTTAAAAATAAAAAATAAAAATCACAATGGGCCAAAGCCAGCTGTGGAGAGAGTAACGTGTGTGGACTGACAAAGCACTGGGGCGTTCAGGTTGGGGCTGTGCAAAAGACACAGACTGTGAATGGATGCCCCAGCTCCAAAGGGCAGGGCTGTGTTCAAGAGGCACTTTCCACCCTCTTAACTCAGATTCCCCGTCTTTCATATACTTGTAATCGTCTTATCTGTGGAGTTTTTGCCTTGTGGACTACAAGTCTAAATGCTGATGTCACACCATGCCTTTTTATTAATATTTTATTGTTCTGAACAGACCATTAAGACTGAAGCCAGACTGATGGACACTGAGATGCCATCCTCCTCAGGAGGACTTTCTACTGCATTTTCGTCCCCCTCCCCCTGCTCCACTGTACACAAGGATGAGTGTTTGAATAGCAATATACCCACTGTGTTTCTCGGCAGAGTTGCAGCAAGTGTCCCTGGCCCAAGTCTGACATTTACCTGACATTAATGCAACAGATTTGGCGCTTGGGAGGGAAGGGGGGAAAATTGTTAATGTAAGGTTTTTTTAATGACAGAATGCTACAAATGATGATTGCCCAAATTCTTCCTATGATTCTACCTGCTGCCCCTTGTTTCTGTGTTTTTTTAGTAATTTGTTAATGTCGTTGAGCCCAAATGAATTGCTTGGGTTCAAAATATTGCAGACGGCACCCGCTAATGTAGTGGCACAGGAGCCCGTTTGCAGATCTCCCTTGGTAGCCGTAAAGGACTGGAGAAGGTCTGAAGGAGGACGTGCTGTCGCACTCTTGGGATATCTAACATGAACGGGGCTGGCGTTTGGGGTGGGGGGCTGCAGAGGTCGGGGAGCAGTGGGCTGGTGCTGAGCAAAGCATCACTCCCTGAAAGACAGGGGGGTTGCGGTGGGGGGAGACGGCTTGGGATGAGTTCAGCGATACCACTGTGCCTCCAGCAGTTGTTTCAGCTGAGCTTGCACATGGCAGAGGGGCAAGAACTGCCGTTTCTCTAGTTGAATTTCCAGCTTTTTTGTTCCATGAGCAGAGACAGGACCTGGCTTCTGCCCTCCTGTAGAGACCTGTGCTTTGAGGGGCTGTGGTACCTCCCTTTCCGTGCCAGTGCGAACTCTCTGTGAAAAGCTCAGATGCCAGTACTTTGGGGTTAAAACTGTCGCTACCTTCATGCCGGTGTGGTTCCATCGAGCATCAAACAAGGATCTGTGAAGACTGCAGACACTTCTCTTGGGTGCATCTCCCGAGGAGAGTACCACAAAATGCTGACAGCAGGACTCCTGGGCTTCCTTTCCAAGGTCCTGTGACCTTCCCAACTAATGCAACATGACTGGGAACTAACTGTGACTTGTGACAATAGTGAAAGAACAAGGTTTAGGGCTATTAACAGTGCAATTTAACTCCTTTTAACAGTTCCAAACAAGAGGAAAAAAGCGTTTTCCATGTCCTGTTCCCCTGTAACTCGTGATCCCTCTTGTGTATCTGAAATACTAATTGCCTTCAATTGTATTTTATTCTGTTCTCTTTGGAACTGTTTCTTTTGTATATGATTTCTAGTAGTTCACTTGTGTGTGTTCACGCCACTTCTCGCCCTCACAAACAGCCATGACTTAACACATGACAAATATTCAAAAGGAAATACAGAATTCTGCCACAGGCTGCCTTTAAAAATGTAAGGAAAAAAAAACAAAACAAACCAGCCCTTGGACTGTCTCTTTCCTGGAGGTACTGTTTTCACTTTGATAACATATTGTGCCACTATATTATACATTTGTATCTCGTTATTACACACTTTTGTAGACTTGTCTTTTTTACAGTGTGTAAATAGCTCTGTCCTTCATCTCTGTGATACTTAAGGGGGTTGTTTCCCCTTTAATTTGGTCCAGTACAGATTGTTTCTGTACACAACTTCCAATTCTTCCTCCTCTCTTTCTCTGTTTTTCATTTTTCTGATTTATTTTTTATTCCAGTCTCTCTTGCGTAGTATATTTAAAAATAAATCAATGTTGAGGAAAACTCTTGTCTGTCTGTTAGCAAGCCCTTTTAAGCCCCATTACCTCCCCTTAGGATCCGTGTCCGGAAAGAGGGGTTCCCTGTTTGAGTGGTTCACCGGAGCCCTTCGGCACGGCGGGCTGGTCAGAGCCAGGCAGCTGCATCTTTTCCATGTCCTTTTGATGTAGCTCTGAAAAGTCAGGAGAGGAAAAAGATGCATGGAATAAAGACTGTGTCATCGCCTCTTTTGAAGCGAAGGCTTTGCTGTTGTCTTCAATGAGATTTAAATCGGAGATTTGACTTCAACCTTTTCTTCCTGTTAATTGTTTGTATTCTGTAGCTCGGATGCTGTTGTTTTTCCCTCCTCCTCCGCTATGAAAAGGCCTGTGAGTTTCTCTCCTCAGAGGGTTCTGGCTGCTCCCTGCCTCGTTTCTCGTTGTGCACTGGCTGAGGCGCTGGGCGTGATACTCCGAGCACAGACCCGAAGCGAAGAGCTTCCCGTTCCTCTCCCTCGGGAGGCCGGCACGCCATACGGCCGCAGTGCTCACTTCACAGGTTTTCTGTCTAAAAATCAGAAATAACATTGCGTCCAAAAGTCCATCCTTATTTTCTGTTTTCAGGCGACCTCCAGCCTTTCCAGCAAATTTTGAGGGAGGGACGTATCCAGGTACTAAGCTGCCTCTAAAATGAGACACTGCCTTGATTAATGACGATGCTAAAGAGCAAAAAAGGATGAAAAGGAAACAAGGGCAGCCGAAAGCTGGGTGCCCAAGGTCCCACAGTTGCTCAGTGATGTTTTTAGGGTTATGACCCAGCTCGTCCAATTTCTAATCCCCTTGACAAGAACCTGGTGAAATCTGTCAGTCCTGGCACGGGGAACCTCTCGCTCGTGGGCCAAAAGCTTGTCTTGCCGTGACAGCGATGGCGTTGGGCTGCTTATAAATGTGTGTGAAGAAGATGAAAAGAGGAGAGCGGAGGATGCTGTTGGCAAGAACAAGTGGAATCAATGGCCTGCACTCGGCCAGGCTCGGGCTACTTTTCGGCAGGGTGGTGGTGCCTGGTGAGTGTACACGGAAAGGTACAAGGGGTTCCTGGTTGTTTTGTGACAATGACCCTGGGCAAAAATCAATGTCCAGGCAGCTCTTCGTGCACATCTCTAGCGTAAAGACATGCATACAGGGAATAGCTGTGGGTTGAGGGAATGAATATACGGAGAAGCTTAACCTGCCCCCTAAATACAATCTCTCCTGATCGTCTCTGTCTCTGCCTGCTTAGGGACCAGTCCGTGGTGTCGTGGGAAGGTGGAGGCCGGTTGACCTGACTGGGGAAAGACCTGGGATCTGCAGTGTTGGGAGTGCGAGAGGGGATTAAAGGCTAAATTTAGCTGAGTACAGTAGGAGTTGATTTAACAGATCGATGCATTTAACAGTTTGATTGCTCCAATTTTCAAGGCTATTGAGCTTGAAAGTGAGAGTGCTCTGGGGGAAAAATAGCTGTGTTTGTGGTTTTTGTTTTGGTTTTCGTGTCTTTGAAATTACAATGTTCACTCTTTTAAGTTTTCCTTTAATGTCGTCCTGCCTTTGGTTGAGAAGTCGCTTGTCACAAGATGTAAAATGTGGTCAGTGTTTTACACTCGGTCTTTTTCTCAAAAAAAGAAAAAAAAAAGTTATTAAAGATAGGGTGGTGTGGCAGCCTGTCTGGTAGAGATGCTGCTGGACCAGTGGCACTCTCAGGTGTGCGGGAGCACTGCCTGCCTCCGGGGCTGATCCGTGGCCAACTGACAGCCTCTTCCTTGTTTGACATTAATCCTTTCACGATTGAAAAGAGAGAAAAATATACCCAAGTGCTGTGTCACCTCTGAAGAGAGGTTTCCTGCTACCACGTGCGCATCTACAAGTGGGCCGGCAGCAGAGCGGGACGAGGGTGAGCCCTGGCCTGGGTGCCTTGCTGGGAATGATGCTGCCAGATCAACCGGCTTCCCTGGTCAGTCCTGATGCCTTGGCCGTGCCGTTGGTGCCCCTGAAGCTGTGGGTTAGGGACAGCCCTGCACCTCGTTTGGCTGTTTAGGCTGAGCTGAAACCTGTCCTCCCTGGGAGTGGAGTGCTGCTCTGTGGTTTTTCCGTGGGAGAACCAGCTCAGCAGGAAGTTTACCAGCAAACCAGGCCACGCTGAGCTGTTATCCCCGCAGTCGCCCTGCTGTTGAAGGTCATGTGTCTGTCCCGACGTGCAGCCTGCTGCTACGGCTCCTACCTGTGCTTCCGAAGCCGCAGTGCTGAATGACCTGGTTATGATGTGTAAGCCCCTTCGTGAGTCCCTTGGACGAGATTTAAATCGGGCTCTTTCTCTACAGGCGATCCAGTTGGGTTTCTGAGACTTGCTGCACCTATCGTGTATCTTTGTGGTGCTGCAGGTCTGCTCCGCACGGAGGAAGGATGAGGAGCAGCCGACGGGAGCGGAGCGGATGAGCAGCGATGGGGCCGGGGCAAGGACGAGGGTTGTACCCCGGTCAGGGAAGGATAGTGGGTGTTTTGTAGAGGATCCCAGCAGTGGTGATGTTGGCAGCTAGTGCATCTGCGTTGGCCCTTGCTGGCTGAGCCCATGGGCCATGTCTAGAAGGATCCGATGCCTATTTGATCCTGTCCCTTTGGGCACCACCTCGCACAACGGGCCGTGGAGGAGGTTGTCCTGCCTCGTCTGCGTGACCAGGATGAAATGAACCCGGCTCGCTATGGTCCGGTGTGCGGGTGGACTCCGAGCTCTCTGACTCTCAAGGGTCTGAGTGTCCCCATGGGAGCTGCCCCACAAAGGGACCCGGGACGTGAGGAATTGGGAGGGGGATGTAGGTTCCCATGGGTGCTGGACAGGAGACACCATGTCCATCATACAGGGGTGGGCTTTCCAGCCTCTTGGGGGCTGCTCCTGGTGTGTTCCCCTCTCCTTCCTGCCAGACAACACCCCCAGACTCCAGGCAGTTATTTTCCATTCACTTTTATCTCCTCCCTCCCCTCCCCATTCCCCCAGCCCCAAGCCTCAATCACCAAGGAGCAATAACGAACAGCCTGGACCGCTGCCTTTTCCCAAGCACATCAGCCGTCTTAATACCTGCCGAGGGGTGCTCTGAGGGTGCCGTGGCCCCCATGCCGCAGCCTGCCGGGATCCCCTTTCCTGCCTGCGGGCGAGGAGGGTGATGGAATCGCCCTCACGGCACAGAGCTGCCCGTCCAGGAGCCCCCCAGGTGCACGGGCTGAGCCCAGCTGTGTCCCACCCGCCAGGTAAGCGCTGTGGGAAGCACCGGCTTTTACTTTCAAATAAGTTGTACAGAGGGTTATTGCGCTTCAATCAAAGCCTGGTTGTACGTGGGGTTTTATCATGCTGCTCTGACCCTGTTCTTCTCCTGGACTAGAGAGCGGGAGCCCAGGCGTCCCCCCCAGCCCCAGCATCACCCAGCAGGTTTCCTTTCCCTGCCTGCAGCAGACGGTGCCACTTTTCCCTGCAGCGATCCATCACGGCAAAGCCAGGGATTTGCCAGCCCTCAATAACCCAGGGTTGCTCCAGAACTCTTTCCCCTTTCTCCCTCCCATCCCTCCCCCCCAAGTCCAGCGCAGGGTAAAATTGATCAGTGCATATTTATTGATGCTTTGAACACTCAAAAGAAAGGAGAGGGGGGAAAAAAAAAAAAGGAGGGGGAAAAAAAAAAAAGAGAGAGACGTTGCCATAGAAACATCAATAAAGCTCCCGTGTCTGCTGCACGATGCAAGCGCTGCGCCTGCGTTCCCAGCACTGGTGGCCTTCGGTGGGGCGGGAGTCGAGGGGCATCGGAGGTGGGTTTGGGGGTGCCCGGGTTGGGGAGGGGGCTGCGTGGTGGGCTCAGCCACCCCGCGTGCTCCGGGGTTTGTTGGTGGCTGGCGTGGTCCCCGCTGTGCGAGATGGTGATGGCAGCAGAGGCGCGGGGGAAGGAAAATGCCCTTCCTCTCCTTCACCCTCGCAGCTGGCGCCGTCCTCGACCGAGGGCCAAATCCCGGCATCCTCTGTATCCCTGCAAATCTGGAGTCCCTCTCGTTCTGCGCCCGAGGGGCTGTGACCCACGCGTGGCTCCCAGAGGAGCCTGCTCTCGCGCCTCCATCCCTCCTCCCTAGACCTGGCTGCTCCAGGGCCGGCGTTTGCCGGCGGGTTCCAGCTCGCCTCCATTCCACCCTCACTTACACACCGCTCCCGCTGCGAGAACAGCTCGCACCAGCCCTGGCAGCACGCTATGAAGTGGTCTGTCTGCTTGATGGATATTACAATGCACCTCTCGGAGCCTGATTTTTATTTTTTGATTATTCCTCTCCAGCCCCCCCCCCCCCCCCCCCCCCCCACCCCCCCCCCCCCCTTTTTTTTATTTTCCCCCCCCCCCCCCCCCCCCCCCCATCCCACCAAGTCCTTCCACAGTCTTTGATTTTTGAGGGCGCAATTTAGCACTTGCAAATAATTGCCCTACTTTGTTTTTGTGCCTGCAACGAAACATTAGCAGCCGTTAGGCGCCTAACTCGGCGTTAGTGTCTGCAAGCCACGTAGTTAGATCTCCAATTACCAACATCTCTGCCTGCGGTGGTGGGCACAAAAGCAAACGTTGGCAGAGCTGAGTCTGCCCAACGGAGAAGGCGGCAGTCGCTGAAGAGTGGGGCTTGTCCTTCCCAGCCCTGGCTGGGCTGGCGATTCCCCAAGCTGCACCCTTGGCAGCGGAGGGGACTGGAGAGCAGGAGGACACCCAGCACCCCTTGGTGGCCCCGGGTGGCTGCAGGGTCCTCGTTTCAGCCCCTCCGCACCCAAGTTGCTGCGGTGGCTACAGCTGGGAATAGGTGGCGGTGAGGCCAGGAGGGGGTTAGGAAGGGCCAGGCTTTCAGGCGAGCGCTGGGGTGATGTGATAAGAACGCTGAAGGTCGGTCATCGCCTCCTCACCCTCGCAAGGACTCTGGTGGCATCTGAGGCTGGGTCTCGGGGCTGGGGCGTGAGCGGGGTGGTGGGACTGCAGCAGGACAGGTGATGCCAGGGGATTTTCGCGCCAGAGGTTTCTAAGGACAAGATTTTCTCGAACCCCGCTGCTCTCTCCTGGTTTGCACACAGGAGCCGGCTCTTGTAAGTGGCATCTTGACACTAAGCAGAATTTGCTGCCGGAGGGACTTTTCCTTAATAGGCAGGAGAGCAGCAACTCTGCCACTCCACAGAGAGCTCTGAGGGACCTGCTCCTCCCTGACAGCCCTGCCCTGCCTGGCAGCTACAGGCAGACCCCAGGGGACTGTCACCACCAGGACTGTCCCGCTGTAACCCTCCAGCCTTGACGCCCGGCCCTGCCGCCCGTCCTGGTGTGGCATCCCTGTCCTCTGCCTGCGCCGCGGTGCTGGACGCCCAGCGCAGGGCGCTTGCTCCGTGCCCCAGCAAAGGCAGCGTGTGGCTGGGGAAGGGACACGGTGAATTCTTTTTAAGGCATCCTCCTCTTCTTCTGTTGCACCGGCTGGGAACAGGGATGTGAGATCCGGAGCAGGGCTGCAAGTGGAGCAAACGCGGTGTCCCCCCCTCCCCAAGGTGATGCCAGCAGCAAACCCCCCCAGTACCCTTTTGTCCGAGCAAGCCTAGGTGACATGGAAGGGAAGGATGGGACGGGGCGACCCGCAGGAGGTGGGGGGGTCGAGTCCGGGCCCTCATCTCCCAAAGCGGAAGGTGAAGCCCCCTTTTTTCCTGTTGTAGCCGTTGAGCTCCTCAGCCAGGTTCCCCAGCGTGCTGCTGCGCTTCTCCCCTCCCACCGGCAGCAGCCTGGAGCCCCCCTGCCTGCCCAGCCGCTGCCCGCTGCCCTCCTTGCCGCAGCCCCGCAGCTCCCTGGCGATGCCCAGCAGCGCGCTCAGCTCCTCGCTGCGCCTCCGCTGCGCTCCTGCCCTCCAGCAGCCGCCCGAGTCCTCAGCCGCCGTCGCCACTCGCCAACTGGACTTGAGCGGGGTCCCTTCCCCGGGGTATCCCGGCTCCTGCTGCTCGCTGGGAGGGAAGCAGGCCCCCAGGCTCAGGAGGAAGAGGCAGGACAGCGAGCAGGGTGCTCTCATCTGGGGGGAGCAAAGGAAGGGAAAGACGTGTCGGCGAAGCGCAGAGCATCCTCGGGCAGCGGGTAAAGCAGCAGGACAGGCACGTGGCTGCAGGAGGGCTGCCCTCAGCTAGTGGCACCCTCCCCATCCCTACTGCAGCACCCACAAACCAGCCCTGACCCCCCTACGCCCTGCAAGAAACCCCCTCCAGCACCCACCCTCCCTCCCGCAGCCTCCGCGCCAGCACCCACCCGGCTGCAGTGGGGGGTGCGGGGGGGGCTCTGAGCTCGCTCTGCCTCTTCCCTTGTTTCCTTCGGACTCGCTCCCCTTCATCTTCAGCCGCTCCCTGCTCACAAATTCCAGCTTTGCGGCTACTGCCCTCGCTGGGAGCCAAGAACGGGCTCTGCTCAGATGGGGGTGGCTGAGTGGGCTATTAGCCGGGCTGGCTGATGGGCTCCGGAGCCGCCTGCTCCTCTTAGAGGCGCTGCGGGGAGGACTTAAGTGCATTCACCTGAGCTGGCCTTACAGTCCCCACGGCAGGTCCTACCTGCGGTGCCTGGCTAATGCGAGTGCCGAGGAAGGTGCTCGACATCCCTCTGCTTTACGGGGCTCGGAGGTGCCCCGCTGCCGGCAGGGTCCGCTGAGCAGCGTGGTGCTGGGCCGCATGCGGCGATGCCGCAGGCACCCGCGGTGACCTTGAGTGCAGGCAGAGCTGCTCTGCCTCCCCTTCCTCCTCCCACAAAGGGAAAATGGATTTTTTTTTATTACTATTGTTATTATTATTTGTTGCGGGAGATGTTGTCTTAAAAATCGCTGCTGCTGATGGTGGCCAGGCTCTCTGCCCCCTCCTCGCAGGGTTGGGGGCTGCTGTGGGTGCTCCTCACTCCTGCGCCGGACCCAGCTGAGTCCGAGCCCCTGCCTGCCCTCCCCAGCACCTTCCCCCCACCCCCTTTCCGGGCTTCGCTTTGGGGTGCTCCCGGCCTCCTTCGCACCTTCCCACTATTCTGCTCTCTCCCCTCTTGCACCCAGTTGCCCATCGTGGAGCCGAATCGCTGGGTGCAGCCAGAGCCGGGAGCACATTCCCAGCACCAGCACTGGGTGCTGCCCAGTCCCCTCCTGGGGGCTGGGGGTGCCGGTGGGGGCCCTGCCTGTTGCCCCCATTTGCCTCCCACCAGCCTTTCCCCCTCCTCGCCGGCTGCGCTGCCCATCGAGCCAAGGGTGCAAAGTGGGTGAGCGGGGGAAGACAGACAGACAGACAGACAGACAGACAGACAGACAATGGCCACTCACCTCTCCGTCTCGAGGGATGCCCCAGTGCCACCTGCCCTGGCCCTGCTCTGTGCCGCCCGTGCCCAGACTGAGCTGGCCAGCCCACCTTACCTGCCATTAAATACCCGCCGGCGCTAATTGCCGTGTCACCCCTGGAGCGCGCGGCCGGCTCGCAGGGCTGTGGCTGCACAGAGCCGAGCTGGGATCCCGGCGGGGAGGGGGCTGGAGAGGGGGACGGGGGCTGGCCGAGCCGCCACAATGGCAGCGCGCACCACTGCTGATTAACGCGCCTCCTTCGTTTGCTGCCTGGTTTGGAGGAGAAGCTGGGCGTACGCCGCGCTGGAGCTGGCCTTGAGTCACTGGCAGCTGGCGGCAGGGTCTCGTCCGGGGGCATGAGTGTCCCCTGCCCCCATGGTGGGCACATACTCATGTCCGGCTGTTGGGGGTCCTGGACGTACGTGCAAGCGCGGTGGATCCGCAGGCACCGGCAGAGACCTCTGCACCCCCAAACCCACGCAGGGACTGGCTCTGCATGGACGAGCCCGAGTGCTTCCCCCATCCTTGGCCAGTGTGTGCAGCCACCGGTGCCAAAGCGCGGTCCCCAACGCCTGGCACTCACCCGTCCCCTCCCGGGTCCCTCTTGCCCTGGGGCAGAGCGGGGCATGGGGTGGGTGGGCAGCACCCGCTGCCCAGTGGGAAGGGGCTGGGGGCACCACTCCGTGCTCTGCCCGTCGGCACAGGCAGCGGGGAGTGGGTGCCTTTGGCACCGGGACCTGCCACCACCCTCTGTCCTGGCTTGGGGGCCACCCCGAGGTCCCACGGTGCCTGCATTGGGGCTGCAGCCCTGGGAAGCTTCCGCTGCCCCATCCCTGTCCTGCCAGGTCTCCCCATCAGTTTTGCAGAGTGGTTTGGGGGGGCCAAGCCTGCGATGAGCTGGTTCCTGGGGATGCCGTGCCATGAGCCCGGCGTGGGGAAGGAGCCATCACCCGCAGCACGGTGGGAGCTGCCGTAAGCTGGTGCTGCTCCCTCTGCCATCACCATGGTGGGTTCCTCTGGTGATGTCCCTGCCCTGCACCGTGGCACGGCCGCTGACAAGCCAGCTAACGATGAGTTCCTTTTATTAAG
>VZSF01006073.1:116336-133004 GCA_013398295.1 Chionis minor | reverse complement strand
TTTTATTAAGGAGTTTAGAAAGTCCACATGTACAGCGTTGGACACCACTCACACACGACCTAGACTTCACGGCACTGCTACACACCACAGCCCGGCCCAGGGCTTCGCCAAGAAGGTAGGTGGCCACGTCCTGGACCCCTGGTTCCCCCCCCGCCCACCCCTCTCCAGGGAGGTGTCACCACAGATGGGTTTAGCGTAATCCGGGACCACGGAGCGACGCGTGCGCTCTCAGGAATAATCCTGGGAAATCCTGCGTCTCGGCGTGGATTAAATACCTCTCGCGCAAGTCAAAACAAAGTCACTAGGGAGTCCTGGGTGACACAGGCAGTTACACGAGGGTGTGCTACCGACAAACTGCACATACAACGTCCCCTTCCCAGCATGGAAAAACACTGGAAGAGGGGTCCAGGGAGGGGACGAGCCTTCCTGCCCAAGGGCACATGGCTCTGTGCGCCGCTTGGTCCTGACGACAAGCGCTAGAAAACCCAGCTGCAGCTAATCCACTGAAATAAAGGAACAAGAAGTAAAGATGGGCATTGTGCTCCCCGCCTGCGCAGGACCCTTTCCAGAGGGGTCCAGTGGGGCACAGGAAGCCCCTCAGAAGCTGCCAGTGGCTCCCACACTCATGCTGGCTGGGAAAAGCCACCACCAAGCTCCCCCAAATCCCATCACTTGAGGAAGCCAGCCTGGCCGGCTGCTCTGGGCAGAGTTGGTGGGAATTGGGCTGGTGGTGCTCGTACTCAGGAGCTCATCCTCGCTTGAGGGCTCCGAGGAATGTCTCTGGCAGAGGGGAAAGCTGCAGCGATCCCCAATGCATCATTTGTCCCCATTTCCCCATCAGGACAGACAGACAGGGACTCGCCTGGCACAGGATCCGAGGTGGGGAAGGCTTAAAAAAAAGGAGAAGCACCCAGGGAAGCACAAATCTGCCGCAGCTAGGAAGATGAGCCTTTGATCTCCCAGGGCCTTAAGCCGTGCATGAAACAGGGATGGTGGGAGCTTTCCTCCCGTCCTTGGGCAGTCTGTCCATCTGACAGTGTTTGCTGGGGCCAGGGCCTGGCGTGGGGGCTCTGCTCCCCGTTGCTGCTGTAGCACTGGCAGAAAATCATGTAAAGGGTGGCAGGGTCCCAGGTGTCCCCCTCCCCGCTCCCATACAGCCCATTCAGGCTTGCTTTTTTTTTTTTTTTGGACAAACCCCCCCTATTTGAGTCCTTCTGGGGAGGCGAAGGGAGAAGTTGCCCCACACCCCGTGGCGGCTCCTCCTTGGGTCAGCCGGCACGAGGCATCGCCTGCCGCCCGGTTATCAGGGCCCTGCAGATGCTAAGCCCCACTCGGGGCTTCTTTTTGCAAAACCTTAATGGGATTTGAAGAAATGAAAAGCTTTGAATATCTGCAGGTGCCGAGCCAGAGTGCGGCTCTTCCTGGGGGAAAATAAACACAGGTTCCCAGGCCGAGAGCGAGGGGAGGGGGCTCGCGTGGGCGCACATGGGCATGCTGTCCAAAGTCAAGGGTTTCGGGAAAGGTCACAGCTTTTGGATGGCGAAAGTCCGACGTGAGTCCCAGCAGGTCTGGCTGGGAGGGAGGAGCTGTGAAACGCAGGCAGAGCCGTGCTGGGAAGCGAGCCTTCCTCCTCGCCACGCTCCCTGTTTCCCCAGCACTGCCAAAACCGCTCTGTGCCATGCTCGGGTCTGGGTGTGCATCCTTGCAGCACAGCGTCGGCTTGTTTTGGGGTGCCCCAACGCACCCAGAGGCTCCAGGAACCAGGACAGGGACAACGGGGATGAAGGAGTTCAGAGTTGTCCCTTTCCATCTGCATCAGTCTTGCAGGGAGAGAGGCGAGTGTTTTGCAGACTGGAGAAGGAATCGCTGGCTCGGTCATGCGTCTGCACGGGCTGCAACCCAGCCGAGCCCTCCCTGTCCCCAGTAGCACCATGGGGTGAGCTGGAAGCATGGAGCAGCAGCCCCATCCCTGTCCCAGGGGCTCTGCAGGGCTCAGGGGCTCCCCAGGGCGAGTGTCTGCCAGCTCCTCGCTGTCTCGGATGAGCCACTGCCAGGTCTCCGTGCCCAAATTGGAGACGAGCGGAGGTGCCTAGCCTGCCCAGGCTGCTGCATCCATCCCTCCCTCCTTCCCTCCAGGCAGCCCCTTCCCTTCCTTGCTGAACCCCGCTGGGCACCGCTCCCTAAATCCCTGCATCCCGCTGCCCTCTGTGCCGCAGCCGTGAGCACGGGCTGTGGGTCGGGCTCTGGCCAGGAGACCCGTTTTGGCTGCAGGGGAGCCATGGCAGTAGGAAGCAAAGGTCCGGTGATGTCCATGGGTGCCCGGGGGCTAAAGCCACCCTGCCAGGGGCAGGTGCTCCCCAAAGGACTCCTTGAAGATGGGCCAGCCCTCGGGGAGGATAGGGAGGATGGCAGCCGGGGGAATGGGGCTGCGGGGCGGTGGGGAAGGGCAGGGGGCTGGGCATGGGGTATGGGGGCTCATGCCATCCAGCTAATTCTCCTCTCGGACAGGCCGGATCTTCATCTCGGTGAACTTGAGGGAGTACTGCCAGCCAGTCCAGGAGGACCACTCGATGCCGTCGGCGTAGGAGCTGTGGTGGCCCTTCAGGTACTGCCCGTTGAGGTTGGAGGTGTGGCAGTTGCGGTACCACCAGGCGCCGTGGTAGAAAGCTGCGCAGTTGTTCTCCGAGTGGTCGTTGTCCAGGTCCTTGGTGGTGAACTTCATTCCGTTGTGCTTCAGGAAGGAGTCGCCTGCCGTGGGGGGAAAAGGAGCCATGATGGACCCTTCCTGCCCCTCACCCTGCCCTTGGACTGTCTCCTGCCCTGGGGGGCTCCCCCGGGCACCTCAGTGGGGCATCTTCGGTGATGTACAGGGCACTTGGGGTCACCCACCCTGCAAATGCCCAACCTCAGCCCCTCTCCTGTCTGTCTCCAGGGATGCAGCCACCAGCGCTGGAGGACACTGCAAATACCCCAGCGAGGGGGCTTGGTGGCTGTGGGCTCCCTCTGCCCCACAGGACCACACCTGCCCCCCTGCCCTACCTGCTGTCCCCGAGTAGTCGGCGATGGAGACGGGGTACCCGTCCTCCTCAGGGTCGACGGAGAAGAGCCCCACGCCGAAGCTGCCGTAGTGGGCGAAGGCGGTGCCGTTGTCGAAGTCCTCCAGGTCGATGCGGAGCTCGTAGCTGCCCTGCACCGTCAGCACGTGGATCCGCTTCAGCCCTGCGGCGGAGGGAGGGGGTGAGTGCGGGATGCCGGCAGGGACGGGGTGGCCGGGGGTCCCTGGGGAGGGAGTGCGGGGTGGGATGGGGAGCGGTTTTCCCCCTCCAGCCCTCGCCCTGTTACCGCAGCACAGCCAAGGGCACGCGCTCAGCTCGCGGGCAAACAGCCCCATCACTTCCCTGCCCCTCTGCAGCCACCCGGTCCCCTCCCCGGGCTGTCACTCCTAGGACGCGAGCGCTGGCCAGGGGGGTCTCGGTGTTTTTCCCTTTGCAAAGGAAACCTCAAGTCCCCCGGGGGGGCCCCAGGCTCTGCCATCCCGCTCAGGAGTGGGCACTGCCAGCCCCACGCACCTAACCAGTGCTCTCCCGTCAGCTTCCCGAAGCCGTCCCGGTAGGCTTCCCAACCGCGGAAGAAGTTGACGGAGCCGTCCTCCCGCCGCTGAAACACCTGGGGAGGGAGACACATGGGGCGTCACTCACAGGGCTGCTCCGAGCCTGCGCATCCCGAGCAGCCCCCCCCTGCTCCCCCCCGGCACCTTATTAGACATGGGAGCAAATCAAACCCTTTCAAATCAGTAATTCCATAGGGATGCTGGCGAGCGGGTCCCCAGGGAAATGCCAGATCAGGCTCCCCAGGGATGGATGAGTCTGTTCAGATAAAACACTGGATCCTCTGCCTGGAAAGGGGAGCAGAGCTCGGGAAACCCACGGTGTGTTCCTGCGGGAAGGTGGCCAGTGCCCCCGGGGGGGGTGGGCGCCCCGCACCCAGCTCCAGGCTGTGCACAGGAAACAGCCTGAGCTCTGCCATTACAGGCAGGAGTGGAGCGATGGATGGATGGACGGACGGACAGCATGGCTCGAGGTCTGTCTCTGCAGCATGTGCTGCCCAGGTCAGTCCAAGCCATCCTGCAAGTCACAGAAGGGTTTAGGTTGGAAGGGACCTTAAAGACCATCCAGTCCCACCCCCCTGCCCTGGGCAGGGGCACCTCCCACCAGACCAGGTCGCTCCAAGCCCCGTCCAACCTGGCCTTGAACCTCCGGGGATGGGGCAGCCACAGCTTCTCTGGGCAACATGGGACAAGGTCTCACCACCCTCGGAGTGAAGAATTTCTTCCCAATACCCAATCTGATCTATGTCTAAAATCTACTCATTCAGGGTAGATTTAGATTAGATGGCGAGATGCTCGGTGGCCTGTAATACTCCCATGTCCCTGCTCTTTCCTGGGCAGCCACCCCATTATCAGGCATCATTCCTGTGATGGCTTCATTAGTCTCGCAGATAAACTAACTTGTGGGACACCAACCACCCTGACTCCTGCAGAGCCCCCAGATCCCAGCCAGATCCCTGGGGCTCAGCATGGCTTTGCTCGCAGCCTTTCCCTTTTCCTCTCCCATCTGCTCATCAGCATGTCATGCCCTCTGCGTTTCATCCCCTTTTATCCGCAGTTTCGGGTTTGATTTATTGACAGCGATCCAGAAAATGCTGCTCCATGTCCGACCATTTGAACTTAATTAAGCCCCCAGCCCTGGATTAATTGCATTAAACTTGGCTGAGCCAGCCTGCCTGATTGCCACCAAGCACCGCTCTCTCGTGGCCACGGCAGGGGAGGAACGGGACACTCGGCGATTTAGGAACAGCCACCCCATGTGCCAGCAGCCAACGGGCCAGAGCACCCTGTCTTCAGGGCTGGGCTGTGCCACCGAGCACGTTCACCCCAATTCCAGCATTCCAGGCTCAGGCAATGCCGCTGAGCCCCTGTGCCAGCTGGGAAGCTGCTGTGCTCTGCTCCACCGCAGCGATGCTCCTTCGCAGCCTACCCCCTGCCCATGCAGGGTTTCATCCTGGCATGCGGAGCAGACCCAGCTCATGAGTTTCACACCAATTTGCCCTTCACCAGATGGGCACTGTCGGGGCCGGGGATGCCCGGTGCGGGCTCCGGTGCGCTCCTCAGCACGGCACGGCTCTGATCCTGCTGTACTTACCTTCTAGAATTAGAGCCTTAATTTTTATCCCTGCGTTGAGCACTTGAGAAGCTGCAGTTAAGCCCGTTTAAAGGGGCTTTCTTCAGGCTTGCTGGGAGAGGGGGATGGCGTGGCTGGATGGGGGCCCGAAGCTGATTTTCCCCGGACAAAGTCGGCTCCAACGCTGCCGGGTGTGGAAGGCGGCAGAGGCAGCACCAATGCTCCCTCTTAATCGGCTTTGACCCACGGTTGTAAATAGGCCAATTGCCTGAGCGGAGCCCAGGGACGCGTGCGGGGCACGTCTCTGCTGGCTGAGCCCCCGCATGACTTGGCAACCACCCCAGGTGCCGGAGGAGCCCTCGGTGCCCCGCTGCCCCCCCAAGGGGCTGGAAAACGAGTTGGAAAGGCTGGCAGGTACTGGAGGTCCTGGGTCCTCCTGAGTCTCCCGCTCCATGCTCATTATCTCCCGAGCACAGTCCTTTCTTGTGCTTCACTTGTGCAGCCACCGTGTGCAGGCAGGAACGTGGGAGTCTCCTCCTCGCCCCCCAGCACCAGGAGTTACCTGCGCCGGGATGCTGCCTGCATCCGTGACCCGCAGCCTCGCCGCGCGCTCCCAGCCCTGCCTCGCTGCTCTTTTCCTCCTCATCAAATATGCATCACCCCCTCTTAAGCAAAAAGGATTTCCTTCCCTTCTTTAAAGGCAAGGCTGAAATATTTATCTCCCCCGCTCTCTGCCTCCCCCAGTCGCGCTGAGCTCGTAGGGCAGGGACAGGATCCTGCAAAGGTGCCAACCCAGAAAAATGGGTTAAAACCAGAGGAAAGCGGGACCGCCAGCCTGTGCCTGCCGTCGTTGGCAGTGAGGGAGGGCTCTGCTCCCTCTCCCCACAGCCCCCTGATGCCAAACCCCCAACGGGCTCGAAACTCCACCACAGCCACAGCCTGGGGGGAGGCTCAGCCATTGCTTTTCTGCCACTGCAGCGCTCGAGCTCCTGGTCATGTTTTCGGCAGCCGCGGCACGGCCCCCACAGCCCCGGCCCCGCAGCGTTCCTCTGAGCCCCCACCACAGCGGGGAGACCACCTTCCCCTTCAGCCACGGAGAAGACAAACTCGGAGCATCGCAGGAGCCGGTCTCCGGCAAGTGCCAATCCCGTGTGATGCCCATCCTGGGGACCTGCCTGCTTCTGCCTGTCCCCACCAGCAGAAGTGTCTCGTCCCCATTCCTGGCAACACGTAAATCACATCTTTTGGAAACAGCACGTGCTTCCCCAGCCTCGTCTCCCTCGCTGCCTTTGGCTTACCCCAGCCCACATGGAAATGCACCAGTGTCTGCTCAACCCCCCCAGCCCGCTCGGGGTCCCCTCCGGTGGGTGATGGGCAGGCTGGGCGCCATCCCCATGAGCACCCCCAGCGCGGCAGGTGCCCGTGAAACTGGAAGCTGTCACTTAACATCAGCCAGCCCTTGTCCTGCCAGCACAGGCTTTTCTTCTGCATCCTTCACCTTTCCCACCACTTCCCGATACATGCTGCACACGGAAAATGATGCTGATGTGGCCAGAGCCGACATGGCACCGCTGCTTATGGGGCTGAGATGCTGATCCCGGGGGGCTTTGCCCCGTCTGGACAGCGATGGAGGTTCAGGGGCACTGGGAGGAATGCAGGACATTTCCAAAGACTTCCCAAGACAACAACAGCACGGGAAGAGGCAACTTTTTCAGGCCTCCCGGGCTGCTGAGCCTCCCCGGCCCTCCATCACCCCGTTATTACTTTAATAAAGAGCCGGAGGTGAGTGTCAGAGAGGGGAGCAGGGGTCAGGCTGGGCAATTACACGGCTGCAGCTCGGGTCAGCCCGGGGGAGTCACTGCAATTAAAGTCAGCGCCAAGCGCAGGATGCGGATGCTCCCGTTGGCACTGGTGGGCACCGACCTGGACCCACGTCCCAGCCAGCTGCAAATGTGGCCCCGCTGCTGGCGGGCAGGACCCAGTGGGCAGGGACAGTGCTGGGGGCTCCCCAGCTCTTCCCTCCCACATTTCTTCACCTTCGTGTCACCCTGCCCTGCATGGACGCCCGACGCTGGCTGCCCTCTCTGCCAGATTTCTACTTTTTGGCTATGCAAAACAGGCAGCAAACAGCCCCAGGGCTGCCCCGGGCTGGATGCGGCCGTCGTGGGGAGGAGAAGCGTCAGTCCGGCAAGGGCTGTGCCCTGCTCAGCCTTCCCCAAGGGAAGGGACGGCGAACAACCAGGGACCCTGCCTCTAGCAAGGGGACAGGGTGACAGCACAGATCACACCGTGGGGATGGTGTGGAGCAGCACCCAGTGAGCAACCCCAGCTGGGTTTCTCCCGGACGGGGCATCAAGGTGGCTCTTCCCTCTCCCCTTGGTCTCTAAGCTGTCCATGGAGGCTAAGGCTTAGCTCAGCAGCTCCCAAGCTCCCGAGTCAAAATTGATTCAGCTGCTGCCATCACTTCCACCCACCCACCCACATGCAAATAAGCCCAAATGTCAGGAGTAATCGCTCCAGAGGAGGAGGGGAGGGAAATTTCCCAGGCTCTGCACCAGGATGCCCAGCTGTGCCATGGTTTACCTGGAGCCCCAGGGACACCACTCAGCGCCATGGGAGATGGCTGAGACACCCCCTGCACCCCAAGGGACTGGAGATACGTTTGGGAGTGTGAGGTGAGCACCCTCAACCCTGCTCTGGATATATCTGTCTCCAAAATGCTGGGATTCAGCACCTGGTTCGGCTCCTCTGCCCGGGTCCAGGCAGGGCAGAACCAGGGTGCTGCAGGCAGCCCCGTGCCAGCCCCGCTGCCAGACCCCACGGTGCTGCTGGGTGTAAAATCGTTTGCTTCGCCCCCTCCCCAGCCCAGCCGGAGCCCTCTCGGCTGCAGCAGCTTTAAATAAGCCTCTGAGTGTCTCGCTAATCACCTTGGGCTGCTCTTCAGGCAGCGCTCAAGCATGGCTGGGGCTGGCGGAGGCTGTGCAGACGGTACAGGGGGTTTGCGAGGACCCTCCTTGCCCTGGGGAGCAAGTGGAGTCCCCCCTTTTCCCTCTGTGAGCCCCCCAGGAGCTGGGGTCCCTAGGGCTGTGCTGTGCCTCGGTTTCCCTGCTGGAGCTGCTGGTACCGACCCGTGCATGACAGGTCGCTCCCGCTCGGGGTGGGCTCTGGGCAGACCGAGGCCGAAGGCTCATCAGCCCCCCAAGGGCAGGGGGGCTAAGCTCCCTCCTGGCACCGCTCAAAGCTGCTTAGGGGAATCAGATCGTGGGGATTTGTTTCCCAGAGCACCCAGCTGGAGGGGCGCTGGCCGGCTCGGCTCACCCAGTGTGTCCTCAGGGGAGAGGCTGCCTGGACCTGCGTCCCAGTGAGCCCCCCACCACCTCCCCGGAGACCCCCTCGCCGTCCTGCTGGCACCCTGAGCAATGCCGTCCTGGGTAGGGGCCACTTGCACCAAGGGACCCCCAAGGGCGAGGGGGGTGTCTGGGCTTGGGGCTGGCAGCGCCGTGTCCCCCTGTCCCCATTACTGTGATTACGGGGCTGTTGCAGCCGCCATGGCAAAGCAAATGGGACCAGGCAGCCAGGGGGTGAGTGAATCAGCACGGCATTGGAGGCGCCCCTGCGTTAAATGAGGTGAAACGCACCGTGTTTGGGGTCCACCCTGAGCCCCAACCCCAGCTCACTGGGACCACAAGGATGGGGTAAAGCACAGCCCTTCACCCCATGGCACAACCGCAGCGATGCCATGTCCCAGCCCCACCAAGAAGGAGAAACTCCAGCTGTGGCATCCAACTCCCCACCTGAAACCACCCTCCAGCTCCAGCCAAGCTCCCCGAGCCCGGGACAGGCTGCTGGGCTTCGGCGCAGGGCTCTGCTGGCAGCGCCGGGCAGCTCTGCCGATGCTGCTGGCACGGGTAACGCGGACAAGCCTGTTTGCTTGCTTCCCTGCAGGACTGGGCAGCCTGTGCACCGCCAGACCCCGTCAGCATTTATCCCCCATCCTGATGACACATCCAAGTGCTGAGAGTGACGTCTCCCACCCCTGGCATCCCAGCGCGGGGACAGCCCGTGGCCGGCGGTGGCATCACCCAATGCCCCCCAGCGCGGCAACAGCTCACCGTCCAGCCACCCCCGTCGGTCGTCATGTCGCAGTAGACCTGGAAGCCGGAGGGATAGTGCGTGGGGAAGATGGAGTAAATCCCATCCTCTTGCTGTCCGCTCACATAGATGTCAAAGCAGTCTCGGGGCCGGGAGCCTGCAGCATGGCATTGGGATGGGGTGGGACGAGAGGAAAGCTGGTTAATTAATGATCTAATTTAATGTCTTGCCATTTCTTTCAGGCTCTCAACTTTGCTGCCAGCTCTAGTTGGCGGCTCAGTGCTGCCTTGCTCTTTCCCTCCTTCCTCCTCCGATGCTCGGGGCGAGCGGTGCCCGGGGGCCTGGGCAGCCGGCAGGGACTGGCCCCATGTCCCCGTGGGATGGCAAGGGCAGGCTGGGACCCAGCGAGGGAGGAGGGAGCCGATGTCCGGAGGCAGCTGCAGGCAGAGTGAGGGCACGTGCTCGCAGCCCCGGGACAGTCTTACTCAGCTTCATCTTAACCAAATGATGCTGAACGTGACTGTTTATTCTGAGTCCCACGCGGCGCTGCCCTCTGCGCCCAAACGAAGCCCAAACGGTCGCTTCGTGTCTGGCTTTTGCCCCAGCTGTGTCTGCGTGGGGAACGGGTGGGTCTGCAGGCGAGTGAAGCCTTTAGTGCCGCCTTTGCAGGCTGCTTTATGGACAACCAGGGGCCACACGGTGAGAAACACCCCTTCTAGAGCTCAACTTTCCATCTCTCTCCTGCTCCGGCTCCCCCATCTTCTTGCCAGCCCCCTCACTGTGTTAAATCCCTTCTCCAGGCTGGTTTCCTGCATCTCCAGTGGTTTTTCTCCCTCCCCTCTTCTTAAGCAGAGACGTGCCGAGAGCAGCCCCAGGCACTTCCCTCTCCCCAGGGATGGACAGGAATTCCGTCTCACCGTTGGAGCAGCCCCGGGGCCGCGCTCCCCTGGCCGGCACTCGCTGCAGGTCGGCCTTGAGCCGGGGCCGGGCACCGCCGCGTTCCTTCTGCAGCGTGTCAAGGACGTCGCTGACAGAGCTCACCAGCCGAGCCATGTTGGTCTGGCTCTCCGAGAGCAGCTGCGGGCAGGGGACACACAGAGGGGACAAGGTTAAACGTGGTTAAACCCCTTCCACCCCCCAGCCCCTTGACTACCCCGCCGTGAGGATGCTCTGCCCATTCCCACGGCTCCCCAAGCGTCTGCAGGCAGCAACCCTGGATACAGGCTGGTGGGGACCAGGTGGGGACATAAAAGACACAGCAGATACCACATGGCATCTCTGGTGCTTTTTGACCTGGGGTGAGGGTCCAGATAGCACCTATTGCCACCAGGGCTGAGAAATCCCTGAACTTGGGTGCATTGGTGCCACCGCCCCATGGGATAAAGAGCATCTCTGGGCAAAGGATGGGATCACGGAGGCGGCAGGAATAGCTGTGTCCTGAGACAGCCGACGGCTCTCCGCTCTCCCCTGAGGTGACCCAGGACAGGCAAGTGACATGGGGTGGCCACGGCAGAGCAGCAGGATTGGGAGCGAAGTGAAGCAGCTGGGATCGATCAGCTCTGGCCGGAGAGAGATGAGCACCAGGAGGGACGTGCTTGGAGCCAAGCATCCAGCTGTGCCCGGGTCTTACTACAACACCCGGCAGACCCCCGGCGTACCCAGGTAAGCATTTCAACACAGCTCATTGGCTGGGAAAGTTTTGGGACTGTAAATAAGAGGGGGCTCATTGCTGCATGAACTGCCCTTAGGATGGTTCTGTGCTGTGCTCGGCTCTGCTCGGAGCCCCCAGACTGGACCAGGAGCTGGGAAACCTGCAGCATGGGAGGCTGCACACCCGGCTCGCTGGCACCGGGGCGGTTTGGCAGCGAGATGCAGACGGCTGATGGAGCTGGAGCTGAAGTTGTGCTTCCTAACTTGCAATTCCCAAGCACCGGCCTTGAACCTCAGCTCCTTCTGCTGGAGGTCTCCCCTGGACACCGTGGGTAGGGGCTGCCAGCAGCCATGCCCCCAGGGACGTGGGGACAGGGGAGTCTGTCCCCAAGGAGCACTGTGCGGCAGTCCCAGCCTCGTCTCACCTGGATGAGCCGGCCCTGCTCTCCCTGCAGGGCGCTGAGCTCCTGCCCCATGGCGCTGTGCCCCTTCTTGAGGCCGTCGCAGTCGGCGCGCAGCTGCACGGCATGCGTCAGCAGCTTGCCCACCTCGTCCGCCACCGTGACCAGCAGGGCCTTCTGCTGGCTCTTGGTGGCCTTGGCCTCGGCGTCGTGGTCGGTGACGGCGCGCAGCAGGGAGGTCTGCAGCCCCTCCAAGCGCCCAAAGGTGCCCACCGAATCGGGGCAGTTGGGGTCGATGAAGATGTTGATGCGGGAGCTGTCGGCTTTCTCGATGGTGACCAGCGCGTTGGCTTCCTCAGGGTTGGTGCTGATGACGGGGGGCGACTCGGTGACGGGCGTGTGGTAGTGATTCATGAAGAGGATGGCCCCCGTGACCGTCACTGCCAGGAGGACGGCCACCGAGAGCAGGACGGTGCACAAGATGTACCCGCAGCTCATCCTCTGCAGACAGAGAGATGGACACCATCGGGACCCATCTGGACGGACCCATCCCGCTCCCCTTCATCCGAGAGGTGGGTTCAAACCCTCACGAGCTTTGGGGGGTCCGGCAACAAGGGGGGTGATGTCAGACACGGGGGTGCTGGCAGAGGAGGGGATGCGGGGACCCCGGGGAGCCCTGCGGTTCTGCGAGGGAGGCAGAGGCCACGGGCGAGCACTCAGCGAGCTAAGCAGCTAAACCCGCCTGGGAGCTGGAGGTATGAAATAATAAAGAGAGCGAACGCGCAGCGGCTGCCTGCTCCCGCTGGCATGTTTTATTTAAGGCGGTGATACTCAGCCGGAGCAGCCCCAGCTCCCCGGGAGGTGTGTGCAGGGCTCCCTGCTGCCCTGGGCACAAATATGGGGAGAAAAAGGGGGGAAAAAAGAGGCACCCTCCGCATCCCCCTGGAGAGGGGACCGCGGGGAAAGCAAGGAAGCCAGGGAAAGCAGGGGCTGTCCCCAGCAGCAAGGGGAGGCTGCGGGTCGGTGCTGGGGCCACGTCGCCCCAAGCATTGCAGAGACCTACTCCACACAGGGCATCTCCCAGCCCCGTCCCCCTTGCGCCCTTGCTGCCTGCCAGGGGGGAGCAGAGCTGCTCCCAAAGCCCTCAGACCCGTCCCAGAGCCTCCTGGTGAGGGGGAGTCACTGTGGGAAAGGTCTCTGATCCCCCCAAGCCTCTCCAGCAGCTCTGCCGCCGCAGGGACCCCTTGGCCCAGCCTTTGGGAGCTGCTCCGTGCGCACCGGGAGCCTTTTCTCCTTGCAAAGCGTGAAGTGCCAAGGCCGTCAGCGTGGATGGAGCAAGCTGCCACCCAGCCCCATCAGTCCCCCCCCCTCCCGGCCACCTCCCCTCCTCATTACACCTTCAGGACAGAGGCTGTGATTTTCCCCTGACCCCGGCCACGGCTGTCACAAGGAATTGCAGGGCTGCCAGAAAACTGCAGATTCGGAGAGACAAAGACTACTTTCCCCAGAAACGAGGGGAAAATTGCTGCATCTGCAAAGATTTCCCAGGCCCTGTCCCCTCCTGTGCACATCTATCTGGAGTGACACCTTCCTTCAAGCACCCTTCATTTCATTCACGCTCCCGCAACCATTTGCATTAAGGTGACCCCGGCTGCGGCAGGGCTGGCCGGCCAGGGGCCAGGCACCCATGGATGTCCCATCAGCCACAGGGGATGCTCCGGGTTTCTTCCGCAGCCCACGGAGTGAGGCTGGAGATGCAAACGATGCCGGGATGAATGGGAATCCACCCTTCGGGACCTCAGTAAGGAGGTAGCCCCAGGCTCAGCCCCTGGTGTGCATTAAAAGGAGATGTCAAAGGCAATAAGGGGAGCTTTCAGCAAGCAGAGGGCCGAGGAGTTTGCCCTGTGTTTGTAGACATGGAGCCCTGGCTCAGGGGCATGAGGGGCACCTGGGAGCAGCAGGACGGTGGTAGACCAAGGTGGGAGATGCCCATCACTGATACCCTCATGTGGACACCCAGGACCTGGGCTCAACCCGGCACCCTGCGAGTGGAGAAGTGACAGGAGGGACGGCTGCTGACTGGAGGCTGGTGTCAAGTGGTTTGGGATCCCCAGGGTGAGCAGGGACCACGTCACCACGGCTGTCCCAGCTATCGCATCACCTTCAGCTCGCCGGCGCCATGCCCTCCTGTCCCACACGCTGCTGCTTCCCACCATGCCAGCATTCCCAGCTGGAAACGTGCCTGCCAGGACACGCAGATGGGCTGCAATGGCCGAGGGACCCATCTGAGCATTAGGGGTTCCAGGAACAGGGTCATGCATGGCCAATGCTCCGTTTCCCGCAGCCACACCAATCCCAATTGGGCTTTAACACACCAAAATCCCGCAGCTCTGCCTGGGAGCTGCATCCAGCTGTTTTCCAGCCTTCAAGCCCCAGCATCGCTGCCCTCCTGCTGGCACCAGGAACTGGGGGACAATCCCCTTCACAACTGACCCCCTCTGCTCGCGACCGCGAGATCCCGAGCGGCAGAAGCTTTACGAGTCCCACGGCATTTTGCTGGCAGGTTGTGTTACCTGGCAACCTGCAGTGGGGAGAGGAGGGAAACGCTCAGCCAGCGGCACCAGCAACGCTCCAAACTGGGGTGCGGGTCCCCCCGAATGCCCCCGGCACAGCAGCACCCCCTCTGCTTGCCCAGCTCCTGGCACAGGGCCCTGTGGACTCCTCTGCCGTACGTTCCTGCCCCACCATGGCCACGGCCCTCGTGGCTCCAGGGGTTTCTGCCCTCTCTGTCCTCCACTGCATGGTCTCGGTCTCCTGGATTTTCTTGCCAAGGCTTCCAGGCAGACACAGGACATCTCTCTGTTGACCAAGTGGCAGCTGCCCGGTTATTGATGTCCCCTTGGGGACCTCCATCAGGCTGGAGGTCCTGATGTCTCCAAACCACTCCTTCCTAAGGAGAAGAGAAGCTGCAAGGCTGGGAGGTGCTCGGGACGAGTGGAGCTTCACTTGCAAACCTACTCTGGAGCTGGGGAGGGAGCCCCAGGCAGGAATGGAGGCACTGCTGCCTCCCGGGTGCAAAGCTGAGCCAGGCTCTCCATGCCCTGCCTGGCTCAGGCAGTAGTTCTGTCCCTAGCCACCATGGGGCCAGGTCCTTGGTGCCCCAGGCATGCCACATGAGCGGCCCGTGGGCTGTGGGTCCCTGCAGCCCCCGTGCCCGTCATCCCCAGCCACCTCAGCCACCGGACGGGCGAGCGGCTGTGCTGGGTGCGGGAGACAGCAGCCCCAGCACACGCAGCCTGCGGGGAGGGAAGGATGCGAGCCTGTTTGTCCCGGGGGCAGCCGGAGCAGAGCTGGAGGTGGGCTGGCCCCCAGGGAGCGCGGTGATGGGAGAGGCTGAGCTCTGCTGTGGGAGATGCTCTTTGAGGAGGAGGTGTCCTTTGCTCCTGCCAAAGCCGCTGCTCTTTGCCGGCTTGCCAGGCAAGCTCTGCGCTGTGGGATGGTGGGCAGTGATCGCGGGCAGCCCTGGGCGCTCTGCCCCTGCGCCGTGCCCTCAGCCGGGTACAAACCAGGACCCCGGTTGTGCTCCTGAGGCGGGTGGACACCGTTTTGCATCATCCAGGCTCAGCTGCTGGGGCAAACTTTAGTCCAAGTACCCCGACCTTACCGCTGGGGTCCACACAGCCCTGAAGGAGCCCGAGGGCAGCAACAGCCCCGCAAGCCATTGCTGGCTCCGGAGCTGCTCAAGCAGCTCATTTTGCATCCCAGCCGCTCGCCCTGCGCTGCTCCGCTGCCCCCGTCCCTCTCCACCTTCCCTGCCTGCCCAGCTCTGCTGCCGCTCAGCTTTGCGCAGGGCTGCGGCCCCCCCCGTCCCTGCTCACCCTGGGGCAGGGGCTGTACCCCAGCCTCCCCCCCTGCACCCTGCTGCTCCCCGCGCCCTCCCGCAGCCTAACGCCACACTTCACTCACTCCCCGCAGGCACGGAGGCAGACGAACTGAATCCCGCTGCCGTTACCTGCTCTCCTCGTCATCCAAAGCCTGCCTGGTACTGCTCCTACAGCACAGCGCCGGAGCGGGGTCCGTGGCTGAGCACGCAGGCGGGCTGGGATGGGTTTCCACTGGAGCTTAGGGGAGCTGGGAGCCCAGCACCGGCTGCACAGCAAACTCTGTGCCTCCCTCGCAAAGCCCTCGCTCCCTCGCGCGGAGGGGCTGCCTGCCAGGGAGGCAAGGGGAGAGGAGAGCGAGGTTTCTCTCTCGGAGGGGTCTGGGGCAGCCCCTCTCCAGCGAGGCAAGGGAGCCGTTCGGCATGGATGGACTGAACGGGGAGAAGAGGGCTTGGAGAAGGGTGTGCAGAAGGGAGAAGTCAGGCAGAAGTCCCTCTCCTGCATCGCTGCGGGCAGAAGGGGGACAAGGATGTGGCAAATCCAGGAGCAAGTGAGTCTCACGGCCGTGGCCGGGGTGCGGAGGGAGGGAAGGTGCTGCTGGCTCCTTCCCTGAACTCGCAGGCTCCATCGGAGACTCTCCTTCCCCGCAGCTCTTCCCAGGCACCCTCGTCCATACTCCGCACCCCTTCCCGCCCTGCCTGCACCCAGAGCGCCCCATCGCCCAGCCGGGGGACATCCCTACCTGCTCCGGCACCCTCGGCGGCTGGAGGCCGGGGCGGCCGGCCATTGCCTGTACGCTGGGCTGGCGGAGCCGGCACACGTGCCACGGGCTGTGCAAACAGGCTCCGGCACGTGCCGGGTCCCCAGCGCCTCGCCGCACCCCGCCGCAACGCCAGCCTCTCCCCAAAATCCAGGGAGGCTCCTGCAGGTTGAGACAGGGCCAGGTGGCCGGGAGTCCCTTGAAGCAAGAGGGATGGCTCCGGCTGCAGCAGGGAGCCGGGAGGCAAAAATCTCCTGTACAGGGTTATTTAAGCAGTTCCAAGCGTATGGCAGTGCGGGAGAGGCGTGCGGGGCAGCGCCGGAGCATCGCCCGCTGCCTGGCCGAGGGGCGCTGGGGGCTGAGGGGGCATCGGCTGCAATTAAACACGCTCAGTAATTGAGGTGGGGGCGAGGGGAGGCAGCCCGAGGGGGAGCAGCAGCTCACCCCGCCGCGATGCATGCACCGGGGGGAAGGCTCTCTGGGGGAGGCGGTGGGTGCTTCGGGGACCCCCCTGCCCCGCTGCCCCGCGTTGTGTGTCGTGTCCCCGTGTCCGTCGTCCCCCCCCGCCCCTTACCTGCGATTTCTCCTGCTGCCCGTCCTCAAGTTGCGAGGCTCCTCCCATGGTTTTCCAGCGCTCGTTCCCCATCGCACCGCCAACTTCCAGCCCAAGTGCCCGGACAAACACCACCGCCCCCCCTTCCCCT
>VZSF01006073.1:71445-116139 GCA_013398295.1 Chionis minor | reverse complement strand
AAAAACCTTTCCAAATCTACGGTCCCCAGTTCAACACCCCATTGCTGGCGGGGCTCAGTCCCACCAGTGGGCAGGGATGGCCAGGGTGCTGGGCAGGGTGCTGGGCAAAAAGGAGAGGGGGCACTGGCATCTCCCTTCACCCCCCCCAGACCTTTGTGCCCAAGGGTAGCCAGGATGCTGGGGGCTTCTTAGCAAAACCCAGTGCATGGTGCAAAGCTGGTGCTGGCTGGGGGGAGGCAGTGGCCGGGCCCCCCGGGGTCACACCGATGCCCACTGGAGCATCACTTGCCTGAAACCCAGCATTCTCAGCCCAAAGCAGCGGCGCTGGCCCTGTGTGCCGCCAGCTCCCGCGCAGGAGTCCCTCCCCAGCCTGATTTACCGCCACCTCTCCGGGCGTGGATGTGGTTTTCTTTACCGTACCTTTGCGGCACCTCACTTAAATCTTTTATTTGCCGGTTGTCTGACCTGCAGGCAGGAGCGTCGCTAAGAGGTTCAGAGGAGCATCGTGAGAGCAGCGATGGCTCAGCCCTGCTGCGGGGCTGGGGGGAGGCTGGGTTGTCTCCTGATGCCGAGAAGCCCCCCGCAGGGAAATCTGCTGGGGGGTGTCCCGCAGCCCCCCTGCACATTCCCCTTCCTGCGGCGCAGGGCTGTGCCCTGGGCAGGCGGTATGA
This sequence comes from Chionis minor, assembly GCA_013398295.1. Lineage (NCBI taxonomy): Eukaryota > Metazoa > Chordata > Aves > Charadriiformes > Chionidae > Chionis > Chionis minor. Next base: position 115,468 of record VZSF01006073.1, on the reverse strand, counting down.
CAGGGCAGGGGGTTGCTCCGAACTCCCCTGGGTCCCTGTCCTTGGGGCTCAGCCCCAGTTGGGAGCCTCCAGCAGCTCCTGTGCAGCTTCGCTGGGGTGGGGGCTGCCTCCCTGCGGTGGCAGACCCGGCACAGGGGCGGCAGGTTGTGTGTGCTGGGGGTCAGGGCTCCAAGCGGCTTCTTTCCAGGACACACAGCCCGTTTTGGGAAGAGTGGGGCACATGCTGGGCTGGGAAACGGTGCCGAAGGGCTCTGCGGGGTGGGGAGGGAAACGCAGCCATCGGCTCACGCAGTCGCTACCTGTGTTTGAGAGAGTGTGTGTGTGTGTCTGTGTCTGTGTGTGTGTGTGTCTGTGTGTGTGTGTGTGTGTGTGTGTGTTGTCTCCCGGCCAGGTGCAAATCCTGCCTTTGGCTGCGCTGATGCTGTGTGGATTTACCAGGCGACACTCATGGCTGGCAGCCCAGCTCCTTCCCCACAGACGGTTTTCAAGGACTTCCCTTTACAGCTGAGACCGTCCAAACTCGTTCCACCAGTGGGGTTGTTGGCGTGCCCGCAAGCAGCCGGGCTCAGCCCCCGCACTGCTCAGCCCTTCTGGAAGCAGGAGGCCGCGGGCGCCCGGGAGGCTGTTTTAGCTGAACTTCAAACAATAAAAACTTATCATTAAAAAGAAATGTATCTTGGCTTCATGCGGCCTGGCAGCGCAGGGAGGAGTGATTCAGTGGCTTGTCAGCCCTGGGTGTTAGGCACGCCGAGCTGCACAACTGGACACTCTCCAAGTCCAGCAACTCATTTGCTGCAGATGGAGCCGGGACCGTGCAGCGGGCTGACGTCTAATTTGCAATCCAGCATACCTTGACATAACCCACACCGGATCGTGGAGGCTGGTGTGGGATGGGATGCTCGGGAGCCATCCGGGCAGCCGTGTGTGAGTGGGGCTGGGATGCTCCTGCTGCACCCTGACACTGGGATGCCCGCGAGGGTGCGGGTGCAGGGTCCAGCTCTGGTGGGTCCCAGCGCTCTTCCCGATGTCCAGGCTGGTGCGTGGCTCTCCGAGCCATGGTAGGGTGCCTGCCTGGTGGAGGGGGCCGGATTTCTGGGAGCTGGAGCGATGCTCAGGGTGAGCCGTGCCCATGCATGCCGCTCAGGCGGACCAGGGGCCGGCGGGGACGCTGGCCTGGCTCATCACTGACTCACGTCGAGCCGTGTCACCTCACGTTACCCATCACGGGGTCTGGCTGGAGCTGTGGCACTGGGGACTCGGGAAGGGGTGTCCCCAGACAGCTGAGCACCATGGCTCCAGCCTGGCCACCCCCGGTGGCCCCATGGCCCCAGGTCCAGCTCCATGGGCTGTGCTGGGAGGATCGGGTGCTCGGGGTGCAGCCATGCACCCAAGGACTTGGGCACACACCACGGCCGGACACCGTACGGCTTGGGACCTGGCGGGGGGGCTGACAGAGGCTTGGCCGGGTGGGGAGGGGGTTTCTGCCAGCAGCCCAGCCCAGATCGATAGGCAGACGAGGGGATGATTCATGTCTCAGGCTGTGGCCCGAGGGCAAAAACGGAGAGATGTTTGATGTGAGGATGCCGGCAGGACACTGAGGCAGCTTCCCCTCCCCGAGATGACGGCTCTGCCCACGTCGCCTGGGGGTCCCAGTTTGGCCTGGGGGCAGAAAATGACTGAAGCAACATGGGATGAGACCCGTGCACTAAAATAAGTCTTTTTTAAAACAAATTCAGGCGCTATCTTCTATTTTGTGGTCCAAGATTGAGCAAGAGTTGCAGTGGTGGTGGCGGGCAGGGGCTGGATTCAGGGTGGCTCCATGCCCCCTGCGGGGATGGGACCCCGCGGGGAGTAGGACACCATGAGACAGGGCTCGGTGGCACTTTACCCCCATCGTTCTGTTCAGCCAGCGCCTGATCTGCGTCCCCCAGGTATCGTGGGGCCAGAGCTGGTGAGGGGACTGATGTCCCATGGGTCCAATGCAGCGAGGAGCTGTGCAGGGCAGAACCACTCCATTACTGACCGTCTGAGACGTGGAGGACCAGGGATGGGGATGGGGGAAAGGCAGACTGGGGGGGGGAGTGGGGGGAATGGCAGACCCCTCCCCGAGGAGCAGCGTTTGCTTTTCTTGGCAGGGTGCCACCAGAGGCAGAGAGCCGTCGCTGCGCGCAGGCGGCGTCAGACATCATCATCATATTAATAATGAAAGGGCAGCTCCTTCAAAGCTCTTCGCCCCTGCGCCGGCAAGAGCACAGAATGCAGAGGAGGTTGCGTGAGCCTCATCCCAAGCAGCCACAGGTAGAGCGCTGCCATGCCTGGCCCGTTTTCCGCCAGGCCACTGACCCAGGGTGACAAAAAATGTGCAAGGTCCCCCCCCGGGTGCTCTCCCTGTTGTGAGTTTGGCTGCTGGGGGGGGGGTCCCAGCATGGGAGCGGTGCCCCCCAGCTCCTGTCCCTGTCACTGCCCTGTACAGGGTCCCCCGTCACCCCATCCCATGGGGAAAGCCCATCTCGGCTGCCAGGAGAGATCCTGTCTTGCAAGGGCAGAGCTCTCCGTCCATCATTTAGCGACACCTCTTGCTGTGCCAGGGCCTTTTCTTTCCAGGGGAGGAATCGATAGCTCAGACAATGAGACAAACTGCCTGCAAAGAGGTCCTGGGCTGCAGCCAAAAGTGGGTCCACGGCAGCAGCTCCCGGGGCACCTCTTCTGCTCAGCCCTGGGCAAGACCTTCGGCTTTCCAAAAAACCTTCTTTAACGCCTCCTTTCCTGTCCAGAGCATCCCCAAGCCTGGTCGCTCCTCGTGAGGGTCTCGGCAGGACCAGAGGAGGGGCTGAGCATCTCCTCACCTCTCTTCTTTCTGCCAAACCCCCTGGCGCAGCTGGAGACAGGAGGGTTTTCCTGCGGACACCTGGATCTGGGGAAGAATGAGTCAAATCCCCTGTGCCGGGTGGAGATGGAGCAGCCCATGCCCACCCCATGCCCATGTGGTCTCCCTGACATCGAATGTGTTCCGAGGGTCCCACCCCACAGCGGTGCCCTGGTTGGGGAGAGCCTGCTGTGTTGTCCCCCCCCCAGCCCTTCCTCCCCAGCCCTTTCTCAGGCTTTTTTTTTTCTCCCTCCAAACACAACAAAACCCCCAAATCCCCCACAACTGAGAAACCTCTCTTTGTTCCTCTTTTCCCTTTGCTTTCTGCCGCGGCAGAGTATCGATTGGAGCTGATGTGCTGTAATCTGCTGCTTCTGTGAAAAGTTGGCATCCCGGAGTCCCTGGAGGGGCCGGATCCTGCCCCCGCATGGGTCTCGCTCCTCTGCTGGACTCGGGGTGCAGCAGGGAGGCTGTATCCCATCCCATCCCATCCCGTCCCGTCCCATCCCATCCCATCCCATCCCATCCCAATCCATCCCTGCACAGCCGGGAGCTAACTCTTGGTTTGGGGGGGTGGTGCTGGGTGGGAAAAGGGGCTGGTTGGGAGCAGAGCCAGATCAGATCCTGCTGGGATGGATGTCTAGAGCAATGGGGCATCTGAGGGAGCCCTCCTGCCCCTCCGGGGGGACAGGGGACAATGGCAGAGGGGGACATTGGAGCTGATGAGAGGGGCTGGCTGTGGGGCTTGGCAGAGGTGGTGCAGAGAGGAGCGATTCAGCTTCCCAGCAGCCAAGGAGGGCTGCGGAGAGCAGGGGGTGACCCCCACCTGAAAGGGGGGGGGTGCATGGCCCCCTCTGCGATGCAGGACCCCAGCTGGAGACCCCCGCTGAGCCCCACTCTGCGCCCGCAGCCCCCCCGCAGCCTCCACCCCTGCTCCACCGCGCTGCTGCTCCATCTATACTTAATGACGGCAAATGGGCCGGAGCTCCGGAAAAAAAAAACCCAACCAAAAAACATGCAAAAAAACACAGGCAAGATTTTAATTTAAAATCTTTTCCTGCATGAAGAGCAGCAGCCCGGGCCATCTGGAGGAGCATATGCAGGTGAGCAGGAGGTGGTGGTGCCTCCCCCAGCTCCCTCGCCCACAGCAGCCCCCCGAAAGGGCTTTAGGCTGGGGAAAACTAACCCCAGAGGGCGAGCGGGCACCCCAATCCTGGCTGGCAGCCGGGGGGAGCCCCAGCTTCCCTCCCCCCCTCCCCCGAGCTACCAAGACATCTCTATTTAATTGTTATATTTGCAGGAAAAGTGATTATGAATCCCAATGCAAACTGCAATAGCAGCCAAGTTTATTGCAAGAGGTTAATTCAGCGGTTTAATTGAAACTGCAGGAACAGGATGGGAAAGCATCCGTCCGTCCGGGGCTGGGAGGAGGAGGGTCAGCCCTGCTCAACCATCCCCACATCCACCCCTAACCCCCGGCAATCAATGAAACCCAAATTAGCAGGTTTACCCGTCAGAGGACTCCTCCATTGGCTGAGCATCACATCCAGCATCCTAAAGCCCCAAGTCTCCTAGCAACTCCCCAGCGCTGCCTCTGCCCACCCGTTAACCCCTTCCCCGGAGCCCCCCACGCCGCATGCTGCACCCGGTGCCTCGAAGGCATCGCCGCCACACCGGGCGTGAGCGGGCTTTTATCCAGCAAATAAATCGGCAGCAATACCTGAAGGATGCTCGCGATGCTTGGCCGGGAAGGCGAGCCCAGCCAGGCTGGTTAGTCAAGACTCGGATTCTTTTATTCCACGTGGCACAGAGAAATCCTCAGGTTTATGTATTGATGGCAGAGGTTTGGTTTCTAAATGCCACAGTAGTTTGGAAGGTTTCATCCTCCTGACTTGCAGAGATGCTGGGAAAAGGTCAGGGAAACCCCCAGTCATGGCCAGCTCACGCAGCTCCCGGCCGGCATCAGCGTCAGGAGAGGCAGAGCAGGAGTCTCCCAGCCCCTTCCTCCAATTTCAATAGTAAATCAATGATACCGTTTCTTTGGGAAGTGGATGAAACGCTGAAGTGGCTGAAGCCACCCTCCCAACCTGCCTGCAAATTAAAATTGCAAAGCGAAAAATCACAGCAGGCCACAGTGTAATGCCCCGGCCGGGGCTGGAGGGTGCAGAGCTGCTCCATGATCACTGTTATTTCTGTTCGGATGTTTTGTCTTTAGAGACCAGGAGGCTGGAAACACGGATTGGAAAAAAATAGTGGTTTGTTGGTTGAAAAATAACAGTTGACGTGAAAAAAAAAACCAAGTCTTTTTTTTTTTTTTTTTTAAAAACCTGTCTTAATATTTATGGGCTGGGAAATATGTCCAAAGATCATGTGCCACTGAAAAGGATAAATCACTCCTCTTACTTTAATGTGCTTTGTTGGGCTTTATCTGCAACGTAGTCATAAAATTATCAAATTGAAATTTTAAATGGGGGGAGGGGTAGAATATCTGGAGGGTTTGTCGCTGCTTCTATTTTCTTATTGCCAAATAAAATACAATTAAAGCAACATTTTATATGCCAGCCAGCATAGCTAACATTGGTTTTCTGACGGCACTTTTTTCTGTCAGCCAATGAAAATAAATGATGCAGGATTACCAGTGAGCATCCAGCCTCCGTGGCTGGAGGGGGATTCGGAGCAGCAGGCATTCGAGTACGAAACAGAGGGATTTTAGTCCCGCTGTAAGTGGAAATCTCCAGGGACGTTACCCGCAGAGCTCTGCCACAGCCCGGAGCAGCGCCTTGCCTTTGTTGCTCTCCCAGTGTTTCCAGTTCCCACCAGTGCCTCCCAGTCCAACGCATCCCATGGCACAGCCCCTGCCTGGGGGTGGCAAATTCACTCCCAGTGCCTTCGGGGTGGCCCTGGCCAGACCAGCGTGGGTCTGGCCCCCCGTGGGGCTCGCTGCCATGCCGGGGGCTGCCAGCGGCTCAGCTGCTGACTGCACCGAAATCCCCGTGGTAATTGGATGAGGGCACTGGTTTTCATGAGAATATTAAATCAGAGCCCCAGCCCCGATCCAGGGTGACACGCTTGGGAATATAAAGACACAGTAGATCACGTTGGCTGGGTGTGTGTGTGTGGGTGTGTGTGTGTGTGGCATGGTGGTTGTTGTATTTCTACTGCTTTAAAGTCAAAGGTATCACAACAACTTCTTACCTGTCACTGAGTCTATTGGCCTATCCCTTATCGATGGGAGGGAGAGGAAGGAGAGGGGGGGCTGTTGCTGCCAGCCCCTGGCCGAAAGGCTGAGCGTTTGCAACTCATCACAGCAGTGGGCTGTCAGGGGGGCTTTGGAAAAGCAGGCTCGCTTAAGCGCTTTCCGAGCCTGCTTTTCCAAAGCCCCCCTGAGAGCTCATCGCTGTGATGAGTTGCAAACGCTCGGCACCTGTCAGGAAAAATCACGGAGAGGGATTGCATCCACGGACTGTTGTGGTAACACCCGTGCAGGTGCCCCAGTGTTGCAAATGTCCCCGGGGACTTTACGGGCAGGAGCTCAGGGACACCATCCTGAGCTCCCTCCTGTCTCCCCATGGAGTCAGTTAGCAAATTAAGGGGCTCCAGCAGCCTCCCCGTTACCGGTTTAGCCGGGTCTCCGCTTGGGGTGACCATCTGGTGGCATCTGCCGCTGCTCAGCTGTCACCCACCCTCATGGTGAATGGGGTGCTGAGGGCAGCTCGTGTATGGGGTACCCGGGGGACATGCCCAGGGACCCAGGACAGCATTAGGGACAGCTGTGCCAGGCACATCCCATGGCTCCTGCCATGGTGGAAACGGATGGATGGATGGATGGATGGAATGACAGACAGACTTCTCCCCACCCAGAGCAGGGAGGCAGGGGAGGACAGACAGACAGATGTGCCTCATTAACCCATGAGGTGGCCTCAGGTGATGCTGACAAGCCCATTAAGTGCATTTATCGGGGGAGGCAGTGGGGGGCTGGGGGGCTTGCAGGAAGATTGCCGGTTATATCTGAGATGCTGCTTTTGGGCTGGGAGAGCCTAAGCTCCTGCTCGTTAATTAGAAAGGCTTCGAGGAGGTTTGTACTGGTTGGCCTCACTTGTGAGCAGCCGTAATATGATGAGTGATTAGGGACTCTGAAGCTTTTTAGCGGGTGTCATTAAGCTACTGATGAGCTCAGGTGGGGAAGGGGACTTTTTGGCTGTGTCTGAAACCGGCTGGTCCTGCACTGACCCAGCTCTTCCTCCTCTCGTGGTCCCCGACCTCCTGAGCCGTGATGAGGTGGGTGAAGAGCGTGTCCTGGGGACACCGACAGCTCAGGTGACACCCTATGTCCCCGGGCTGGGCCAGGTCTGGTGTCCTTCAGCTCGTCTGTGAGATGATGAGCTTGTGGTCATGCATGAGTGAAGCTGCAATGTCCTTATTTTCACTGTCTGCCAGGTAGTGAGGAAATTTGGGGATGATTAGCTTTTAAAAGGTGGCTTCCAGGCTCTTTGTGCGTCAGGGAAGAGGATGGTGATGGCTGCCCTGGCAATTGCACTGGGAGCATCTTGCACCCAGAGTTCTTGTCTCCCAATGACAGGGTTTTCTCACTTGTCTGGGTGCTGATGGTGAAGCCTTCTTGCTCAGGGGACATCCTCTCAGGGCAATGTCCCTGTCCCATTCTCCTCTCACCCCTCCTGAGGCCCCCAAGGGCTGGGGTGAGGCAGGGAGCTGTATTTGCTCTCTGTCCTCCCTTGCCTTCTCTTGTCAGCCTTGGCAAAACTTCACGCAGCTCGGCAGCATCCTGCCCCATCGTGGTCTGGTTGGCATCGCTAGCGCTGTATTTATGGCAGTGTTAATTAAATACTTTCTGCAATCAGTGCTGCTCATGACCCAGCTCCCTGAGCTGAGGTTGGGCTGTAATGTGCCATCACTGAGCGAGAACATGACTGCTCGCCGTCCTGGGGAATTTCTAATAGAGATTTACTCATCCCGGGTCTCCCATTTTTCTGTTTCGTGACATTTTGTAAAGTTCAGGTTTACAAAATAAGCCAGCGCGCAGAAGAGATGCTCCAGACATTATTTACACTGCATGTGTCATTTCCTGCTCGATGGGGTCTTCACCCTGCGGTGAGCAGAACCAAGCGCTGCCCTCTCCTGCGCTGGTCCCCTCTGCCCCAGGGGCTACCGCTTTTGGCGAGGACCACCCCATCACGCTGCCACAAAGCCCTCCAGGCTGGAGATCTCTGCTCCTCACGTGCCAGGAGAGCAGCAGAGCGCTGTGGCTGCGCCCATTGAAATGCTCCTGCTGTCGTGCAGCAGAACCCACCTCTAATCCCCACTCTAGTCCTGGGGTGAGGGATGGGGTGGGAGCAGGTAGGGCCCCTGCCCAGGGGTGGGATGGTATGGCTGCTGCATTGGGGGGTATTTGGGATGCTCAGCTGCTCTGCATTTAAAAATAAGCCTGGGCTAAAAGCTGGTGGGGAGCATGGGAGGCAGCAGGATCCTGTTAGAGTGTTACAGCCTCGCAGGGTCTCAGCTACAGGCAGAAAAGTCCCTTTCAGCAAATCACTGGTGGCAGGAGCTGCCTGGTGGAGGGGCAGGCAGTGCGTTTGCCGAAACCTGGGGATGGGGAGTGGGCAAGAGGGGTCCATTCCAGCGGGGCGCAGCTGGCCCTGGAGACTTGTCCCTCCCGGCATGGAGATGCACCGGCACAAATTGGCATCCGGTGCCTTTCTGACCCACTCACCTTTAAACCGTGCCCAGGCTTTGGGTAAACCACTGAGCTGGGTGCTTAAACCTTCTTCTCCACCTCCTCTTCCTCAGAATGGAGCTGGCCAAGGGAGACCTCATCTTAGCCAACACTACAGCAAGGGCAGCTCATCCCTTCTGGGCAAGGATCTGTTGGGAACCAAGCGTGTGCCCGTCCCACAGTGCCAGCCCAGGGTGCAGCCGGAGTCAGGGGCCAGCTTTTTTTTTGGGAGCTTTTACCAGCTCCCACCCCAGCCCTCTGGGATGGGGCCACCCTCAGCCCCATGGGTGGCGGAGGCAGGTAAGCGAGTGGTGGCACCCATTCCTATGCCCAAACCCCCCGTGGAAACTTGGCTATGGTCCCAGCTTTGAGCCGGGCTGCGGGAGACGGGGGCTGCGGGCTTTCACACACCTCACTCCCGCCCCGTGCCTGCCTTGTCAGGTCTGATCAGAAGGAGGATCAGTCGGCCCTGCGCTCTCTCTCCAGATTTAATTAACGGGCCTTTCATCTCTACCCTGAAGGAATCTGCTATCTTCTGTCTCCTTAATTAACGTTCATTAAGCAAATCAGAAGAACGTTTTCTCCTCACCGCCTCCACGGCTCTTAACCCTTGCGGGGTGCCAGGTCCGTGCCAGGGCAGGAGAAGGCTCCTGGGCTGCGACGGCAGGTTAGGGTGCCATCACAACCTTGGTCACAACTTCTCCACCACACTTAAGTGAAAGTCCTGGGGCAGTGGGTGAAGTCTCCCTAGGTACAGAGGACTTCACCTGAGGCTGGGTCCTGCTACACCAGTAGGGCTGGGGCAAACCCCAGCTCTGATCACTCTTATGGACACTCTTGTTCAAGCTCATCCATGTCCCTGGAAGACAAAGGGTTTCCCGTAACCAGCTGTAGCTCTTCATCCCATTCAGGGTGAAGCTCACTTAAGGCAAGGTGATGCATGCAGGCTTTGCTGTGAGAAACCCCCACCCAGACCTGGTAGGCATCCTGGCACAGGGAAGATGTGTCCAGCAGCTTGTTCAAAGAGAAAAAGGGGATTATTTGGGGCTACTCCCACCCTTCTCTTGTGGACTGAAGTTAGATGTGATGGTTTCTTTTCCTTGCCCTTGGTGGACACTCATGGGGGACAGAGTTGGACCAAGGAGCCTGGCGAGGAACTTGGCCAGCCCGGCATGCAGCTGAATTAGTCTAGGGACGTGCTGCTCCCATACCGGCTCCAGCATCCCCACTGCTGGGCACAGCAGTGTCACCACCAATTCCCATCAAGCTCTGGCCCACTGGGCCATCTCCCCATGCCAGGCAGGCAGCGCTGGAGGAGGAGTTGGGGTCAGGATACTCATCAGCTTTGCTTGAATCCACTGTGCATCCCACGAACAGCCACCAAGCCCTGGCTGCATGGTCTCATCACTCTCTAACACGGACCCCTCTGCTGGGTAGGGAAATAGTCATCCGAGGAGGAGGTGACAATCCCATGACACAAGAGAGCCTCTCCTGCCCAGAACTTGCAGCCTCAGTAGCAAGGGGAAAGCAAAACACCTGGAGAACCTCATCCCTGCAGGATGCAAATCCCTTTAATACTGGTTGTGGAGACATGCAAGGCAGTTATTGAGCTGAAAACCCTTCTCTTTCTCCCTGGAGGTTGACAGTGGGTTTGCCACTGGCCGCCTGCTCCCAGGCAGCTGATGCACGTCTCCTCGGCGCTGGGAAATTCACCCTTCCCAGCGGAGCTGGCTCCGGCTGTCAGAGCCCAGGTCAATATATGGTAATGGGGTTTTGAAACGGTGCTGCTGCGGGAGCCGCTGCCGAAGATTCTGATTCACAGCTTCCCTCCGGTGCTTTCTCCCTGCAGTGTGCATGGAGAAGGAGAATAAAATAAATAAGAGTAGAAGGGAAGGGGAGGAAGGGAGCTTAAATTATAAATGAGGACTAAGTTTCGAGGGCTCCTGCGGGCAGCTCAGCTGCATGGTGTTGGGGGGCAGAAGCTGTGGTCTCCTGTGCACCCTGTTTTTACAAACACCCCCCGCAGAGTGGGGCTGGTGGGTGTCAGGGTCTGCCCAGCAGCATGGCACGGTGCTGGCCTGCCCGTCTCCCTGCTTGCTGCCACCCTCCTGTCCCCATGGGTCAAATCTGGGGGGTGCCACAGTCTGGAGAGGCACCCCCTCTGGCACAGGCTGTAATTAGCATTACCTGAGAAGCTGCTAATGAGCTCTGGTGAGTGTCTGGTTTTGCTACCCCATGGTGATACCTCCGCAGTGATGTGCCCTTGCCCTGGTCCAGGGGACCGGGCTGCCTCGTGGCAGGAGGCAGGGATGGGACCCCCACCCATGGGTGCTGGTGTGGAGGCGCTGGGGGGTGTCACAGATCCATGACCCAGCCAGGCTGGTGTGAGTGGGGGAGCAGTGGGGTCCCCATGAATCAGTGTGGGGGCAGAAGAGGGTCCTGGGGTGCTGCTGGGGCTGCCGTTCCTCCACCCGCTCTTGATTTTGGGGCTCTGAGGAAATCGGTGACCCCCACCAATTTAAGTGAAAAGCCCACATGTGGGGCATAAATCGCCACGAGCTCATCTCGGGCCGAGAAAGGGAAGAACTCAGCTCCATCCGTGCAGCCAAAGGTACGACCTTCCCCCTGCCCCATTCCCAAAGCAAGAGGGCCTGGGTGCCCCCCGCTGCGGGGGTCCCGTCCTGCCCAGCCCCACGGCCATGGGACCAGGGTGGCCTGGGGGAAGCCCAAACCCGCAGCCCGGGCTCACACATGAAGCTTTCGACATTCCCAGCAGCTTCCACAAGATGGACCTCGGAGCGAGAGGAGGTGCCGGGTGGGGGGACCCGTCCCATCCTATTCCATCCTGTCCCATCCCATTCCATCCCGTCCCGCCTGCTCCCGCCATGCCATCTGGAGGAGGCTCAGTGTCCGGCCAGGCGAGCTCCGGCATGGCACGGCCTCCCGGGCTCTGCCTGCTGGCCCTGCTGGCGCTGGGGACGGTGGTCTCGCCCGCCTGCTGGGACCCCCGGGGCCAGCCCCGCCGCTGCATGCCCGTCTTCGAGAACGCCGCCTTCGGCCGGGCCGCCCGGGCCACCAACACGTGCGGTTCCCCCCCCGAGGATTACTGCCAGCAGATGGGCGCTCGCCACGCCAGCGCCCTGTGCCACCGCTGCGACGCCACCGACCCCCAGCTCCACCACAACGCCTCCTTCCTCACCGACTTCCACAGCCAGGAGGAGAGTACTTGGTGGCAGAGCCAGTCCATGGCCTTCGGCATCCAGCACCCCAACTCCGTCAACATCACCCTCCACCTGGGTAAGAGCCGGCGGGAGCCCCCGCCGTGCCGGTGTGGGGAACCGGCAGTGGGTGCACCAAGAGCCGGGTGCAAGGCTGGGGTGGGGACAGATGCTCCGGCACCCCGCAGCTCTTGGTGCTGCTTTTGGCTTAAAGACAGGACCCTCCCTGGGGCTTCTAGGGGTTGCACGGAGGGGGCTGCCCACCGTGAAGGGCAGATCACTGAAAAGACCTGGGGAGGGTCTGCCCTGTCCATCAGCCGAGCCCCCATCCCTGGCAGGACGAGGATGCCGGCGGCTGCACCCGCCTGTGCCACTTCCCAGCCAGCTGTTCCCGGGGTGCCGGCTCTCCCGCTCCCCCAGGGCTGCTTTTTACCGATTATGCAAGTTTGTGGAGCAGGAGGCAGGCGGAGGGAGGCACGGACACCCCCCTCGAGAGCCTTGCTGCTGGTGTGAGCACCAGGGGTGCCAAGCCCGAGCCGTTTCACCCCTGTGCGTTGCTGAGGACGCCCGGGGTGTCTCGGGGGGACAGAGCTCTGTGCGTACCCTGCAGCCCCAGCAGGTCTCCCCAGCTGGGATCCAACCTTCTATGTTTTAAATATTGTGCAAGCTTGGAGAGCACTTAAACCCATGGGGCATGCCTGGCATTTTAAAAAGGATTTTTAACGCTTTCCTGCCGTCGAAAAGATCTCGGCTATTGAGCAGCGCTGTGAAAATCTTCATTCTCTGCTGTCTCCTGCCATCTGCATGCCGAAGGGGGGTAGCGGAGGGGCTGCGCTTGGAGCCAGTAAGGAGACAGCTGAACGCTGGTGTGGCACAGACCTGAGCGCGGGTGTGGCACAGAGCTGTGCTGGTGGGACCCGGTGGCCGGAGTCGGGGTGACAGTGGAGGGTCTGTGCCTGCCCTGGCAGGGACGCGGGAGCTGCCTGGCTGGGCGGAGGTCACTGCTTTCCCAGCCCCCTGCGAGGCGGAGGACATCTGGTCCTTGTCCCCGGGCCGGGCTGGGCTCCCTGCCGGGCATGAGAAGCGATGCCGGAGGAGCCTGCCATCCCCACGCGAGGGGATCTGCTGGCCCCTCACCCGTCTAACGCAGGCTGTCACATTGCCCCAAATTCGTTTGTGTTTGACCTGGAGCGCAGAAAACCTGAATGTAACCTGCGTGGCTGAATGAGCCGCTGCCGGGTGAGTTTGCGGCCACTGGTCCCAGCTCGGCACACGGAGACGTGCAGGCTCCGCACACCAATGCATGCAGCAGCCCCTTGCCCCAGCTCCCTGAGCCTCAGGGATGCTTCCCAGTCTCTGTCTTTCTCCTGCCTCTTCCCCAGCTCCTCTGCAGACCCTGCTGGACCCCATGCTTGGGTTTCCAGTGGAGTCTTGACCGGTCCCTATGACCACCCTGCTTGTGTCTGTCTCCCATTGACTCATCCAAAGCCATAACGTTGCACCAAGCCTGTCTTCATCCCCGGTGCCTGCATCCCTTCCTGAGCCAGAGCGTCCCTCTCCAAGTGCACTCTTGTTCCTGTATGGCTCTCATATCTTGCCATGCTAAAAAGTGCCATTTTTGTGTCAGGCACGTTGCCGTCTGACCTTTCCCATAGCTGCCGGGCCCCGTTCTTGTCCCATCTGCAAATCTCTTTATTGCTACCTTAATGCTTTTACTTCAGTTATGGAGGAAAAGCCCAACTGTGGCCCAGGATGGGTCTTCGCTTGTGAGCTCCACCCAGTAATTGGGTTTTTTAACCCATGTAGCTCATCCCTGCTAGCCTGCTCATCCCGCTCAGTCCCGAGTCAGACGTCTTGTAGGTTCTCCGGCGTGGTTACCTGGGGAGCTTATTAAATAAGGTATCGAATGAGCCGGACAAGACCTGTGTTTACCTGCATCCTGTTGATTGGCATTAATTAGATTATCCTCCTTTAAATCTCTCTTCTCTGCGGGGTTTCAGCCATGCCGTTACAGTGCATCGGACTCAGAGCGGATCAATAATCCCTAACGCCCATGGCTGTTGCATTTACCCTGTCAAATGTCAGGGAGGAACCCAAAATATCCACAGGCTTGCAAAGGCAACAGGCACTGGTGCTCCTCGTGTAGCTCTCTGAAAGCCAACGGCTCATGTCAGAGTGTCTACATTAGGCAGTGTCTGCATCCATGACTCTGACGCTGATTTTCCTGTGGGCTGCGAGCCTGCGGCATCCCTCCCAGAGCTGAGGTTTGGCGGGGCTGGAGGTGGCTGGGGACATGTAGGTGACATGACCATCCCACATGCTCCCTTCTGCTCTCCAGACTCCTTCGCCTGGAGACCCTGGCGTGGCACAAGCTGCAGTTTGGGCTCTGCAGCAGGCGGGTGAACGTGCTGGGAGGACAGCCCAGCTGGGAGAGCATCCAGGTGTCCTGGTGCTGCCACCCTCAGCTGCCTGCGCACCCACCCTGGTGTCCCCATCCCATGGCACACCCAGCTTTGGGACATGTCACACCTTGCTGAGCAGGAAAAGGCAGACAACCAGCCTGGTTTATTTTCTGGATTTTTGGGGTTTTTTTCTTCCCCCTGAGCAGAAGTTGGCTGATTAAAAAGCCTGTTTGGGAAATGCACGCGTTCCCTCAGGATGATTCTCCGGGGCAGTGAGTCTCCTTCACCCCAGCTGGAGGCTGTCCTCCAGCCCACCCTCCCCTCAAACGGGGCCGCCTGGGGCAGGGGCTGTTTATTGACACAGCGCTGAGCTCCCTTCCTCTCCCAGAGGAAACTGCTCCGGGAGGTGATGGCCCTGACCTCACTGTTTTGGTAGACGTCCCCCCCGGGACCATGCTGTCTGGGAACTGGCGCCTGCTGGGCATCCCCCCCACCGTGGGGTGCAGGGCAGGGACACCCCCCACTGCTGCCAGCCCGGAGGGGTCCTGGAGGGAGGTGAATTTGGGGGGAGGCACAAGGGAGTATGGTGGCGGTGGGACAGCCTGGTTGCAGCCCCTTCCCAGCCCTCATCACCTCCGGGTGGGCTGTGAGCGGGTCTGTCTCCCTCTCCAGGCGCTCACCCGGGCGCTCCCTGTGTCCCTGACGGGAGGCAGCTGCTTTTCCCAGTGCCGGTAACCGGGCTGCCTCGGCTCCCCCGCAGCAAAGTCACAGCACATATGCGACAGTATTCATATGGGCCCAATTAAAGGCTTGTTTTCCTAGTCCCGGAATAACCCCTCTAACATTCCCAACTCATTATCTTTTCAAATAAAGCCAAAACCTTGCAGCTAATTGTTTTGCGCTGTCAGGAGCGGTGTTGTTATGGAGCAATCCAGTCTTTGAGCCGGTCCTTCATCTCTGGCAATTAAGCGGTTCTGATGTTCACTTTGGTGTTTTCTTTCCCTCTTTTTGCTAATTCTTTCAAGCGCTTTCAGAGCTGCGCCATCTGCCCTGGGGATTGGTGGCCTCTCTTTGTCTTCATGCCGGCAAAGACGGCAGCGATGCTGGGTCCTGGCACGTGGCTCCTTCTGAAGGGACCGGCCTTGACCCTTTCCACCTCCCCACCCCTGGGGCCCCTGTCGCTCCGGGGATGCTGCTGAGTGCCGGGGGCTGCTGGTTAGAGCTTGGATTTGCAACGGCTCCTTGCCCATGCATCCCGCCGGGTGCATCCGTGCAACGGGTGGCACTGGGGCAAGAGCCGATTTGGGGCTGGATGGGGTTTTGGGCTGCAGCATGGAGGTGATTTCTTCTTTGCACAAAACCACTCCGCTCTTAGCTGTGGTGGAGCTGAGAGAGCGGGATGCTGCACATGGGGGATGCCAGCAGCTCTGCAGGACGGGGCACCGGGATGATTTCAGCCCCGGTGCAGGCTGTGGTGCCCGTGGGGCAGCCAGGAGAGGGTGACAGCGTGGTGGGTCTGTCCCCAGGCAAAGCCTACGAGATCACCTACGTGCGGCTGAAGTTTCACACCAGCCGCCCTGAGAGTTTTGCCATCTACAAGCGCAGCCGCGCCGAGGGGCCCTGGGTGCCCTTCCAGTACTACAGCGCGTCCTGCGAGAAGACCTACGGGAAGCGGCCACGGCACTACCTGCGGCCGGGAGAGGACGAGCAAGTGGCCTTCTGCACCGACGAATTCAGTGACATCTCCCCGCTGAGCGGGGGCAACGTCGCCTTCTCCACCCTCGAGGGACGGCCCAGCGCCTACAATTTCGACGGGAGCCCCGCGCTGCAGGTGCTGCTGGGGTGGGAATGGGGTGGGTGCATGATGTCACAGGACTGGGTGTACTAATGCAGCCACCTGGGATAAAATTGCTCTGTGATGTCCTGCATCCCTGTAGGAAAAGGGGCAGGATGCGTCCCAGTTGGGATGGGGAGCTGGTGGCCCAGACCCCTCGCCAAGGCATCTTCCCTGTGTCCCCTGCAGGAGTGGGTGACCGTCACCGACCTGCTCATCTCCTTGAACCGGCTCAACACATTTGGGGACGACATCTTCAAGGACCCCAAGGTGCTACAGTCATACTACTACGCCATCTCCGACTTCTCCGTTGGCGGCAGGTGAGGGTCAGCTGGGCTGGGGTTAGCGTAGCAAGGGGGGACCTTCCCGGGGCTGTGGGGCTGGGGCTGCTGGTCCCCACCTCCCTCAGTCTTGTTCAAATTGCATTTTTGGGGCAAGCTGCTCAGATGTGGCTTCCTCCACATGTAAACCGGAGCTGGTGGTGCAGAGACAGCTGATGAAACCTGGAGACCCTTCCAGCTGTGCAGAAAGGAGGTCTTTTCCCCACAAACCCTCTCCATATCCCAGAATCATACAAAGTTTAGAGTTGGAAGCGACCTTAAAGATCCAATTCCCTGCCATGGGCTGGGACACCTCCCACTTGGACCAGGTTGCTCAAAGCCCCATTTGCCACCAGCTGTATTTGCTTTGCCCTCCCCGAGCCCCGTGACTTCTAATGGCACTGGGGGTCATGTTGTCCTGTCCTGTGGCCCTGCTTGGTCCCCGTGAACAGCAAAAAGAGGGTCCTGGGGTGCCAGTGGAGAGATGCCCTGAGGCTGCAGCGGCTGGTAGAGGAGCTTGGAGTGGGCATGGCCGTGGCCAGAGGAGCCAGAGCGGCTGCCAGTGGGAACTGATGTGGGACCCACTCGGTGCTGCCCACGGGCTGTGCTGCACATGCCCTTCCCCAGCTGGGGGGACTGGGAAATCTCTCCATCCCAGTGAGAGCTGCTTCCCCCTGGGCAACGGGGTCGGGGCTGCTCCCGGCCGGCCAGCAGCCCCCGCCGCTGGCGTCTCCCCGCTGTGGGCCCCAGCAGCTGGAGCTGGTTAGCGTCTCACACCGGCCACCCTCAGCGTGTGACCTCCCAGCTGGCTGGGACGGGAGCGCCTCGGGAACATGGTGGGCGCCCTCAAGGCCGGCGCAGCCCAAGCTGCTTTCTGCCCCGCTCCTTGCCCCACGGCCACCCCAGGCGAGCTGGCCCAGTGCTGGGGCCACACGCTGTACAGCCCGGGCACCGTCCCGCAGCGGTGCTCAGAGCAGCTCCTCGCTGCGCCGGGGTCTCACTGCAGGTGCAAGTGCAACGGCCACGCCAGCGAGTGCGCGCCAGACGAGGCCGGGCAGCTGGTCTGCGTGTGCCAGCACAACACAGCCGGCACCGACTGCGAGCGCTGCCAGCCCTTCTACCAGGACCGGCCCTGGGCTCGCGGCACGGCCGAGGCTGCCAACGAGTGTCTCCGTGAGTATCGCCCAGGCTGGCTCCATGGTCACGGTACGCAGCCAGCCCCGATGGGCTGCAGTGGTGCTGCATCAGCTCGTCCGGCAGCTCCTGCCCTTCCTGCACAGGCTGAAAACGCCTGCTCCATTTTGTAAGGCTGCAGTGGGCAGGGCGGGAGGATTTGCACCCCTTCACAGCATCACCCTGAGGATTCCCCGATATTTCCTTATCCCATGGGCGCAGCCGTGTGCTCCGTGCATGGTGCTGCACCCACCTCTGCTTCCAATGGCAGGGGGATTGCCGAAAACTCACGCTGCTGAGCCAAGCACCCCTCTGGCTCAATCAACACCCCCAGGAGGTCGCTTTAACCCCAGGGTGAGCCCTATGCCCCTGGGGGGCTCTCACCATGCCTCCTGCCTCCCCCCAGCTTGCAACTGCAGCGGCCGCTCGGAGGAGTGCTTCTACGACCGGGAGCTGTACCGCCGCAGCGGGCACGGGGGCCACTGCCGCAACTGCCGCGACAACACCGCCGGGCCCCACTGCGAGCACTGCCAGCGGAACTACTATCGCTGGGAGCAGCAGGCAGCCTGCCAGCCCTGCCACTGCCACCCCGCAGGTGCGTGGGACTGCGCCAAGCTGGGATCCGGCTGCAAAACCCCTGCCCGAGCCAGGGCTCAGGTGGGAGGGATGGTTTTGGTCAGTCTTCCCTTGCCCGGGGTCTCCCCATCTCCCCCCCTCATGTCTCTCCCTACCTGGGGCAGAGCCTCAGGGCTGGCCGGTGTCCCCACAGGCTCTCTGCAGCCCCAATGCGACAGCTCGGGGACCTGCCTCTGCAAAGCCAACGTGACGGGCTGGAAGTGCGAGCGCTGCAAGGATGGCTACCACAGCCTCAGCGAAGGGGGCTGCAGGTGAGGAGGAGCCTGGTCCCGGGCAGGAGCAGCCGGAAGGAACCGGCGCTCACCTCGTGCCTTTGTCTCGCCCCATCCAGACCCTGCGCCTGCGACCCCGCAGGCAGCGTGGGCATCTGTGACCCCAACACGGGGCATTGCACCTGCAAGGTGAGGGTGGAGGGACACTTGTGCAACAGGTAAGAACCGTGGCTCCGGGATGGGGACGGGACCACGGCCCCTTTCCAGGCTGGGATCGGTGCCAGGGCTCAGTGGCCGGTGCAGGGCAGGCGTCTTCATTCCCACAGGGCATTGCTGCTTCCCCAGCCCCCCCCCCCCACGACCCCCCACAGGGGCTTTGCAGTGGGAATCCTGCAGGGTCACTCCCTGCAGAGGCCGTGGCTGGCTGGTGGGGTCGGGAGCTGCATCCCTCTGGACCACTGGGACTGGGCTCAATCAGAGCTGCCGCCAGTGTCCCCCCCACGATGCTGCTGTGGTCCCTTGTGGCTCTCCCTGCCCCTTGCCACTTGCTCCTGTTTCCTCCCTGTGCCCAGGTGCCAGCCAGGCTGGTTTAACCTGCAGCCCCACAACCCCGCCGGCTGCACCAGCTGCTTCTGCTACGGCCACTCCACCGCCTGCACAGCGGCAGATGGCTACGAGGTGACACAAGTCCGCTCTGACTTCAGCCAAGGTACAGACCCCCCAGCCCCGGGTGAAACAGAAGGCACAGCTGCACCAGTCCAGCCAAAAAACTCTGGCAGTTTGGGAAGGCTGGGGCAGAGCATCCTGCTATGGTGCTGCGCATCCCACTCAGGTGCTGAGCATCCTGTTTAGGGCTGACTGGTGGTGATGGCTGGAGGCTGATTTCTCTTGCTCGCCCCTATTTTGCTGTTAAACCTCTCCTTTCCTGCCAGCTCCGTGGAGATGGGCTCTCCCTGGCTCCCTCCATGCCAACCTGTTCCCAGGGCTGTGCGTGGCTCGAGGAGGGCTGTGGGGCTGGGCACAGCCGTCCCATGACACCAGGGATGGCAGGAGAACTAAAAATCCGCTCAGAAAGACAAAAACTAAAAGGGTGGAGCCTAGTGGAAACCTTCCCCCTTATTCCCTCCTTTCCCCATCCTCGGCACCCTGCCGAGGGAGCAGGATGGGGTGCTCTTGCCCAGCTGCAGCCAGGGCTGTGTGTGGCAGGGCTGGATGTGTGCGGGATGCTCAGGGAAACCCTGCCATCTGCCGCACAGTCCGACACGTGCAGTCCCGGTTGCGGGAACATCGCGGCCCCCTCTCGTCGGGACCCCCGTCTGCATCCCAGCAGGATACAGGCACCCATCACGGGCAGCCCGGCTCTCTGTCTCGCCTGTAGCCCGACGGGGAGCAGATGGAGGCGAACGCGCCAGGCGCGGGTTTGTCCTGATTGCCTTTAATGCACGCTGCCAATTGCTCTGCTGCTGTCATGTCTTCCACAGCCTTGAAACGGAGCCAGGCTTTGAGCTGAGTCTTTTTTCCACCCTTTATGCAGCCAATTTGGGGCTGCTTCTTTAGGAACAGGTTTGGCAGAGCCCTGGGATGGGTTGCAAGAGGCTCAGCGCGGCCGGGTAATGCAGGACAGGGTGCAGCCCCCCCCCTCCCCCCGCCTAAAGCTCCGCTCCCTAAAGCGCTTCCCAGTCCACAGCTGAGCTGGATCAGCTGGAAGTTTCCTGTGCTGTGTGAAAGGGTCCAAATTCGGGCTGATTTGATAATCGAGTGCAGCCCACTCGAGAGGTGGAGAGGGATTTCCAAGTGTTTGTCATGCGGGCGCTCAGAGCTGGAAGAAATAACTAACCCTGGGGAGCAGGGGGGAGTTTTACTGATTTCCGAAGGAAACCAACTTAATGCAATTACGCCCCGTCTTTCCCTGGGCTTCCTGCCCCTCCAGCCCTCAGTAATGTTGGAACTGCAGCACAGGCAGGGGGACAAAAGTTTAAAGATAATAATTTCCTCCAAATCTAAGAAAATAAACAGACTGGGGGGGGAGGCGGGGAGGCTAGGGCCAGTCTCCAGCGCGTGAGAGCGCAGACCCTGAGTAAAGCAGGGTGTTACAAAGTGCCGGCCCCTTACAAGATGCTGGAGAGTCTCGGGAGGAGGGACAGAGCCCCCAAAAGCAGCATCTCGCTGGTGGGGGCTCGCTGCTCCCTTTGCCCCTGCGTCACCGCTGTGTCCTCACGCAGGGCTGGAGGGCTGGGCTGCCTCAGCTCCGGGCACCGCGGACTTGCCTCTGCGCTGGGCTGGTGGGGAGATCGTCACCGAGTGGGACGGAGAGGAGCCGGTGGATTTTCTTGCACCAGGTATCATGTGTGCCGGGTCCCTGGTGTCCTGCTCTGCCATGGGGACCCCCTGGTGCTCTCGTGGGACATCCCACCTCTATGCTGAGGTGCTGTGCTCCATCCCAGAGCTGAGTGTGTTTCGGTAACATGAGGCAGTGGGGGGGATCAGGCTGGGACTCCGGGAGGGCAGGTTGGAGCTGGCCCTGCTCTAGGAGGGTGATTGTGGCTCCTGGTGATGCTGGTGGGCACAGGACCGTGCCGGGTGTACGTCCATATCCTACAGTCTTTGCTCCTCTCTCCCCTCAGAGAAGTTTCTGCAGAACCAGCGTCTCAGTTACGGGCAGCTCCTGTCCCTGCTGCTGGGAGCAGAGGGGAACGGGACAGGGATGGAGGCTGGGGTGCCCCTGCTCCGAGTCCAGCTGGTGCTGGAGGGTGAGGGGATGGAGATCACCATGTCTAGCAGCGAGAGCCAGCCCCAGCGCGGAAAGCAGGCTGTCACCTTCAGGTACCTGTTGCAGTGCTTTGGGGAACCTTGGCCGGGTTTGGGACAGAGTGTGTATGATCTTGCCTGGGCTGCCCTGTGCTGTGGGGTTCAGCTCCGCTCCCAGCCCCTTTTGGGGGATTTGACTGTGCCCCCATGGCTGCGCCCGGGTCTCCAGCTGAGCTGTCCCGCAGTGGGTGACTGTCAGGCTGGCCCTGTCCTTCCTCCCGTGCTCCTTCTCCAACAGGCTGCACGAGGCAGAGGAGGGTGCAGAGCCTTTGCTGTCGGCCTTCAGCTTCCAGCGCCTGCTCTCCAACCTCACCGCCCTCCACCTCCGCGTGAGCCGCGGCCCCATGCAAGGTGGGTGGCTCCATGCAACGTCCTCATGGGGACCAAGCTGGGATGGGGCTGGGGACACGGGAGCAACATCAAGCTCTCGGGGATGAGAGGCATTGCAGGGGGTATGTTGGGGCAGGGGCTTGGCTCCTCTTTGTGAACACCCCTGGGCTCTCCAGGAGGTATTTTGGGGTCTCCTAAGCCTGTCTGGAGTATTTCCAGGCAGGATGGAGAGAGGAAGGCAGGGACATGTGCCTTCCCATCCTCACACTGCTCTCCCCTCTCGCAGGCAGGCTGTCCCTGAGCGATGTCCAGCTCACGTCCGCTCGCCCCGGGCCGGGGGCACGTGCGGGATGGGTGGAGGAGTGCACGTGTCCCCCGGGCTACACCGGGCCGTTCTGCCAGTCCTGCGCGCCCGGCTTCAAGCGGGAGATTCCCTTCGGCGGCCCCTTCGTCAGCTGCGTGCCCTGCGCCTGCAACCAGCATGGGGACTGCCACCCCCTCACAGGTGTGTACCCTCCCACCCCCGCAACTTGCCCCGCCACTGCATGCCCAGGTGACAAATCCGTGACTTGGGTTGTTTGTGAGGGATGCTGGAAACCACCTGTGAGGCTGCGGTACCCAAAACTTGCAAGTTGAATTGCTTGGCTGGTTATAACCACAGAGATAGCTAATGAAGTGCAAAACTAGCGGTAATTTAAAATAAAAGTGGCATCTTTCATGGTACTTTGTGACCAGAAAGGAGGAGAAAGGAAAGGCACTGGTCCTCAGAGGGGTGGGAAGAGAGGGGTCAGGGCAGGAGAGAGGCGGAGGGGTTTGTCAGGACGGGTCTCGCAGGCAGCATCGCTGCCCAAAGAGCAGAGCAGAACCAGGCGCAGCCCTGGCACTTGCAAACTGGGTCTGAACCTGAGCGGAGAAACAAGTAAAAGAGCAGGAAAATACAGTGGTGCCAGGCTCCCAGGAAGGCACCAGAGGGACCGGCTCTCATGCTGCCAGCACAAGCCCTGCCCTGCCTCTGGACCTAGCTTGGAGGTGCGTGACTGTAGCAGGGACTGTGGCTTGAAGGGAGGAAAAAATCAAAAGCGAAGTGTTTGGAGCAGCACAGCTGTGTGTGGGGTGGCTCACGGCGCGTTGGCTCTCCCATGTCCTGCCAGGCAAAGTGTCTGGATGGCTTTGATCAGGGAAGAGGGGCAGGATTGCAAACCGCTACCCTGGAGCTTGAGGTGGCTGCGCGAATCCAGCACCAGCCCTGCTGCTCTCAGCCCCAGGGGAAGGCAGATCAGAGCCATGAGGGGCTTGTGAGAAGCTGCCTTGCTCCCCGTCCACCCCTGCAGAAAGCAGCAGCTCTGATGGGGGCTGAAAAGAGCTTGGAAATAAGAGGATGCTTTTGGTACCCGGACGGAGCCCCTGGGGCTCCTCTCTGACCAGCTCCCCTTGGCGAGGAGCGACAGTAGTGTATGGCCGGGAGGGAAAGGGCTGGAAGAAGCATTGTGCTCCGCAAGGGCCCTTGCCCTGCCAGCAGGAACACGGCAGCAGCTCGGCAAACTCGCCCCTCCTCTCGCAGAGCCGGGGCTGGCACCACCGGCCACACAATCCCCAGGGACAGGGCCAGGCTTTTGATCTCCCAGCCCTGGTGCTGCCAGCCCCAGCCAGCCCACATGCTTCCTTTCGTTTATTTTTCCACTCCTTTCTGCCACCCACTTTTCCTTTCTTTTCCTTCATCCGGCTCTGCCTGGATGTAGGGGAAAATGGAAAAATACCCGTTCCCTCCTGCGCAACCCGCCTGGTATGACCTGACTCCACAAATCATGGGGAAAAGTCCTCCTCTCGGCTCCTTCTCTCTCTCCAGTCAAGCAGAGCATCTGCCTGGAGGTGGGGGGGGGGGATCCTTCAGCATCCTTCCTCCTCCTCACAGCTGATTTCGGAAGGCTGTGACTCACTGGCTCGGCTCGCGAGGAGACGCTCGCTCCCCGCTGGGTGCCGGTCGGCTGCTTGTGTTTTCCATGACAGGCTGGAAACGACACGCCTCGTCGCTGGGAAATGTGTTGTCGATTATCACAGGCGCCGACAGACTCCGTGCACGTTGATGGTGCTGCCGGCGTGTGCCAGCACCGCCTCGTCCCCGCACCACGGGGGAGCGTGGGGCTGGCGCTGGGGTCCCGGCGTCCTCTCCAAAACCTTCTCCTTTGAGCAAGGACAGGGCAGGGAGGGGAAAATGTTCCAAGTCCTGGTTGGGGATGTGCAATCCCAGCGTGATCCCTTTGCTGGAGTTGCACATCCCTCTCGGCACCCGTGGTGTGCCACACTCGGCACTTGGCCATCCCTCCCGCTGTCCCCACTGTTATTTGGGGCTGGGTTTTTGCAAACCCTCAGCTGTGTTCTCCTCCTCGCAGGACACTGCCAGTGCTTGCACAACACAGAAGGTCCCTCCTGTGAGCGCTGCAGCCCTGGGTTTTACGGCAACCCCTTCGTAGGGCGCTTCGATGACTGCAAGCCCTGCCCCTGCCCCGGCCGCTCGCCCTGCACCGAGGTGCCCAGCAGCGGGGAGGTGGTCTGCACCCACTGCCCCCCGGGGCAGAGAGGTAAGGCTGTGGGTGGGTGGGCCAGGGGGGCCACGGGCAGCACCGGCGCAGCAGGACCCTCCCCACCTTTTTGCCTTCCCCAGGAAAACGCTGCGAACTCTGCGACGATGGGTTTTTCGGGGACCCCCTGGGGCAGAGGGGCCGTGTACATCCCTGCATCCCCTGCCAGTGTCACGGGAACGTGGATCTCAACGCCGTGGGGAACTGCGATCCCGTGTCTGGCCGGTGCCTGCGCTGCCTGTACAACACCATGGGCGACCACTGCGAGAGGTGTCAGCCGGGCTTCTATGGGGACGCGCTGGCACCTGATCCCGCTGGGAAGTGTGCACGTACGTACGGCCTCGTGGCCGGCCCTGCTCTCCTGGTTCTCACTGCAGCCAAAATCCTCCCAGCAGTGGAGGCAGAGGGTGGAAGGGGGACGCCCAGCGGGTCTAGGGGCTGATGGATGATCTGGGTTGGCCCCAAATGCTCAGGAATGGCCCCTGTTCCCTGGAGATATCCTGGTCTGCAGGGGCTCAGCCTCTTGGAGCCCAGTTTGAAGGGGGATGCAGCCCCCCACATTGTGAGGGGCTCAGCCCCGCTGCCCCCTTCCCACAGCCCCTTCTGCCACCCCCATGCTGGGATCTAAGTGGTGTTTTGTCTCCACAGCTTGTGATTGCAACCCCGACGGCTCAGCCCCGGGGCAGGAGGGCTGCGATCCCGGCACGGGCCAGTGCCGCTGCCTCCCACACGTGACGGGGAGAGCCTGTGGGCTCTGCCAGCCCGGCTACTACGGCTTGCAGCCTGCCGTGGGGTGCAAGAGGTACGTGGGGCACGGTGTGGGGCTGCAAGGGGACAGCGGTGGCTCTGCGTCCCCGGCTCTGGTCTCTGCTCTTGGCACGCATTGCTCGCTCATCACCCTCCTCCACCTCTCGGTGCCAGCTGCGAGTGCCACCCGACGGGGTCACGGGAGAGCGGGTGCCACGCGCTGACGGGGCAGTGCTCCTGCCAACCGGGTGTCACGGGGAAGCAATGCGACCGATGCCAACACGGCTTCTTTGGCTTCTCAGCAAGGGGCTGCCGAGGTAACAGGGATGGGGACCGTGCCTTGGTCCCAAAACCGGGGCTGTTAGCCATGGCATGACACCTTCCTGCCATGGTTGCAGCCTGTAACTGCTCCCCGTTGGGCTCCATCACCCCGCAATGCCACGAGAACAGCACCTGCCTCTGCCGCCCCGGCTTTGTGGGCTACAAGTGCGACCGGTGCCAGGCCAATTTCTTTCCCAACCCGTCAAGCTCCCACTGCCAGCAGTGTCCTGCCTGCTATGGGCTGGTGAAGGATGAGGTACAGCCCGTGCCCTGCCGAGGTGGGCGCAGCGCCCCGGTCCCCTCGCTGCCTCACCGACCCCCTGCGTCCCCGGCTTGTCTCACCCACAGGCTGACCGGCTGAAGACCAGGCTGCAGGAGATGGAGGAATGGCTGCAAAAACCAGGCTGTGACGCCCGCCCGGGCCAGTCCCCTATGGTGGGAGATGCGCCCCGGGGAGATGGGCTGCCCAGCCCTCACCTCCTGCGAGGTACAGGGGAGACTCCGTCCCTCCCCCATGTCACCCCTGGGGGGGACCCTCTGCTCCTTCAGGGTACTGTGACATGGTGGGTGGGTGCAAGGAGGTCCTGGGTCAGCGCTGGGCTCAGCACGGGTGATGGGGTGACCCAGAGGGGGAGGACAGTGGGGGGACCATGCCTTTTTGTGTAGGACAGAGCACCGCAGGCATGCTTGCACCCGGGTGGTTTTGGGACAGCTGGTGATGGGCATTACGGGGGGCTAAGCAATGGCACAAAGGGTGCCCTGTGGGTGCTGCATCCCTGGGTCCCCCCAGGGCACCTGGGAAGGACTGTCTTCCCATTTCATTAGCAGGGAGAAGGGTGGGGGGGGTGCTCAGCCATGGGGCAGCCCCACAGGCAAGCGGGGAGCCCCGAGCACCTCTGTGGGCAATAAGCAGGTGCTTGTGCCCTCCACAGGTGCCTGGGCTGCCCTCTTGGCACAGGTGGGGCGGCTGGCAGGGGCGCTGGACACCGCGCGGGGCCGTCTCAGCAATGCCAGCCGGGCCACCGGCTGCTCCGGCCACGGACTGCCCAAGACTTGCACCCTGCTGTCGGAGATCGGGACCGCGCTGCAGTCGGCGCAGCAGGAGATCCTGCATGCTGCAGACACCCTGGCTACCACGGTGAGGGCTCCTGCTGGCCCTGGGGTGTCAGGGGGGCTGGTGGCCATCCTGGGGGGCAGTGGGATGCGCAGCACTGGTGGGATGGGATGTGACCAGCGCCACGGGTGAGTGGGAAAGCCTGGTGTCTGCATGTGTATAGCTCTTCTTGCAGCTGAGTCAAGAGGAAACATTTCCCTTGCTCACTCGTGTTTGCGAGCCTCCTCCAACCCTCTGGGAGGTTCTTGGTGCTGGTGGGGTCCAGGGGTGCCTGCTTCCCTCTGACACCTCACTGCTGGTTTGCATTTCAAGGAGATTCCCCAGGAAATCCCCCAGCAGCCCACAAACTGGAGCCACTGGGCGCTGGAGGCACGGGCGCTGGCCGAGAGGTACGTTTGCAAGTCTGCTCCCGGCATGCGCAGGCAGAGGAGGCTGCCTGCGGGTGCAGGATGATTGTTCCTGTCCCAGGATGCCAATCCTAGTACCATCTCTCTGGGTACCCTTGTCCCTGCAGCCACGAGGACACCATGGTGCAGGTGGAGGCGGTGGTGGGGAGAGCCCTGCATGCCTCCAACGCCAGCTCCCAGCTCCTGCGGAGCCTGCTGGAGGGGAATGTGACGCGGGATGCGCAGCGTGAGCTGGAGGCCGGGTGAGGGGCTGGCAGCAAGGGGGGCTGGCAGCAAGGAGGGGGGTGGAGAGGGACAGCAGCCCCTTGTCTCTGGCCAGGTGCCTTTTACAGGACTCGGGCGTGGTGGTTTGGCACCTACCCAACAGGGACATGATGGAGTCCCATCAAACTCATTGCACCAGAGTGCTGCAAAGCGGAGAGCCGGGGTGCTCCATGCTGGGGGTGTTTTAGGCCCTTTCACCCAGCGTTTACCCTTACATCCATGTCCAGGGCCAGATGCCAAGCTGTCATCTCCATCCTTTGAGGGACCAGAGTGCCCTGGGTGACCACAGCCTTCTGTACACATAGGTATGAGGAAATCCAGCGGGCGTGGGAGGAGCTGGGCACTGGCGTGGCAGAGGTGGCAGCGGAGGCCAGGAGAGCTTTCGCAGTGGTGCAGCAGGCAAACGCAGCCATGGCCGAGAAGCTTCTGGAGGTGGCTGCACTGGGGCAGGTGAGCAGTGTCCAAGCTAAGGCTCCTGCTTGCATCCCTACCCCCTGCTTTACCCGTCGGGCAGCGCTGTCTGCCGCGCTGGGAGATGCTCTCACGGAGCCTTTGGGATCCCCGACCCCGCAGCAGGCGCTGCCGGTGCAGGTGGGAGCCCTGGCACAGGGGCTGGCAGCACTGGAGCAGGCAGCAGAGGCGCAGGAGCCGTCGGCTCAGCAGGCTGTTGAGACGTCCCACGCTCTGGCAGCTGGATTGCGCCAGGAGCTGCGGAGGACTCGCAGCTTTGAGCAGGTAATTGCTGCTCACTTGCATGGGGTGTCCCTGCAAAATATGTGATGGGGACCCTCTGCTGCAACTGGGGCTGTGGGCATGCTGGGCGAATCCCTCTCCTGCCTCCCACCCTGGGCACAGCGGGGTGGGTGAGTCCTATTCCCGCTGCTCCGGTGACCGGAGGCACCATGCCTGCAGCCAGGGGGTCGGGAGCAGATGTTTTGGGAGCCATCTCCCATTGGGATCCCAGACCTCCCAAGGAGCTCACCTACCCAACCGGAGCGGGCTGGGTCCCGCATTTCCCAGCTGGGTGTAGCTCTTCGCCCGCTCCCCAACCTCACTCCTGCTCCCCTCTCCCCAGCTGCGGGACCGGGCTGGCTCTGCCCATGGCACGGCCACCTCAGCCGTCTCACGCGGAAAAGCCGTGCTTTCTGATGCAGAGTCCCTCCTGGCCAGCTTGGAAGGTAAAAGGCACAGGCCAGAGCTTCTCCGGCCACAGCTCAGCTCTCACCATGCTGGCTCTGGGTGCCAAGGGGAGAAAGGGACAGTTGGTAACAGCCGGGCTGTCCCCACAGGCATGAGGAAGGTGCTGGGGCATCGGAAGGGCCAGGCTGCCCTGAGCAGGAGGATGGCACTTGTGAGGGACAGGGCGATGGCCGAGGCCCAGAGGAAGATTAAACAGGCAGAGAAGATGCTGGGAAACTCCTTGTCCATCTCCACCACAGCCCGGAGGACGGCTGGAGAGGCTGAGCAAGTCTCTGGGGAGAGCGCCAAGGTCCCAGCAGAGGGATGTGGGATGCGGGGAGCCCGCATCGGGCGGCGGGGCACGGCTGGGCTGGCAGCCATCACAGGCAGAGCCCAGGCTGGTGCAGGCAGGGCTGCAGAGCTCCCAAATACAGCTGCTGCTGCCCCTCCGGCACAGCCCCCCTTGTCTGCGTGCAGACCTGGGGGCTGCACCCAACCAGGGCTCCAGCCTGAGCCAGCTGCAGCATCCCTGCGTGTCCCCAGGTGACTGTCCCCATGTCCATGCCGTTGCAGAGGGCACAGGCTGTGCTGCAGGAGAGTAAGCAGGCCCACAAGCACGCCAGCCAGCTCGCCACGCGTGCCAACGAGACCCAGCGGGCACTCTCCCGGCAGGAGCGTGTGGCTGAGAAGCTCAGGGGGGACCTGGAGGATGCACACCAGGTGAGTCGTGTCTCCTCAAACAGGTTGTTTCCTCCAGAGCCTCGAAGGGCTTTGCCCACAGTCCAAAGCATAGGGAGCGAAGCTGGCTTCTAGGCTCTACTGTATGGGAAAAGCCCTGGGGACATTCCTGGGATCGTGTCCCCTCTCCTGTCCAGCCAAGAGTCAATGGTATCCCTGATCTGGGTGTCTGTCTGTGTTGGAAGGTGGGGACAGAGGTGAATGAAATGGCAAAAAGTCTCCAGGAAGCCCGAGGCTCGCTCATCTCGGACATTGAGACCCTGAACGACCTGCTGAGCAGCCTAGGTGAGACCCGAGCGGGAGTGGGGTGCAGGATCCCGGGGAAGGACCAGGCTGTTGGGACCTGGGGCTCTCCTGCTCGCCGGTGCTGGGTCTCCTGCTCACTGGCCATCCAGGCTGAGCCAGGTGCCCTTCGGCTGAGATGGCTCAGGGTCAAGAAGCAAAGCTTGTTGAGAGCTCATGTCTCGAGGAAAGCCCTTATGCAGAATGAACGGGGGCTTGCTGAATGCGTGTGCCTGCGCCTGGTGTGGGGACACTTGGCAACTCCAGGACGAGCAGGACTGGGTCAAAGGCTCAGTCCCTTTGGAGCCGAGGGATGTGCTGGGCTGGGTTCGCTCATGGTTGCTGGTTGGTTTTGCTCCAGCTCCTCCTGCTTTGATCATCTGGGTACACTTCTGAGCGTTCCAGAAGTCTTGCATCCAACGAGTTTTGCAAAGGGGTGGAAATCATCACCCATCTGTAAGAGAGAGAAGTGCCCAGGCTCTGCCTGGAGCCACAGAACTATTTACTTATCTGTGATCGCTGGGAAGCTGCAATGCCTCCATGCCCCGCTGCACCCACTCCCTAGAGCTTGCCTGGTGCTGAGGGTCTGAGCCCCTGGAGCATGTCCAGAACCTCTCCTGCACGGCTCTCTGATTCTCACCCATGTCCTCTCCTCTTGCCCAGGCAACCTGGAGCAGGCGGTGCAGGCGGAGGCGGTGCTGAGCGCCGGGCGGCTGCAGCTGGAGCAGCTGTCGTTGCGCCTGGCCACCCCGGGCGCCCTGGCCGGCCACCTCAGCCTGCTGCAGCAAGAGGCAGCACGGCAGCGGGAGAAGATCCAGGCGTTCGAGAGCGACTTGGCCGAGATCCGGGCCGACAAGCAGAATCTGGAGGACATTTTGCGGAGCCTCCCTGAGGGCTGCTCGAAGTGACAGTGACAAGTCTCTGGCCGCTGCCTCGTCACCTCCATGCCCCCTTGCACAGGGAACAGCAGAGCAAAGGACACCCTGCGTTCACCAGCATCAATCCCTCCCACTGCTCTTCACGCTGCCCACCACACAATATCACACCCTGGGTCCTTATCTGCACCAGTTCAGGCTCAGCATCCTGAGCGCCCCGCAGCTTGACTTCAGCCACCAGCTCTGTCCTCGGAGCAGCGGGAAAACCACCTGCCAGGGACCACTGATGTTTCTGTGCAGGAGCTGGAGCCATCACAGGGTTGGTTTCTCACCATGGAGTGAACCAAGAACCATCACAGATCTCCTCCACGCTGGACACATCCCTCCATCCCCACTGCAGCACAGGGGAGGGACAACTTATCAAGTATGTACCGTGCCAAAGCTGTAACACCTGGCGATCCCTCCTGCCCCAGGAGATCAGAGAGGCTGTTGGACACACACTGGAAGCTGGTCCTGCTGCACAGCACCCCGCAGCGAGATGCCCACGTGCTGTGGTCACAGAGGTGCAGAGATGGATCCCAGTGAAGCCAGGCAGAGAGCTGCTCACCAGAGGGCACGCAGCTTGCCTGCTTCCCAGGAGAAGGGAGCTCGCAGCAGGGAGGGCTAAATTGGGACCAAGCAGAAGCAAAGCTGAACTCTTAACCAGCTCCCAGCAGGCCGGTGGGGCTTCCTTTGCCTGCTGCAGGGTAAGAGCAGCCCTGCTCCTGCCGTTCCCCTGCTCCAGGGTAGCGCAAGGTTGCCACTGCCCACAGCTCTGGTTTTTGTGTGCTGTCCCAGCTCCGCTTGGCTCACTGGATGTCACCGGGTCTGGCTATAAACCAGCTGGATTGCCAGCAGTCCCAAAGGCTGGGTGGCATGGCAGTGCAGCGGGCAGGGAGCTGGGAGAGCCGACGCTTGCAGCTGCATCACCCGCAGCCCCGCACCAGCACCCGCACACCCTCCCCACTGGAGAGGAGCTGGCTGGTGGCACCCAGCTGCGCAGCGAGCGTGGGCTGGACGGGGAGCAGCTGGACACGGCCAGCTCCTGCCAGGGTCACTCCCACTGGGTGGCAGAGGTCGGTGGCTGGATCGCCTTTAAAGGAAAGGCATGTGCGTTCACGCCATGCTCCCGTGCGGGCTGGGCCGTGGGGACACGCAGGCGGAAGAGCCAGGTCCTTGCTCAGCCCACCCCGCACTGGCTGTGCTGTGACACCAGGTAGCAGTCGAAGTCACTCCCACAAGACCAGAAACAAGTCCCCAGGCTGGAGCCCACGTCACTTTTTAACCTGTTTTACCTGTGCCCTTCTTCTCGCAGCGCTGGAAGTCACGTTTGCTAAAGTCTTTTGTAACACACTATGTAAAACTGCTGCCATAGGCATGGGATCCCCCCAGCATCGTCTCCAGTGGTCTGGAAATGACACAGGATTTTCCTCCCAGTTCTGCACGAGAGCTGCCCAAGGAGTGGGCTGCCAGTGCTGCGGTGCTGCAGGAGGGTAATGGCAGGGGCTCCCCTCTCGCTGCCCAAGGACAGCTCTGCAGAAGCAAAGCCAGGTAGCAGCGAGAGCACAGCGTGGTTCGGCTTGGCCGAGAGGCAGGGAGCCACAGCCACTTACCGTCTCCCTGGGAAGACAATTATACGTCTCCAATCAAGACACAAATTTGCTGCTGTTACAGAAATGTCAAGCCTCTGCCTTGTGCCTGCTGCTGAAGATGTGGTTCATCCTCCCTCCTGCTCTCCCCATCTCTGCTTTTTTAGCTGGTGACACCTGCCTAGAGCTGTATCCATTAAAAATTCTTAATATAATACATAACTGCCCGACTGCCTGAGTGCATGGCAGCAGGAGGGGCCCACGCTGTACCTGCGCTCGCTGCTTTGTCAAAGAGCAGGGGGGTTGAAAGGCAGCTGGCTCTGGGGTGCTGTGGGGAATTGCCTGACACGTCCTACTAAAAACCACTTCAGTACAGCTCTTTAAAAACCGGTGTCTAGCTGAGATTGCAGGGGGAGCAAGGGGGCCGAGTGCTGCTGCCCACACCAGACCCTGGCCAGGACACGCACCAGTTTGGTCCTGCTTGTCCTGCGGTAGATGACTTGTCCTGCTGCTCATGCTCTGGGGCTTATCCAGCACTGAGTGAGTTTGGAGAAAAGGAGGCTGAGGGGAGACCTTATCGCTCTCTACAACCACCTAAGAGGAGCTTGTAGAGAGGTGGGGGTCGGTCTCTTTTCCCAAGTAACAGGCGACAGGACAAGGTGGAAACGGCCTCAAGTTGCACCAAGGGAGGTTTAGATTGGATCTTAGGAAAAATTTCTTCACTGGAAGGGTTGTCAGGCGTTGGAACAGGCTGCCCAGGGAAGTTGAGTTGCCGTCCCTGGAGGTATTTAAAAGCCGGGCAGACGCGGTGCTGAGGGACACGATTTAGGGGTGTTTTTGGCAGTGTTAGGTTTATGGTTGGACTCGATGATCTTAAAGGTCTCTTCCAACCCAAGTGACTCTGTGATTCCAACCGTAATGGCTCTGGGACTCGCAAGCGGCTGCGCTTTGTCACTCCGTGGAGCCGCTCCCGAGCAGCCGCTTGCAAACCTGCCCCCAGCGCCGGGAGCCGCAGCGGGGGTCGCCCAAGGGGGGCTAGAGGGGGGATCCCCCTGCCCCCGGGCTGGCTCCGGGGCTCCCCTGGGAGCGCAGGGCGGGCTGTGCGCGCTAGAGGGAGAATGTCCCTTCCCGTCCCGCCGGGGATGGGGCGGGGGGCCCGGCCGCTGGAAGCCCCGCTGCTTCCCCATTTAGCTCCGGACTTCGCAGGTCTCCAGCAAGAGCCCCCGAGCGGCTGCGCCCCGCGGCCACCAGACTTGTGTGTGTGTGTGTGTCCCCCGTTTCCCGGCGGGAGCGGCCCGGGGCGGGGAAGGGGTTAACGGCGGGGGCGGAGGGGCCGCACCGNGCGGGTCGGGGAGGCAGGCGGTGGCTCTGCGGGGGTGGGGGGGGGAGCTGCTCGCCATCCCCTCCGCCCCCGGTGGTGCCTCGCAGGCGGCTCTTCCGCGCTCCTGCAGCCCGGACAGGTCCGAGGGCTGCGGGTGCTCGGTGGCCAACTGCCACCAAAAGTCCCTGGGGAACGTGCTCCAGCAAGAATGGGGGCTGTTGTTCTCCCGGAGGGCTTCAACCTCCTCTCCGCTCTGCCCAGCGCTTCCATCTCCTCTTCCAGGAGCGAGGAGCCTCGGCTGCTCGGAAGGGCCGACTCAAGCCTTTCTAGTTTTCAGTTGTAGCGGGTGAACGGGAAGCCCAGGACGGTTGGATGTCTCACAAGCCTTGGGCACGGGGAACGGCGGCTCCTGGATTAGTGCAAAGTACACTGGGCTTCCAGCCCTTCATGCCGGGGTCAGACAAGGTCCTTTCCCCAGAGCTTCGGGCTTGCCCCGTCCCTTGCTTGGCATGGCCTGCAGGGGCAGCTCCGTTGGCATCCCTCCCGGCCAAAAGCAGTTCTGAGGGTGGAAAGAAGGTTTTAACCTTGAAACAATCAACGCTGGGATTTCTAGGGTTGTTTCTTGGTGGGGTTGGTGGTCACTTGCTGATGTAGCCAGTGGCCCCTTGCTGTTAGAGGTGGAAAAATCAAAGAGCTGCAAAAGATGAAAGCCTGGAGGAGACAGGGGGCTTGCCTTGCCCTCACATTGACCGGGCAGTGAAAAGTGCCAATGTGTTCCTCCAGGCAGGGGTGAGGCAGCGGAGGTGAAGTTTATGTAGGTCACCGAAGAGGGAATTACGTGATTAGAAACCATGAGGTGCTGCGGAACGAGAGAAAAAAGAGGTGCTGTGGAATAAGGTGTAGAATAAGAGGACTTGGCTAAAAAGGAGCCTTTAAACCTGGTGTTGGAAGGCAGGCAGGACCCTCTGTGCCGAGGAGGCGCGTAGGTGGGTCTGAAGTGTCCCCCGTAGCCAAGGCAGTGTTGACCCTTGGGTTGGGGAGGAAGGTGGTGTGTTGTACCTATCGCTGCAGTTTCTGCTGCTGCAGAGCTGTCCTCCAGCATTACTCGGGCACAGGGTGGATACGTGACCCATCAGGTGGTGGGAGTTGTAGACACTGCTGATGTGCCACTACTGTGCCCCAGGGCTGGGGGCTCTTCTGCCTCCCACAGAGAGGACAGGCTCCTATCTCTCCCCTAAGTAGCCATCACTTCTGGCAGGCTTTTTCCTCTGGGTGAGGTTTGGATAACAAAAATGAAACAAGCTACATCCTGCTGACGGAGGTGGGAGCTGCTTGTTCCCGTCCTTGCTGCCCCGTCTGTTGGCTCAGTGCTAGGAGAAGGGATTGGAGCAGCTAGAAATCAAGCTGCAGATAGCACCGGGTAGCGGCTGCCCACGGATCCTGAGCAGCCGTTGTGCTGTAGCGGCTCTGGGCAGCAAACCCAGTACTGCTGCGCTTTGCTTGCTCTGCCAGCTCTGCGTGGTGACCGCAGCGAAGCGGCTCACGCTTCCCTCTGACACACAACTGATCTGTAAACCTGGGCTGACACTGTGGCTGGAGCCAGGGAGGGGGTTTCCCAAGCCCTGAAGAGCCCCAGGGCTGCAAACCAGTAAAGTGCTCCTAATAAAAGCTCTCAGGCCAAATTCCTATCAGGCTTAATCTCATTGTCTCATCCTAATGCTTAGCGCTCTTCCAGCCCTGTTTTCCTGGCTGGTTTCTACCCTGGAGCTCTCGATGGGATAAGGGTCTTTGGCAGACAGCATCCCGAGTGCACACGTGCCGCTGAAGGACAGCCCAGTCCTCATATCGAATTCTCTCTTCCAGCCTGAAACTCTCCTCTGGGATCCCCTCTTGGCCGTTCCCCTCTTTCTGGGGAACGGTGATCACATTGTTCAGCCTCGTGCATCAAGGTGGCAAGTCTAATCCAGCACAGATTAGTTTCAACCTAGTTTTACCCTCTAATGCGCCGGGCTGCGGGGAAGGAATTCAGCTTGCCGGAGAGCAGGTGCCTGCTTCTCCCATCCAAAGCAGACATGAGCATCCCTCAGCCCCTTCCCAGCACACAGGGTGCCTGGCGTCGGACACTTAAAACAGCCTGGTGAGAGCTTGGTCTGCTGGCTTGGAGGTGCCTTTCTGGGGAGGAAGGATTTGGCTTTGCTCATGCTGTCTTGCAGGTAGCTGCGACTTGTGTGGCTGAATTTATTGGCTTAGAAAAGTCTCTGCCCAAGAAAGGCTGTTCAGGGCAGGAGCTTGTTAAGCAGTTCTTATTAATAGAACATGCCCCTTAAAATGGGAGTTTCGGCAAAGGGCTCTAGGAGGAACTTCAGCCACTCGGGCTCAGTCTGAGTCACTGGCCCTGGGGACTGAATTCCTGTGCGCTATTGTGAGTGTTTGCCTTATCGCAATCACAGCCCGGCTTGCATACAATGCGGAGGGCGGAATGCCTTTGAAATACGCTCCCATGTTGCTTCCACCCTTGGTGGGCTGTCCAGTTCCTCTCCAGTTGAAATGCAAGGGGACTGGATGCTATGTGCCTGCCCAGTGTCGCCCACCCTGCTCTCGTACCGGGCTGCCAGGGGCTGTTGGACCCCTGGGCACATGTCCCTCAGCCATCCTGTATGGATGTAGCATTCCCTTCAGTCTTCACCATTCCTGTGCTGCTTCTTGCTCCTGGAGAAATACAGCGCCCTGCCCTCGCATCCCCTGTCCTGCTGGTAGGTGGAAGCTGTCTGCTGATCCTGCAGGGCAGGCATGAAGCTGTGACCTGGTGGCCAGGAGATGCGCTGGCCTTGCTTTAGTTGTCAGTAGTGTTTGGCAAGTTCCTTCTGCAGCAGCTCTTCAGTGGCAATGGCAGTAGGTAGCACTGCTCCGCGCTCTGGTGACTGAGACTGGCTGGCTGAGCCCAGGTCTCGAAGCTGAATTGGGCCCTTTGTGTTGGGCTGGCAAACGATACCCCTGGGTAGAAATAACTGAGATAAATGAAATTGAGTTGGCGAAGGAGAGCGAAAGAGGGAACTGGGAACATTGCTTTTCACCACAGTTCTCAATTTGAGTTGGTGTCCATGGCGATAAGGGAAGTCTGTGTCACGCTGCTTTAGTGAGCATCGTCTCTGGTGTCGCATCCGGAGTTTGTGAGATGGGAGGAGGGGATGACAGTCACCTCTGTCCTAGCGGGCTTCCTACAAAACCCTATTTCAGTAGCACAGAAAGGACTTGCCAGAGCGGTGGCTAACTGGTAGTGAAGGTTTGAGGCACTTGGACTCCTTGGGCAGGTCGAGGCTCCCCTGTCCCAATGAGGAAGGAGAGAGCCATGTGGGCTGGAGGGGCCGGGAGCACGGGGTGCAGGGTTAGGGTGGCAGGCAGCGACTGGGCACGAAAGGCTCGGGGCTGACTACGTGGCAGCAGGAACCAGGCATCGGCTTGGGGCTGTGGTGCTGTCCCAGCAGCCAGACAGGCACCGCTCATCACACCTGGGACAGCTGGCTTCAGTCTTCCTTCTGGAAGAAATGAGTATGTTCTCTGGGGGCTGGAGGGCATTTGCGGCGTTGATGGCTGTGTGGACCTCCTGATGCCCTAGTGCCTGCAGGTGGGGCTTCTTTGGGGGCTGTGGTCTCTTTAATCACAAGTGATGCTGCCCCAGTGCTACCAGTGCTGGAGATCCTAGTCTCTTGGTGACCCACTCCTGCCTTCCTCGTGAGCACGGAGAGCAGCAGTAAGGAACATGCCCAGAGCAGGGAATGCAGAGCCCAGAGCATGCAAAGCCTCAGCCCTCTAGCCACTCTAACCCCTGGAGGGGTTTTATCCAGGCCAGGCCATGCATAAGCTGTGCAGATGTTAATGATTTCTGCACTGAAGAATGCGGTGTTGTTGCTGAACACAGATCGAGCCATTAAGCTGCGCTGGGCTCGCTGGAGCAGGGCGGAGTGGGAGGGTAGAGGCAGGAGGGAGACCCTGCCGCTCGCAGCTGCCCTAGAGCCGGCTGTGCAAGTTGTGCTCTGTTCTGTCAGGTTCCTGAAGGTTTTTGAGGTGGGGCGAGGGATGAGTGACCAGAACTGACCCAGGATATCCTTTCCAGCCTGAGCAGGCTAGGGGAAAAATGGATAGACAGCCTAAGAGAGTGGGAGTCCTGTTCCTTCCCCCGCCGCACTCTCCTTGCATGATGTTCTGCAAACTTTGCCTGTTCTTTCTGCTAGCTCTCAGTTACCCAGGATCTCTGAGATCAGAGTGCTTTCTGCAAGGAGTAGGAGCTCTTTCTGGGAATAGGTGCCTGATCCATGTGCTGTACGTGCTTAAGCACAGGTGAGGGGAGCCGAAACCTTGGGTGAGCAAGAGGAGTGGGTTTCATGCAGTTAAGGCACACGGGGTCCAGTCCTCCCTCAAGCTGTTGGTGGGAAATCTGAGACACCAGAGGCATTCCCCTTCCACTGGAATGTTAATGACAAGGTGTGGAGGGATTCAACCCATTTTTCAAGTCTCCTGGCACTGGTGCTCAGATGTGGCTCTCTGGGAATTGCATAGGTCTTCTGGGTAATGTTGCATTTGTACATGCCCTCTAGCGTGTTTTCCTTTATATCTTTAACCTGGGGATACTCTTTTTTTTTTTCTTCCCTATTTTAGGAATTTCTCTGTGACCCAAAGTTCAGTGATGAAGAAGATTTGGAGTCGAAGTTGGCAGTGTTTAAAGGTGAGAACTGGAGGGTTTCCCTGTCCTTTCAGCCTGACTATTTGCTCTAAACAGATTATTTTCCTCAGTGCTTGGATCTTACCAGCCTGAGATTCTCTGCCAAATACAAGTGACTGAGCTGGGATGGATGCCTCC
Source organism: Chionis minor (assembly GCA_013398295.1). NCBI lineage: Eukaryota > Metazoa > Chordata > Aves > Charadriiformes > Chionidae > Chionis > Chionis minor. Next base: position 77,625 of record VZSF01006073.1, on the reverse strand, counting down.
CCCTTGCTTGTGGGACTCGGTGAAACTCCCCGGAGAGGTGGTTTTCCCATGCGAGCCTTTGTGCTTCCCCCGCTTGCAGGGCAGGGACATGTCACCCTGCAGACATTCTGCCCGGAGGCTGCTATTACTGCAAAACCTGCTGCGTGGGCAAAACCCAGGGGAGCAGCAGAGGAGGACAGTTTCTGCCTAGATCCCTAGACAAGCTAGCTGGTACAACGGACAATGCAGTAGCTGAACTCTTTTCCTCAGTGAGGAGGAGGACAACTTCCCACAGAGTACAGGTCTCGGCTGCTGTCTGAAGGACTTGAGGACTTTCTCTCCCCAAAAGTTTCTTCAGTCTGGTCTGGTCCTTCCCAAGCCCCTTGGTACCAGAAGCAACAGCAGTAATGGGTCTCTAGACCTGGCCAAAGCCTAACTGCAGTGGGTCAGCAGCTCTGGGGCTTAGGTTTGGTCCATTTGCCAAGATGAGGGATAGAGAAAAACCCTGGGGTCCTCTGCAGCTTGTCTCCAAAGTGGTTACAGGACAAGATTTGGCAGGGCTGTTCTGGGTGCGTCCACTTTCTTTCCAAGCAGTGGCTGAAGGCAGTTCAGATGCCTTATGCGTCACAGTGCCCTCAAGTCTTGTCCTCAGCCTGGCTCTAACCAAATAAAGCCTGACCTTGCTTCCATTTCAGGCATTGTCTGCTACGTCCCTTTTGAATTTTGGCTTTGCAATCCAGCGTGGAAGAAGCTGGCTGGGGTTTTGTGGTCCCTTACCCTGCTGTGCACAGAAGAGCCTCCTGGGCTCCCCGTCCTTTTTCTGTTGCCTTTTGTATGGCTTTGGCTTTTGGCTGCAGCCTTGCATTATTTTTCCTGTCACAATGGGGGCTCTTCAAACATTGCAACCGTAGGTCACAGGCGCAGAATTCCCTGTAACGAGAGCCTTTGGCATCTCCTCCTGCTGCCTCGTGAGTTTGCCTCCGTGGCCTGTCTCGCTCTCCAACGCCTCCTCCAGCGCCTCCAACAATCGGCTCATTGTGTGATGATGGGGGGAGCATTTCTCCTCTGCCGCCCTCCCCAGCCCGACCAGGGCAGCCCTGGTGTGGTGTTTGTGTAAATGCCTTTGTGAGGGGAGGAACCACGCATGGTTTTGCACCACCAAATCCCTGCAGCTGGGATGGGAGGGAAAGATGAATGTGTGAGCTGGGGCTCAGAGCACCATGATGTAAAGCTGCCTCTGTTCTCTGCGCGTTTGGCTAAATGTCAGCTGAGAAGAAAAGAAAACATGTGCTGGGCATGACACGGCAGAGCAGGGCTTGTGTGCCCGAGCACATGCTGGGGTGCCTGACCCCTGCCCAAGGAGGCGGCAGTTCATTTGCACAAGGTCTTTACAGTGGGGCAGAGTGTGGGAAGAGCCAGCTCCGCGTCAAGCATTGCTTTGGCCCCTAAGCACGTGTGTGACAGCCCCAATTTCATCTAGGATCGGTTGCTTAATGCTTGAAGGGAGACATTTATTCCCGCCTGAAGCATGAACAGCTTCAGCTTGTAGCTGGTACTCCTGTAGGTCTGTCCTAGTCAGCTCATGATAGTCACAATCCACCAGTTGAGACCCAGGTGAAGACATGCCAATCTCTTCCTCTGCCTCCTGCCTGGAGCTGCCCATCAGTCCAGTTAACCCAGCACTTTCCTTCAGAAGCACAGGTCCTGGGAAGGCTCCCATGTGTGAAACATCCCCTTTTCCCTTTGGCTCCTTAAATTAGCCTGCCACTTCTCTGTTCACACTCATCTGCTTGCTGGTGTCCCTGGAGCACAGGCAAAAGGTCTTTTCCCTTGGTGGGGGCAAGGAGCAGCCTGGGAGCTCTCACTTAACTTGCATCCTCGGAGGCTGTCCTGGGGAGCGAGCGCTGACTGCAGGGCAAGTGGAGATTTCTCCGGCTCAGCGTGGATGGATGGTGGCAACAGGCATCTTGCTCTTCTCATTTAGCAGAACTTGAGATGATGGGGGCCCCCCTGCAGCACTAGGAGCTGCATTGTCTGTAAGACAGACAAATCCTTGTCTGAAGAGCTTAAAGTCTAAATAGGGAACAGCTAGCGAGGGGGGTGGGTAGGAAGCACACAGGTGTGCCACTGCAAAGGTCAGAAGCAGCACAGGACTGAGATCCTGATTTTTCTAACTCAGTTCAGTGCTCTGTCTGTTGCAGCATACAAACTTTTGTCCTGCAAAGCTAACCAGACCTTCCTGAGCAGGCTCTGCCTTTCTCTGAGGATGCTGGAGTTGCCTGATGCAGCAATGTTTGACAGCAAGCTGGAAACAACCTACTCCAGCATGACTGCTCCTAGGCATATTCTTGGCTTTGTCCTCTTGATGTGGTCCTTGAGCATCTCTGCTGGCAGGTGCTGCTCTGGGAGTACAGCACAGCGCTGGGAGGACCGTAGAATCTGTCCCTTGCTATTGGAGGCAACTACGTCATTTAATCCCCCTCCTAATCCGATCAAGCTTCATTTTGGGAGTGCTCAGGGTTTTGTTTTCCTTGCTACTCCTTCTGGGAGACTGTTCCAGAGTTTTGTTTTTCTGGCTGGAAACCTTTTAACGGTGTTCAGGGCTAAGTGATACCTTGTTCTCATGCCAGTGTTTTCCTTCAGCTTAAATGAAAAGCAGCCACAATTAAAGACCACTTAACTCTAGAGCCCTGGAATTGAGATAAGGGTGCTAAACCCAAGTCTTGAGATGGTCTCCTCCAGGCTGTTTGCATTCAGCAGTATAGTGATCTTATCCCCTAATCTTTTATTTCATTACTCTAAGCAGGCAGCGCTCCAAAGCCCTGCATACCCCCTGCTCTAGCATTCTGCTAACTTGCTTCTGTGTCTCTTCCAGAGAAGTACATGGAGTTTGACCTGAACAACCAAGGCGAGATTGGTGAGTGACTCAGGGATGCTGGTGCTGGACTGGAAGAGCAGCAGCCTGCTGAGGTGGTGTCTGCGGCTGTATCTGCTGCTTCCCTCTGCGCTTGTGTTGCTGAGGAGGAAAACCTGTGGGCTGCTCCTGTCTCCAGCCGTGCTTGGCTCTCGATCCCCAGCCAGGGGCTTCCTTGGTTCTCCAGCCCCTGCCTCTCAGTTTTCTCAGCCTCTCCTCACCTGCTTCAAGATCTAAGCTCTTCTCAGTCCTGTTCTCCCGAGTCTCTGCTGAGCTCCTCCACTTCCTTNAACTCTCTCTTTGGCCTGTTTCTCCACCGAGGCTGCCTTCTCAATCCTCAGCACTTTCAGAGCTGGGAAGCTGCAGAGCTTGCACAATTCTGGTTTTTGCCTGGCTTGAGGCAGAAGCTGTATAAAACCATGAGCACTTCTAGTGCAGAGAAGGTCTTTGCTTTGCTGGGAGGGGAGCAGAGGGAAGCAGGGGACTTGGGTGTGAGCCTGGCTCAGCTGAGCAGCCCTGGTTTGGGCCCAGAAAGCACCAGTTACGTAAAGATCCAGCCTTCTCCAGGCCTGAAGTGTAATCACTCACATGCTGCACCCTTCCAGGAGGCTGCTGCCTCGCTCCCCTCCTCCACCAGTCTTGGAGCTGAAATAAAGCCTGTGGGGAGCTGGAGGAGGCCTGACTCAGGGCTGCACTGCCTTTTCCGGGAGGGAAGGGGCCCCTGAAGGTCTCAGCGGGTGGCAAAGCAATGGGAGGAAACGGCCTGTGGCGATGGGCAGGGGCACCTGCTCCCCACAGCCTGTTTGTCTCTGGCTTTAACTCCAGCATTGCTTCCCTCCTCCCAATCCTTGTGATTCTTGGCACCACGCTCTGAGCTAGAGAGCGGTGTCCCCACGTGTCTCTGGAGCACTTGGAGAGTTGTCCTCCTCCTTGCGTGGTGCTTTTATCTTGAGCTGCACAAACGGGAAGCGATGCTCTGTGCTGGGCAGCGGAGCAGTGGGCTGTACTGGAAGGCTTCCCTTGGCTCAGTGCTGTCAGCCTCGGAGTCTGCAGGTGGGAAGTCATGCCTGTGTCCCTGGGGTTAGTCTGTGCTCAGTGTGGTCACCTCTCGACAGCACCGATTGCCTTGCTCTTGCAGATTTGATGTCTGTCAAAAGGATGATGGAGAAGATGGGGGCTCCAAAGACCCACCTAGAACTGAAGAAGATGATCTCTGAGGTGACCGGAGGGGTTAGCGAGACCATCTCCTACCACGACTTTGTCAACGTGATGCTTGGGAAACGCTCTGCTGTGCTTAAACTGTGAGTTTAAACTGGGAGGGAGCTGGGAGGTGCAGGACCTGAGCCAGCATGCTGGGGAGCTGGGAAGCAGAAGTTCTGCCTGGTGGAGGTGGAGCTGTGCATGCTTGGTGTTCATGGAGGGGAGACAAGGACTCTTGTGAAGGGGGAGTTTGCAGAGAGACATGAGGGGATGTATAAGCCCGTGTCTGGGCTGAGCAGTGGTGAGTGCTGACAACGGAGCTGCCTGCTGTGTGTTAGCACAGGCTTCCTCCCACGTGCTCCGTGCAGCGTGATTCTCCCCCTTTCCTGAGGGTGTGCAGGCATTCAGCGCCGTGGGACTTCTTCCCATCTCTTCGCTGTCGCTCCTGCTGGCTGTGGGGACACAGGCTTCCTCTGTGAGGTGGCAGGACTTGAGTGGTAAATGATGGTCCTGCCAACACCAGTTGGCTGGCTCCTATTTCCCGCAGGATGCTCCCTCGCTGCCTGATTTTTGGAGAGACAGGCAGTAGATAAAGACAGGACACATGCTTGAAACAGCTGGCTTGTGCTGGGAGAGGTTTTCTGCCGTGCGGGCTGCCAGCACTAGCCTCCCACGGCCCCCTCTGCCCTCTCAACGGGGCTCTGAAAGTCCTGATGTAACAAATGGCTTCTGAACACTTGCTTGGCTCCATCTCCACCCCATTGAAGCCTGGCTTTTCCTTTCACAGCCACTGAGGCTGGCCCTGCTTTTGTGTCAGTAACTACCATGAATAGGAGCTGCTCCTCTCCATCCCCCTTACCCCTTTCTGAAGGCAGCTTTAGAAACACAGCCAGCTTCCAGGGCAGGTTGGAAGGAAGGATCTTGCTCCCACCTCTCACATGGTCCCTCTAAGCTGGTATGAGCTTGCTGGCGATGAGTCTCGCCTCTCCCCACTGAGTGCCCTGTGTCTGTGTGTTGGGATGCTCGTCTTCCAAGCACACACAGACTTCTGACATCCCTGCCGCTTCTTTTCATTCTCCATGGAAGCAGGCTGAGCCTGCAGTCCCATAACGTCTATCCTTCCTCGCAAGTGCAGCAGCTTTCACAGATGGGTCCCTTCTCTTGCTAACAGATGCCCCATTGTCTGCTGGACTCTTTAGAGCAGGAGCAGAAATATAAAACTTGTCCCAAGAGCAGTGCAGTCCTTTGATCCAGCGTGGCAGCTGGCATTCCCAGCGTAGCTGCGGTCCTCAGGGAGGATGACAGTGCTGGTGGTTGCAACATGCTTGGGATTCTTCTAGCCAGTGCCTTGCTCCTTGTCTGTGCCCTCTTCCCTGGCTGTAATTGCTGTTGCTTGCTTGATGTCGGCTTTTAAATGTTCTGCTCTGTGGTTATGTACAAGGTGGGCCAGGGACGGTGTTTGCTTTTATGCATCAGGAGCACTTGGCATGCAGTGTGTGCCCAGGGGATTTCGGAAGTGGCTGTCTAAATAAAACGTGCTAATCCTCTGGGCTCTGACAGGAAAACTAGCAGAGGCTTTGGGAACCCACTCCTGGAAGCTGCTGGAAAAGCAAAGCTGCCTGCCACCCTGGCAGGCTTTCTCTCCTCTGTTAACTATCAGATGCCTTTTGCTTAAAAGGCAGATGCTATTTTTCAGCAGATAAGAGAATCCCGCCCCCAACGATGGGTAAAGATGCACCTGCTTTTTTCATTGGTGTTCTCTGATGTGTTTTGCAGGGTCATGATGTTTGAAGGAAAAGCCAACGAAAGCAACCCAAAACCTTCTGGTCCACCTCCCGAGAGAGACATAGCCAGCCTCCCCTGAAGAGGACAGGCTGACAAATTGGCACTGTTTGCTTTGCTGGTCTGTAACAGAGGTTACCTGTGCTTTGTTACTCTTTACTGTGGACAGTCCTAGTTTTCAACTAACCTGCCTTAGAGGAACAGCAAGGGAAGCTGGAGATGCCCAGCTCGTGTCTTTCTGCTGCATCCTTTAGCCAACGTGATTTGTTAGACAGAAGCTGTAGCACCAAGTGTAATGTGCGCGC